>BSBM01001286.1:1120000-1720000 GCA_027924585.1 Larix kaempferi
GTCGTCTTCATCATCTGCTACTGCCCCTAGCCAAAACCCCCTCCTCTCCCTAGCCCTTACTAACCCAGGTTCTCTCAGTCTCTCTCTATTCCCTACACTTCCACCTACCTCTAACCACGCCTTCCATCTCTCTTTCGCAGACTCTACAACCAACACCCTCTCCTCTCTCGCTTTCTCTCTTCCTCCTTCCCCCCACCCCAACCATTACTAACCCCCTCTCTCAGTCTCTCTCCCTCTCTCTCTCCCCGTCGCTAACCCCCCTCCCAGCCTCTTACCCCTAACTACCCCCCCCCTCCTAGCCCCTTACCCCTACCTAACCACCCCCCATCTCTAATCCCTAAACCCCTAACACCAAATCCCTATTTAACCTCCTAACCCATAGAAACTATTAAATAAACTATTGAATACGTTTTTTTGATTATTTCAATAACGCTAGCACATTTATGAATACAAAACGCGTGCGCGTTTTGGGAAACTAGGTACATTATTTAGCCATGCACCAAACATATTAAATACCTAGGTTTGTTTGTAATATTCAAGAAAAGCGCGCACGTTTTGTGTGTGAATAACGCTAGTGCGTTATGTGTTTACATAACACTAGCGCGTTATGTCTGTGCAAAAAAAAATTGCAAAATGCTTTTATCCTCCCACGTTCTGCATTTTCTCCTCCCGCCTTCCCGTCTCCCATACAGCATGACACTTCACAATTAGCAATCAAAGCATTGGAGAAGCTCAACACACTCCATGTTCACAATCAACAAGTTTGAAGAGGAATCTACAGTTGGCATTTGGAATTGAGGATTCCACATTCACAATTACCAAGCTTCAAGGGGATTCTTCATTCACAAATTCAAGCTTTAAGAGGATTCTACATTCACAATTTCAAGCCTCAAGGTAATTCTATATTAACAATGTCAAGCAAGTTTGATGAATCTATATGAACACAACTGAAGAAGAATCTACATTTCGTATTGAGCAAGCTTGAAATTTCTATATTCACAAATGAAGAATTTTCTATATTCACAAGTGAGGTAGAAACTTTACTTTCACATTTGAGCCAGATTGATGTTCATCTATATTCACAATTGAGGAAGTATCCATATTGACAATCGAGCAAGCTTGAAGAACCTATATTCATAGTTGAGAAATAATTTGGATATTTGAATAATTGAGCACACCTTTAGGATCTATTTTCTTAGTATTGCTCATTGTGGTCATGGGGAATCTGTTACACCGTAATCTTCCACCCTGTGAGCATCAGCATTCTTTGGCCTGTAGGATCCATTTCACTGACTCAGATCCACTTATATCCTTTAGAGATACTATTTTTCCCTATTTTTATTCCTACTCGTATGTTGCATCACTATAGCATGCGTACCTGCGAGTTGCATCACTGTATCCCGCGGGTATCAAGTAAAATGGTAAAAGTCACTAGTTTATTACTTTTTACTCCTAAAAAGCGGTCATTGGGTGACCTTTGGCTCTCCATCTTCCCAAGTAACATCTCGTTGTATCCTTTCACCTACCTTTGAGAGGACTATATATTGAGCACATATGGCTTATGGATGGGAGGAGAAAGAAGAGCAAGAGAACTCTAGTGGATTTTTTCCCTATCTTGAGTCCGCACTCATTGATCCTTGTAGTTGTGAACCCTTTATGTTCACTTTCCAAACTCCTATCTAGTTTGAGTTTTCCATTCATGGACGATTGAAGTGGTGGAGGCACAAGTGGATTGATCCAGATCTTGGTTCAGAATGGTTGCCGGCAAGAGGTCGTATCACTTTGTACTTCTTCTTGTTTATTAATAGAAATACTCATATTCTCGTCCATTAATGTTGTAAATGTCATTTATCTTACATTGGGTTGCATTTACTTGTTATATCATGCTATTGATGATGTTAATGCCATTTATCTATTATATGTACTTGTTGTATATTGGCTGTCAAGACTAATTTGCAGATTCAAGTGCATGGGTTGAAAAGCTCCAACGGGGATCTACATCAAACGTTTGGATTGAGGTACACCCCAAGCCATAGTGAGTTTTCTCCAAAACAGAAATGGCGACTCTACTGGGGAAAACATCCATCTTGGGGATTTTTTTAGCATTAGTCCATAATTAGAGTTGCTGTTTGTCGAAGCTCTGTGTCACTTATCTGTCATTGAGATACACTATAGAAAACTTGCTTTTTTTCTGAGCCATTGGACTCTCTGTTTGCCATTTTACCTTTCCTCATCCGCGGGCTAGCTTAGCTCTGCCCGTGTACACCTGCCTCTGTTTGCTCTACTACTTGCGGGTACTCGTAGGTATTCCTTCAACAGTAGCGTATAACTCCGACTTTTGTTGGTTTATGACTTTTGGTTGTTGCTGGGTTGGTTTTGGTTGATCCTGAGTCTTTGTTGGCCTGTTTCTTGACTATTCCATGCCTTGGTTGTGACCAGAACTCTTCGTTTCTCTTGGTTGAGCCTTGTTGGTTTTTTACCCATCTTTGGATTTTCTCTTGTTGGTTTTTTCCTTTTGAGCTCATTTCTTTGGCTGAGTCTTATTGTTTGGTATCTGCCTGGTTGTCTTAGTGATCTCCTAGGCATATCAGTGACTAGATAGTAGGATTTTGCTTGCATTTTTCATTTCCATATATTGAAAAATACAAAAATATATGCATAGCTTTTGCATTTTCCTTTCGTTTATAAGAGAAAATACAATTTTTTTTTTGCTTTTATGTATTGCATCTTGCATTGAGTGCTTTCTGCCTTCATTTAGATTTTGATTGTGCATTGAAAGAAATATAAAAGATTGCATATTTATTTCGAAATCGTTGGTTTGATTGTGCATATTAGGGGCATTGTTTTCATTGCATAGATGTGTCTAGGATTTGACGATTTTGCATACCATTGAGTCTTACACATGACTAGTTTCACAATCATATCCCTTGAGTAATCACAGCCATTAAAATTAACGCTTAGTATTAAAATTGATTAGACTGATTTTATTTATAGGATACACCAACTAGCATAGGTTTAGAGTTTTGGAATAGATCATTATGAGTTAACAATCCAAGACTACTAGATGAAACATTAGGTGCCTGACCAGGGAGTGGAGGAATCCATGGTATAGATCGGTGTTCTCAGGAAGCTCTACTCAAGCCAGAGTTAAGCACAAGGTCACGGGAGGTTGGTTGAAGGGATATCCCTCTGATACCGGCTGAACGTGGGAGATATTTCCAGGATTTGTTCATATCTGGGGGTATCGGAGGTTCGTCCTCTTGTGCTTCAGGCTTAGCTACCCTACCCATACGACGGATCCCACCTACGACTGTCCCCCTGAGCATTGGTTATATTGCGGTGACCATAGTTTCCTTACCTAGGTATCGCACAGGGTACTTGCAGTGGTTATACTGTTTGTGTCCTGAGTCAGATAGGGATTGGACAACACAGTTGTGTTTGTGTAGTGGACTTGACCCTGTACATGCAGTGAAGCCTGGGTGTCTCTATAACTAATTCTGTTACCTCCGGCTATAGTTTGGGAGTCTCAAGCCTCTCCAGGCGACACATACCGGCTCTAGTGTCGGGAGCTCATTTAGCCACTCTGTTTGTCTGCTCTTGGTTGTAGTTTCTTTAGGTGTGTGCTTTTGATTTACTGTTTTTGATCCATAGGTGGCCTTTAGGGGACGTTTTGATTATATATTCTCTCCAGAGATATTGTGGTGCGGATCCCTACTCTCCGTCGGTCCCGTCGGTTGGCTGGTTTAAAGCCGGCTAAGATTTCACGCCGTGTTGCTAGAGGACGCCGGAGGGCTCCCTCCGAGTCTTCGGATTCTTACGAGACTTACATCCAAGACGTCATGACTGCTACACATTCCGATACTGAGGAAAAACCTTTGACTCCATCGAGTAGAGTTGACCACACTTCCGATCCCCATACTCCTCGTGAGGAGTGGGGAGGTGATCTACTTGATACTCAACCTGGTTCCATTTGGCCTAATCCACTTGAACGAGATCCGTTCGATCCTTTGAATCCAAAAAATTATCTTTACGGAATGCCAACCTTACCCGAGGATGAAGAACAAGACGACACGTTCATTCCTTCATTTCCACGCAGTTATAGACACGGGATGCTAGAGTTACATGATGACACTGGCCCTACGATCAACCCGACAACACTATTTTTTGGTATTCCTAGTCATAGTACCGTCGAACCTTCCACTACGTTTGGTAGTCATGCTGGCAATAGTCATGGTGTTAGCCATACTATACCCACTGGGGGCACTACCCTCGCTGGGGGCACTACCTTGTCCACTCACACACATAGTATGGGGACTGGTCAAGTTCCTCTTAACAATGCTAATATTGGAAGTATACCACCTCCTAGGATTACCCAATCTAATAGGAACGTTGTTCGAAACGTGACTTGTGATCCATCATTTAATACACGTGCCGCTACTCATCAACCCAGGACTACTTTTACGGATGTTAATGCTCCTCCTAACAACGGGGGTGGACACATACTGCATACTTTTGCATCCACTACCGCCACTAGTAATGCTAATGTCGGGGGTGGGAATATCTCCTATCCACATGGACATCATGCCACCATCCCTGCTACTAGTCACACCAATATTGGAGTTGGGAATACTTCTTATGCTTCTGGTCACCACGTGACTGCTCAAGCTAATCCTAATGCTGGGGGTGGGAACATACCATACCATTATGGTCATTACAACACGGTTCCCACTATGAATAGTACATACATGCCCCATACTCATGGTGGCAACCCTTACTACAACACAGTCGGTGCTGGCCACCAATATAACTTACCACCCCAATATGGTGCCCAAAACACGCACATACCTGCTTAGTCTCAAATGGGTCAAGCAGGAAGAGGATATCAACCCTATGGCCATGGGAAAGCTTACAGTATGTCAGGTCCTTATTATCAGCAATTTAATCCTCATGGTCAAGCTTTTGGTCCAACTTATAATACGGTTTCGTTTAACCAACCTTTTATGGGGGCTTATTATCAAGCTTTCTAGCCTCAGCTCTCGTTCCTTGCACGCTTGAATCTTTCATATCTTTCAAAGCTCACGAATGATCCAGTGTGACATGACCCTACTTGGCCCCCGGTCCCTACCAAGCTCCCTTCGGACATTCTGAAGTTTGAGGGGAAAGGTGGTGAGGACTCGGGAGATCATGTCACGATGTTTCACCTTTGGTGCTCCTCCAACTCTTTGAATCATGATTCCATTAGATTGCGACTATTTCAATGCACCCTCATGGGGGCAGCCGTGAAGTGGTACTTCGAGTTGCCTGGAAACACCTATAGGGGTTTTAATGAGATCGCTTTGGTTTTCTTAGCTCATTTCCAGCTGCCAGTTCGCTATGATACTGGCACTGAAATTTTAACTACCTTTCGTCAGAATAAAGCCACACATATTTCTGACCATGTTCAAGAGTGGCGTCGATGGAAGAGGTTAGTGAAAGCCAACATTCCTCCAGAGTTCTTGTTGGAATGGTTCCTCAAGTCTCTACTCCCATACATTGCTAAGGATGTTTTGATGTCCGGCATTGTGACTGAGGAACAAGCTATCTTGAAAGTCCAGCAGTTAGACTTATTATACTCTCAGTCTGGCATTTTGTATGACATCATCCCTGATGCACTGCGTACACGTCATGAGCCCACATCAGTTCCTGGACCACATGCCGATGGCATCGTTGGATTTGCAAGCACTCACATCGCAGATTTGGTAGCTAATCAAATGCAAAATTTGTCGCTAAACCAGTCTACCCCTGGACAGGTTCACACCTTGTCCACTTCCACCCCATCGTCTGATGTACATAGTGTGCAAACGACGAACCAGTCAGGTAACCAACAACCTGGTGGTAAGAAAAAGGGGAGAAATAATCGTAAGGGTGGAAACAATGGGAATAACAATAGAAATCGCAATACCCCCCGTAAGGATAATGCCAACCCTCCTCGGCAAGGTGGAAATGCTGGTGAGGATCGTAAACCTAGGCGTAAGGTGAAGTTTCCTTGCAAGCTCTGTGGGGAAGACCATCTTACTCACTTATGTCCTCATATTGAAGAAGCATCGAAGCACTTGGAATAGAGCCCAGCTGTGTTGAAGGATACCCTACCTCATCACCAAAACATGGCTTCGCATGCTCCCACCACCAGTTATGGACCTAGTGAGACGGCAACATCTTCTTCCAATACTAGTGGTTATGGATGTGTGAACATGGTTCAATTAGAGGTTAGTGTTTCCACTCGTCAGCGCGATTATGATGCACCACAACCCAATTTGGGGAGTGAGTCTCCCCCTGCTCCTGATAATTCCTTGCATATCAAGAATCCCTCTATTATGCCATGGATACCAAAAAATGTTCTTAAGCGCTCTACACATAATCCTAATGCTTGAGCCGCCCACAACTACTCCATCGTAGAATATTTGGGCCAAACTCCGTGTGCCATGTCGGCTCTTGAAGTTTTGCAAGCCTGTCCTTCTCAGAAGCATTCTCTTTTGAGTGCGTTAGGAGTTCAGGATGGGGGAAGTCCCACTGTTATCAAGTTCGATACTACTGATGTTCATCCTCACTTACCCTACCACGTTTATTTTCAAATCCAGGTGGTGTGCCTTCAGAGTTTTGTCAAACGTACTATGGTTGACGAAGGTGCTTCTGCGTCAGTAATGTCGTTAGCTTGTTGGAAAGCTCTTGGCTCTCCTCCCCTACTCGTGTCTAGAACCATGCTCACTGCATTCGACGGTAGTTCATTTAAGCCACATGGAATTATCCCTTCCCTTGTTGTCTCCTTGGGAGGTAAGTCTGTGACTATTGAAGTCGAGGTGGTTGATGCGCCCATCGACTACAACCTTTTACTGGGTCGGAATTGGATGTATGCCATGAAAGCTGTCACATCCACTGTATTCAGAGTTATCTATTTTCCTCACGAAGGCAAGATTGTGACCATTGATCAACTGGATTATGTTAACTCCTCTTCCACAGCATCCACAGGATCCATAGTCCCGCAGGTTACTCATTCTCAGCCGGCAACTGGGAACATGGGTGTTGGCATGTACCCTTCAATGATGTGAACTTATGATTTTGCCACACCTGTGAATTTTATTGGAACCATTACCGACGATGCGTCTCCTCCTTCGCGTAATATGTCATTCCAGACTTCTTCTTTTGATGATCCATGGACTTTACCATCCACAAGGTCCATGTCTGGAAACATTTCGCATGTTGGGATTTCTATGCCCCTGTTTGTAGCTGTGCTTGCTTACCAGCATATTCAACAAGCCACTGCAAAACCGGATCTCTCTTCTTCCCAGACAGTTGAAGAAGATCCCGTTCCGCTGCTAGTTTGGGTAGCCAACTCATCTTGTTCCCACGATTGCCTCGATGATACTTTACCTTTCGATGAAGCTATTATGGAGGCCATGTGTGGTAGTGAGAGACCTTGGGATGATATGCACCATCACTCTTATTTCCTTCCCAAACTCGAGCTTGCCGAAGAAGAAGAGTTTAGGACGATTCTAGCAGATATGGTTGGTCACCCTGTGGCTCTTTTGGAGTCACATGATGTTTTCGTGGAAGGGAATATTACTAACATTTCCCCAACTATGTCGATCAATATCTCTCGTACCCCCGGAATAGTTGAGAATGTTTACATCGGTGACGATTGCACTCCTAAAGAGATTGCTATTTACACTGAATTGTTTACAGAACTCCGGGAAGCTTTTGCCTGGTCATATGAGGAGATGATAGGAAAAGACCGTCGCATTGTCAAACATGAGATTAGAATGTATCCCAACGCTAAATCGGTTCGACAATGCTTACGTGCTATGAACCCTAGAAAAGCAACCGCTATCAAGGCAGAGGTGGAGAAACTGCTCAAAGCTGGTTCCATCTACCCCGTTCCCCTTACCAAATGGGTGTCAAACACCGTTCCTATGGATAAGAAGCAGGGAATGATCCATGTATGCACCGAATTTAGAGATTTGAACCGTGCATGTCCAAAAGACAACTTCCCCACACCATTCATAGATCAAATCTTGGATGCTTGCGCGAGGAGTGAGATTTTTTCCTTCATGGACGGATTTTCCAGATATAACCAGATTCAAATCAAACTTGAGGATCAACATAAGACAACTTTTATTTGTCCTTGGGGAACATTTGCATATCAGAAAATTCCCTTCGGCCTTAAAAACGCCGGAGCTACGTTTCAGCGTGCCATAACCTATGCCTTTCACGATCTTAAAAAGATTATGGAGTTTTTCTTGGATGATCTTGCCGGCCATTCTTGCAAGAGAGTGGACCACCCCAAGCACCTCCCCATGATTCTTGAATGATGTATACGATACAAGATTCGATTGAATCCTAACAAATTCATCTTTGCTATCAGGACGGGTCGCCTTCTGGGTTTCATAGTTTCGAAAGAGGGTATTAGAGTCAATCCTCTAAAAGTCGAGGCAATACTTCAGTTGCCTCCTCTGCGTAACTTGTTACAACTTCAGAGCCTTTAAGGGAGAGCCACTTTTCTACGCCGTTTTGTAGTCAATTATGCTAATCTTACCAAAGATTTTGCACGCTTATTGAAGAAGGACACACCTTTTATCTGGGATGAGCGAGCCCAACAGTATTTCAACGCCCTTAAGAAAGCTTTGGTATCGACCCCTGTGCTTAGTCCACCAGACTTCGCACGATATTTTATCCTTTATGTGGCTGCATCCCAAGAGACGTTTGGCATGGTCTTGGTTCAGGTGGATGATGTGCTTGTCAAGCATGTCATCTATTACCTTAGTCAAAATCTAGTGGACGCATACACTCATGTGGAAAAGCTGGCACTTGTGACTGTTCATTCAGTCTGGCGGTTACGACATTACATTTTGCTTAGGACCACCATAGTTGTCCCGCATATCAATCCATTTCAGTTCGTGCTATCATGACGCCTTATCGGGGGGAAGTATAATAAATGGATTGTCATCCTTCAAGAATTTGATCTCGATTTTGCTTCGGTAAAGTCGGTGAAATCGTTGGTATTTGCTGAGCTTATGTCAGACCTTCCGAGACTTGATGAGGATGTCATTCATGAATATTCCTTTGTGGATGAGCACTTATTTCTTATCTCGTCAGAGGACCCTTGGTATGGGGATGTCATTGTATATCTCCAAACTTTGATGTTTCCTCCACACTATTCACGATATGAGCGACGGCGTGTAAAACATCACGCTAAATATTATACTATCGTCGGTGACACTTTGTATCACCAAGGAAATGATTCTATCCTCCGTCGTTGCTTAACTCACGAAGAAGCGGAGAGGGTGCTTAATGATTTCGATGCTGGGGCGTGTGGTGGTCACTTATTCACGCTTTCTACAGCCCAATGTATTATACGAGCTGGTTATTTCTGACCTTCCATCTTTAAGGATTGTGTTAATGCTGTGGAGAGATGTCACCCTTGCCAGGTGTTTTCTCGGAACATACACTCGCATCCAACGCCCCTTCATCCGGTCGTCACCGTCGGTCCCTTCACCAAGTGGGGGGTGGATTTCATGGATTGCAAACCAACTTCGGCTGGGGGGCATCACCATATCATAGTGTCCGTGGACTATTTTTTCCAAATGGGCTCAGGCCATGCCTACCGTTAAAGCCGATGGTGCTACAGTAGCCCACTTCGTATTCAATCAAATTATAACTCAGTTCGGTATCTCGAAAGAGATTGTCACTGACCATGGCAGTCACTTTCAAAACAAGATGATGGAGGATTTGTCTCTCAAGCTTGGGTTTCATCAAGAACACTCATCTTCTTATTATCCCCAAGCGAATGGTCAGGTAGAAGCAGTCAATAAGTCTTTGAAGACCATTCTACAACGTACCATCCAACAAAGCAAGACCAATTGGCACATCATGTTATATCTTGCTTTGTGGGCATATCGAACCGTAGTCAAGACTGCCACTGGGTTCTCACCGTTTCAGCTAGTTCACGGTGTGGAGTCACTTTTACCGATTGAATGAGAGATCCCTTCACTTAAATTGGCCATAGAGCTCCTCCCTGATACGACGGGTCTTGAGCAACGTTTAATCCACCTTGAGCAACTTGACGAGCAGCGTCGAGATGCCGCTGTGGCCATAGATTCCAGCAAACGTTGTGTTAAGGTTCAATATGATAGGTCTGTCCGTCCTCGGCAATATGCTGAAGGTGACTTGGTCCTCTTATATGACTAAGCTAAAGAACCTCTGGGGGCAGGTAAGTTCAACTCCATGTGGCACGTTCCTTACATCGTGAGGCATGTCCTGGAAAAAGGAGCCTATGAATTAGAAGACTATGAGGGGACTGTCTTGAAGGAGCCTAGAAATGGGCTCTACCTCAAGCGGTATTACGCTTGAACCTCTGGTGTTACACCCAAAATCTACTCATCTCCAGATTCAGTGTATACACCCCTGAAGGCACTTGGACTAATAATCATCTTGGGAGGGTTTGTACCCATTTGTGCTAGGTTCTGAAGGGTTGTCGCAGGTTGCACACTAGCAACATGAGACGTTGCAAGTTGCACCACTACAGGGTGTGATGAGGTCTGTTAATGGGAAAAAATAGCTTATTCGAGATCATTCTCGAAACTTGCTCATTTGGGGGCTTATCCCTGACCTTTAGGAGAGCTGGTACTCGACCCCTAACTCTTTGGGAAGATCCCTTATCTCTCTCCTACCTTTCCTCAACCTATCCTATCCACACCCTATCCATTTAGTTCTATATAAGTGAGGCTCATTCCCATACCAAGGGGAGGAGGACTAAGGTATCCATACACTGGTGAAATCTACCTTAGAGGAAGGCTATAGTATCTACATGTTGGTGAAATCTCTCCCAAGACATTCCATTCACCTCTTGGAGAAGTCATGCTTCCTTGGAAGTATATGGCAATTGATACGGTCGGAGAAGGGCTGCTACGTTAAGTATTTGGTTGTAGTCCTATATCTCTATAATGTACTCCTCTATTTGCAGTAATACAAATGCTTTCCACCATTATCTTTCTTATGTGTGATGATGTTGTGTTGTTTACCTGCTTAACTGTTTAGATAGATCTCTTATTGTATAGATTCTCTTTACTCGTTTCTCTTTTCTGTTTCTTGACAGGTCTTGCGGCTTGGATCTGACGACCGTGGGATGTGGATCAACATTCAGGAGAAAGGATAGCGAATCAAAGAGGTAAGACATCTAGCACTTGATCCTTAAGTATATCTAGGAAACGTGTTTGTAGTCTGTTCTATTTGTTCTAGACTCGCATTGAGCTAGGGAGATCCGGCTCACCTCCGGTAGAGTGAATTGTCCGGTAAGAAATCTGGCCACCATACTAGGGAGTACTGTTTGTTTTGTTTAGTAGTCATCCATCTGAAAGTCATTTTCAGTAGATTACTTCACACGAGCCTGTTTATCATTTTTTCCATTCACTTTCAAATCTTCACATTGAAGGTTTTGATCTTCTTCCTCTGAATCTATACAACTTAGTTCCAAGTCTGTTTGTGGTTCATTATTGAGAGATCTGATTCATTTTTGAATATAGAACTCACCTATTGCGCCTAGGCAGTGAGAACATAGTGACACTGTGTTTTTTCGAGTCTCCATCCTTTGTCTATTGCTTACTCGTCGCAGCCTGTGCATTGGTGAACTGCGACACCGTCGCACCTCCCGTGTAGGAAGTCCGCGACGTCGCACTGTCTGCAAAGATAGAGTGCACTGATCTGTCAGAAGTTGACATATAGGAATCCATCCTCTCATTTGACAGTCTGAGTCTTGGTCTGATGTTTGGATTCCCTCCGTGCTGCAAGATCCAACCAAATACCCCTTTGATAATTTGTGTGTTAAGAGTTTGGTTTCATTTGGATTGATTTTGGGTTCCGCATTGGACAAGTTTGAAATCGATAGTGGTGGATACTTTTTTCTCCCCCACCTTCATCCATTCACTCTTGCATTCCCTTCCTTCCATCCCTGATCTGATCATTGCATTGGATCACTCTCCAAACCTCATCTACTTTTGTTTTGAGCTTTGCTTGCTTAGTTTGCTTGCTGCTGCTTGATTTTGAGTTTAGTGTCTTTTCCGCTTAGTTGAGTGCTTATCTTTTCTTGAGTTTTCTGAGTATATGAATGCTACGAGTAGTATTTTCTTTTCAGTCATTTGGATCTGAAAGCAAAGTTGTTATCAAATTTATTCTTTGATGCATCCATTGAAATATTAAAAATGCTTCTTTCCCTTTGTTTCTCAAAGAATTATTGAAGAAAGATTGTTTGCATTGGAAAAATCTCATTTGATGTTTTGGAAAAGTTGAATGGATGTATAATCTCTTGTGTTTTTCTCAAATTATGAATCAATCATTTGCTTGAAGAGCTCAAAGAATGCTTTGATTTTTTGCAAAACTAGTTCCATGCTAAGGAAAGATAGATGCATTTTTGGATTTTTTGTTGCCTTTAGATCATTGAAAAGAGAAAGTGAAAAGCTTGCATTTTCCGTTTCAGAATCCTCTCATCTCATTACATTAGTGTTGTTTTGATTTGAAAGAAAAATAAAAGAAAAGAAAAAATGCTTTGATTTGGATAGTAGTGTTGTGTAAGTTTGTCTGTTTCGTTGAAAAAGAAAAGAGTACTTTCATTGTCAAATCTGTTTGAATTGAGATTGTGTTGCATTAAGTTTGTTTGGAAATACCATTGGAAAGAAAAATATTTCTCCTTACCATAGGTAGAATTCATCGAAAGAAACAAATATTTTATGCATATAGCTAGGACTTGCATTATGCTTCCGATTATGTACTGACCTCATGCATTCACCTAACCGTCCAAGATAAAATTAATGGTAGAACTAGGTAAAATTTTTAGCAACTTGTCTGTAAGTTAGAGACATGTTCCAATGTCATTAAGCGTGGCAGTTGTTGTTACTTGCTAGTACTGTAGTCCAGAGGTATTGCAGTCTTCCACATACGTCGGTATATCGAGCTCCTTCACGTACCCACCAAGTAACATAATCCGTACTTGGCATATATCGAAGGGTGTATCACGTACTCGACACGTATATCGGAAGGTGTCATGCCAATGACTGTGCATTAGATAGCACCACTATGGATTTGAGCTCCCACGTACCTTGCATATATCGGGAGACACCATTAGGATTCCTTAAACCAACTGAGTTAACCATTTGGCCGTCTTGGCAAAGCAATACACTGAGAACAACACTCGGGGAGATTAGCACGCACATACTGTCTAGGTAATCGGGTATGCAGGCAAGGGTACGGTCCCAATCCTCCTTGTTGCGTCATATTGTTGGACCCTACAGTATATTGCGGTTTGCGATGCCTTGATAATCCCGTGAGGTTCCAAACTTTTGAATCCACTCTGTCACATAAGTTTTCTTGTTGTCGTAGTTTGAGTAGGTTTTTTCGGACTGCTTTTCTTTTAGAATACCTTTAGGAGAAACGCTGTTTCGGCCTTTTTTGGCTGATTTTCCTGATACTCCGGTGAATTTTCCCTGGAGAAGGTCTCGTAGGATCTTAAACTTGCCACCAGAATATCCCCTTAATTTGGAGGTTATTTCGAGGGTAAGAATGGATCAGCGTAACACGGTCGTAGTTACTGAAGTAGGGAACCCCACTTTGAATATTGGCAGACTTTTGTTTCCACAAACTCCACTAGATTCACCTACCTCTCATCCCATGCAGGATAGAGGAGCACAAACCCCCATTTCTCAAATCCTTTCTCCCGTCATCGTAGGAGAACCTGGATCATTGGAATGGATAAAACGACCCCAGAATGACACTACAGCAGCTGTTGGTCCTTCAGCACCTTACTGGACATTCTCTACAGACCACCTAGTGGCTCATTTTGCCATCTCATCCTCACCTAGTGAGACTACTCCGAAAGACACTTTAGCTTACTTTCGTGACCAATTGGCTCACTTTCATTTCATGGCTGAAGAGTGTTGGCAGTCAAGTCTCCAACGACGGGTTGAAGACCCATCGTTACCCCCTTACCAACCCATCCCAGTTCGTTCGATATCTTTTGGATCACCTGAAGCACCCAACCACGCGACCACTAATGAGACTGGTCAACCCTCACAGGAATCCAGTCCTGCACCTCAAGCGAACCAACCGGTGGAAGGACAACAGTCCTACACACCTGTCACTACCACGGTTACTTTACCAGTTCCTTCCCCACCTCAGAATTCGAGGGGAGGGTATTCCATTCCTATGGATTATCTTACTGGTAATGTTATTACCACAGTAGCTAGTTAGAAACCCGCGTTGGTTCAACCTTTGAATAGTGGTCAACATGTTGTGGCTGGGGGGCAACCCCCATTTCCTAACCGAACATAGGCAATGGAGTCCCCAACGGACCTTTCGTTGGACCTTCCCAACCCGCTAGACCGTCCACCACGGGATTATCTCATGTTGGAGGGCCATCAAATGTAACCTAACCCTCATGGAGTCATGCGTATCTAGGTTCTGTTAATCCTGTGCCAGGCTAACCTAATCTTGAAAACGCGCCATATGGGGTACCTTATCCTAGGAATCCATACACTCTATGGGGGCAACAACCTATGTTGCAACACGAACCCCAACCAACTATCCCTCAAGTAGCACCACCCCCGATCGGTCCTCCCCCACCTCCTGTTGGAGGCGGCGGCCCCCCACCTAAAATTGGTGGAGGCCCACCTCATTTTACCTACAACCCCATCACCCCTATGGCAGTGGCGGGAATGGTCCACCAGCTCCCCCAGGAAGAGGCAGTGGTGGACCACCTTATCATGGTAGAGGAGGACATTTCCCTTTGGGTGGTAGCGGTGGTCCACCACCCCCTCTAGGCGGAGGTGGTGGTGGAACTA
Organism: Larix kaempferi; assembly: GCA_027924585.1. Taxonomy (NCBI): domain Eukaryota; kingdom Viridiplantae; phylum Streptophyta; class Pinopsida; order Pinales; family Pinaceae; genus Larix; species Larix kaempferi. The sequence continues at coordinate 1,134,862 of BSBM01001286.1, forward strand.
ATTACTATGGTTGTGCGGGTGGTGGTGGAAACCCTCATCCTTCTGGTAGCGGAGGTGGTGGGGGTGCCCACCCATCTGGTAGCGGCAGTGGTCCACCACTCCCTCCAGGCGGAGGCGGTGGTGGGCCACCTTTTTACGGTTATGGACCCCCACCTCCTCCCAGTGGTGGTGGCGGACCTCCACCCCCTCCTGGAGGTGGAGGTGGACCCCCACCTTATTGGAATGGACCACCTTATGGTGGCGGACCTCCTTACGGTTCGGGCGGCACACCCCTCTATGGACAGTTTTATCCTGGTACACCTTACAATCAGTTTAATCCTTACACGCCATATCTGTATTATCAATACGCGTAGCCTAATCCACAACTGCCCTTTCTGGCTACTTTGGACCTACCTAACCTCTCTCATTTAACCAATGAGCCTATTTACCACAGATCTATCTGGCCACCGATTCTGGTGAAACTTCCATCTGATATCCCCAAGTTTGATGGCAAGCCGGGTGAAGACCCCAAGAACCACGTGATGACATACCACATATGGTGTTCATCGAATTCCTTAATGGAAGATTCAATTCGTCTTAGATTGTTCCAAAGGACTCTCATCGGTTCGGCTTCCAAGTGGTACATTGATTTGCCACCGCACTCTTTTCCTGATTTTGGCTCTCTTGCTATGAACTTTTTGACGCATTTCCAGTTGCCTATATGGTATGAGACTGGTACTGAGCTTTTAACCTCGCTCCGTTAGAATACTGCCACTCACATTTTGGATCATATCCACGAGTGGTGAAGTAGACGATGTCTCATTAAAGCTCCTAGCAGACTAGTTTACTAAATCGCTCATTCCCACCATAGCAAAAGATGTTTCCATGCGAGGTGTTGTCACCGAAGAACAAGCCATCACGAGTGCCCATCTGTTAGACCTGGTCTACACTTAGTCCAACACTCTGTTCAATATTTTTCCTGGCGCACCCCGGGACGTTAACGATCCCATGAAACCACATAAGGGACCCCAAGCTGATGGAATCATTGGTTCCCTTAACACCCAACCCGCTGTTAGCACTGTTGGATCATCCAACCCAAATCCGGCTGGTAACAACACCGCCAAGTCCACCAATCCTACTATAACTGAAGAGGTGAATTCTGTTCAATCAACTTCATCTCAGAAGTTTAACAGCAAGAACAAGAACAAGGGGAAACCCAAGAAGTCTTTTTCCCAGCAGGAACCCAAGAGCACTCCTGATGATACTAAGTAGAAAAGGAAACTGAAGTATCCTTGTCTACTGTGTGGAGAAGATCATTTCTCCAAAGAGTGTCCCCATAGAGACGAAGTCCAAAAGTTTCTTAGGGGTAAACTGACTCCTGCAGTCCTCAACGATCTGTTTCCTACTCAAAACCAGTAGATGATTGCTCAAACCCCCCCAGCCCAGGGGGAACCATCCAATACCGCACATGTTCTCATGTTGCGTAACGAGGCAATCAATTTGACTACTCGCTCGCGATCTTACGAACCGGTCCCTTCGAAGGAACCCGCCGAAAGTAATACTAAAAAAGCTTCCGACTCTTTAATTGATGTCACTATACCATCGACCTCTCTCACCATAGAGAGACCCTCTTTAGATTCGATATTGCGTCCGCCCAAGAGTACGATTCAAAAAGCTATTTTCAATCCTAATGCTCGAGCGGCACAGAATTACAATATCGTAGAGGACTTAGCACAAGCCTTGCGCCATGTCTACCCTGGATGTTTTGCAGAATTGTCCCAATCAATGCAAAAATCTCCTTGTAGCTATTGGTGTAGTTGACTTGGATTCCTCGAACACCATCATGTTCCGACTTGACAAATTTAAGTCAAGGCTCTCACACCAGCTCGCATTCCAAGTTTTTGCAAACATTGCTGGGAAGATTATGCATCGTACCCTTTTGGACGAAGGAGCCTCCAATTTTGTCATGTCCATCGCTTGTTGGAGAGCCATTGGCTCCCCCGAATTGAATCGTTCTACTACCACATTGAAAGCATTCGATGGGTGTGGCTTTCAACCTCATGGGCTCTTACAAGCTCTTGTAGTTGAGTTGGGTGGAAAGACCATAACCATTAATGTGGAAGTGGTCTCGGCCCTGTTAGATTATAATCTCCTACTTGGTCGCAATTGGTTTTATACCATGTAGGTGGTAGCCTCTTCAGTCTTCGACATAGTATAGTTCCCCCACCAAGGGCGAATTGTTACTGTCGACTAGTTAGATTTTTGTACACCGGACACCACTACTCATCCTGGTGACCATGTTCCTTCCATTGTACAGATGTCAAAATAGTATGAGAGTGTAGGGGTTGGACTTTTGAAAAATTCATCTCTCATGGGCATTTTTCTAGCTGTGGACCCCCCTGATCATGTTGCTACGGTGAACATGATCTCCACTGAGACTTTATCTCACTCAAATGATGCTTGGCTTGTACCGGATAAAGCCACAACACACCTGCTTGGAGATATGATGCCTCTTTCACCTGCTGAATGCATTTATGAGGCTATCCAATCAGCTTCGGAGGACCTTTTAACCATGGCCTCCCCATCTTTTTCTCTACGACGGATGTTTTCTCTACCTAATCTCTTACTTCGGACTTTTTATTCATACGAGTCCATCATGGAAGTAATGAATGTTGATGACAGTCCGTGGGATGATCTCCATCATAGGTCATCTTTTCTTCCTCCTTTGGAGTACATAGAGAACAACATCCATGCCCTCTTTTCACCAGATATCTACTCATCCCCTCAGTCCCCCATCCTTACATGTCTTACGGACACGGAGGGAAACTTGGCCAACATTGAGCCAACCACCCCGGTAGACATCTCGGTGAAACCTGGTATAGTGGAACACATTCGCATAGGCCAAAAGTGTTCCCTTGAAGAAATCACTATTAGCACGGCCTTATTCAAGAAATTTCAAGACGTGTTTGCTTGGTCCTATGAGGAGATGCCAGGGATAGACCCCGCAATTGTTTCTCATGAAATAAAAACCTATCTTGACATCAAACCTGTACGTCAAAAGTTGCGACCGGTACACCCCCAAAAGACTGCGGAAATAAAGGCAGAAATTGAAAAGCTCTTAAAGGCTGGCTTTATTTATCCTGTCCCATTGACGGATTGGGTCTCAAACGTCGTTCCTGTGAACAAAAAGCAGGGCACCATTCGCGTCTGTGTTGATTATCGAGACCTTAATCGGGCTTGTCCAAAAGACAACTACCCGACCCCCTTCATTGACCAGATCATCGAAAACTGTGCCAGAAGCGTCATCTTCTCATTCATGGATGGCTTTTCTGGTTACAACCAAATTGAGATCAACCCAGCCGACCAACATAAGACAACTTTCATCTACCCATGGGGTACATTCGCTTATCGCAAGCTCCCATTTGGCCTTAAAAATGATGGCGCCACGTTCCAACGGGCTATGTCGTACGCCTTCCATGATATTAAGGACTTTTTGGAACCCTACTTGGACGATCTCCCTGCTCATTCAAAGTAGCACGAGTTCCACATTGATCATCTGACGGCCATTTTCTTCAGATGCAGACAGTACAATATCCGTCTGAATCCTCACAAGTGTATCTTTTGCGTTGAGCCCGGATGCCTCTTAGGATTTATCGTTTCAAAGGATGGGATCCACATTGATCCCTTAAAGGTGGAGGCCATCATCAACCTACCACCCACAACTGATGTTACAGAACTTCAAAGTCTCCAAGGGAAGGCGACTTATTTATGACGTTTTGTTTGTAATTTCGCGTAAAAGACTTAGGACTATATGAGACTACTTAAGAAGGACGTCCCGTTCATTTGGGACGACCAAGCTCAAAAGTCCTTCGATAGTATCAAACATGCCATCACGCATGCCCCCATGCTCCAACCGCCTAATTATTATTGAGATTACATCTTATATCTCGCCGCTTCTGCTACCACTATCGCCATGGTTTTGGTACAGGAGGATCAAAACGCTCAGGAACATGTGATATACTATGCAAGTAAGGGTCTAGCTGACGCTGAAACTTGATATTCACATGTTGAAAAACTTGCTTTCGTGGCAGTCATTTCCGTCCAAAAGTTTCGCCACTACATCTTGCTTTGCACCACCACCATCATTGCCGACTCGAACCCCATGTACCACGTACTAATGCGTCAGGTGCTTGGGGGCAAGTATTCACGCTGGATTGTGATACTGCAAGAATTCGATCTTCTTTTCAAGAAAGCTAAGTCTAAGAAGTCTTTGGTGTTTGCCGAGCTCATTTACGACTTTCCCTGTCTTGATGCAGAAGTTGAGCACAATGACTCATTTTCGGATGAATCATTGTTTCTCATCAGTACGACTAACCCTTGGTATGGAGATATCTTGTTATATCTTCAAACCCAACGCTATGATCCTCAACTTTCTTGCGACGAGCGTTGTAATATTTGTCACCATGCAAAGTACTATTTAATCATTAATGATACTTTGTATCGTCGTGGCGTCGATTCCATTCTTCGATGTTGTCTCACTCATGATGAGGCTGAATGCATTCTGAATGACTGTCACGCTGGGGCATGTGGCGGTCATCTCTTTGGGATGGCTACAGCCCAGAAGATTTTGTGTGTAGGATATTACTAGCCTACTATCTTCAAAGATTGTATTGAGGCCATAAAAAAATGTCCTCCTTGCCAACACTTCCATACGAAGAAGCGCACTCATCCTGCCCCACTACATCTGGTTATTGCCGTTGGCCCATTTGCAAAATGGGGCATCGATTTTATGCAGTGTAAGCCTACCTCGGCTGGGGGGCATAGTTACATCATCGTAGCTGTGGATTACTTCACAAAGTGGGCCGAGGCTATGCCTACATACCAAAACGATGGCAAAACCGCCGCACTCTTCATGTTTAATCATGTGATAGCATGGTTTGGAGTTCCGCAGGCCATAGTTACCGATCATGGTTCTCACTTTCAGAACCATATGGTTGCTGAATTGAGCGACAGGTTGGGTTTTCGCCATGAAAACTTGACACCTTACTACCTGCAATCCAATGGACAGGTCAAGGCAATTAACAAGGTCTTGAAAACTATGATCCAAAGGATGGTAGGGACACAAAAGTCCAACTGGCATAATATGCTCTTTTCAGCATTATAGGCTTACCGAACTACCATTAAAACCGCCACAGGCTTCACTCCCTTCCAACTGGTATATGGATTGGAGGCTGTCTTACCGATAGAGTGCGAAATCCCATCTTTACAGCTCGTGGTCGAACTTCTTCCTAACACTACTGCCAAGGAAGAACGTCTCTTGCACTTAGCAAAACTTGACGAGTCTCGCCGAGATGCCGCTCTTCCTAATGAAACACATAAGAAACGCATCAAATCCCATTACGATAAGTCGGTTGAACCTCGTATCTTTAACGAGGGTGATCTGGTCCTCACTTATGACCAGAAGCACGATAAGCTAGGAGCTGGGAAGTTTGAGTCCATGTGGCATGGACCTCACATTATAAAACGTGTGTTGGAAAAAGGAGCCTACGAGCTTAAAGATTATGACAGAATATCTTTAGGTGAACCCCACAATGGGCTTTACCTGAAGAGATACTACGCTTGATCTCTCATGCATAGAATTTCTTGTATATACTGTACATGGCATGTTTTTTTGTTTTTGTGTGGTGTGATGCATTTCTTTTTCGAGTGTCTTTTGATCTTGTTTCCGCTTCTTATACCATGTTCTGTCTGCGTGTGCAGATGGCAACGTGCTATGGATCCACGGACAGCGCCAACCGGCATACTCGTCACCTTGCTTTGGCAGCCTGGGTACTATATTCCCCAACAGGTGAGCTCATTAGCTCAGGAGGAAGTTGCCTAGGTTTCGCGACCAACAATGCCGCAGAATATTAGGCAGTAATCAGAACCCTAGCTAATGCCATTTCCTTGGGTATGAACCACATTTTCATCCACATGGATTCTCAATTATTGGTTTCCCATCTTAACCGGGTCTATGCCATCCATGATCCCATCCTACTTCGTCTCTTCAGACGAGTACGTTTCCTGGAAAGGTCATTTGAATCTATTCAATACCTGCACATTCCACGAGAGTTAAACAAAGTTGCTGACTCAATGGCCAACTTCATTGTGGATTGGTCCATCGCACACACATAATACTCATAATATGTAAAAGCATTCACAACATGTAAATATAATGTACATAAGCAAACATATAAAGAAGATCACATCACTAATCATTTGAGAACACATAATGTATAAACCATCGATAATGTATATATATATAAATCGCTCAAAAGTAGTGTTGGTACAAAATCTGAAGCACGATGGCTTTCAGTGAGTCTCTACAAAAATCTGAAGCATCATAGTTTTCAGTAAGTACAAAAATCTGAGGCCTCTAAGCCCTCAATACAAGTATAAAAGTGCACTCAAGATGGACGCCTGACCCGTACATCCCTAGCTCTAATAGCTCTCTGACGCTGGGTGAGAAAGCAGTCTACAGTACGAGACACCTTGGGGAGTAAAGAGTTGAAGCGCACAGACGCTCCAACTCCAAATCTCTGCATGGGCCTCGGTAGGTCATCGATGGATGGCTCTGGTATCTCCACAGTCAGCTCGGATAGGTTCCTATACACCTCCTCCATCTCCTCAATGGCAGGATGAGAACCTACAGGAATGACTACCTCCCCACCTTTGTCTCTCCTCGCCAGAAGGGAGAGACCTACTGGTCGCACGGGGCCCACATCTGCACACACATATTACATACTTGTCAGCACTACATCAAAAAAATGATATAATATACAAAACTAAAAATACAAGGGTTTTGTTCTTACCGATATCACCCCATGCTGCACCCTTTGGTAGCACCAAGTCGGGATCCTCTAGAAAGTCCGTGCCACCGTATGGAAAGTCCTCGACCATAAGTAACTGGCCTTCCAGCCAGTTAAAGAACTCGGGACCAAAAATGATGATGGGACCCCCACCATGGCAGGTCATCACCTCCACCCACCTGATCATGTGAGGATCTCTCAGATCCCTGTCATCCAGTACCACCTACGGGTGCAAGAGAGGAACCCGATCCAAGAGGAACGATACTATGATCGATCCGTATACAAACTGCTTGAGCTCCCCACGCCGACACTTGGTCAGCTGAGCTCAGATGTTGGCAAGGAGACCCTCGCACCAGTTGAAAACCATGGGAGACATACAGTCTTCCACATACAACATCTAAGTCCGAGTAGCCGTATGTGGATCTTGGCTACCCGCCACCCTAGTAATAGTGATCAGTATGGTCTGCAGTGGATGACTCACCACATCTTTGATGAATATCTTCCCACTAGAAGGACAAGAAGTAGCTATGTAGTACTGCAACACCATGTCCTCAACTGTACGATCACTGGCCCGTGTCCCAGTGAGTTTTACAGCGTCCCCTCTTTGGGACAAACCGATCAGAAAGTAGATATCCTCAATGTCAATCGTGAGGATATGCTCACCTGTCACAAAGTATTGTTGGGTCGCATCCCAACTCTGGAGCTTGTGTGTCAAGAATGGGATCTGGGATCTCATCCCCTGTATCTTGAAGAATTTGAGCAAACCATAGTTTATCAAAGCTTCCACACATTATGGATCATTTGCAGCTTGCTCATCTTCCACTTCATGTTCTCTTTCTCACCACTCCAATACCATTTTTGCTTGCTAGTAACCTGCCAAAAGAGGCAATTAAACCCTGTTAGGACCTTCCTCAGCATTCACAATTTCATTTGTTTGAATTTGTTTTTGTGTTTTGGATTTGGGTTTCCACCATTGTGCCACACCTTCAGGTATAGTGCAACGTCATCGCAGGTCTCGTTTTCGAGGCTTGCAACAATCCAGAGTCATCGCAAGTCCCGAAAGGGCCACTTGTAATGAGCCGAGGGCGCAATGGCCCATCCACAAACCACTCAAAAACTAAAAAAATGGACAAAAATGCAAAAAGTAAACCACTACAAAGTTGCTGGCTGAGATTTAGGCCTACCTGGTTCAGACGGTTGGTGAAATGGCGGATCATAGCTCCCGAAATCGGCAAAGGAAATTTTGGATCCAAATTGGTACTTCTCCACCCAAATTGGCAATTTGAACAATGTTTCTATTTTTGGCCCATATTTCTATTTATAAATAGAATGGAATATTCCTTTTCAAATATTTTGATGCTTTTGGGACATTTAATATTGTTTCGACCGTTTGTCATTATATTTGGGGCTATTTGACACTTTTTCTAGTGTACAAGAGTCGTAAAGTGGTCTTTTGTGCCGTTTCTCGCATTACCAATGGTAACTATAGGTATGAACACCCCTTTCAATGTTTTGTCATTATTATTTTTGGTTAAGTCGTAATTATTGCATGAGGGTGAGTTTACTCTTCGTTTGTTCTCATACTCACCCAACCATGAGAACAAGTACCGAGTTATGATTTATCACTTTTATGGGCTCGTTAAACTCCCACGGAAAAGGACACCCCCCGGAGTCCATAGTTAAGCTCTTTTCAGACTCCCTAAAATTGAAAAGATCACCAAGCGAACTTGTCACATTCACGCTTGTTAAAGTATTTGAATGGTCGTCTTCCTAGAGATAGTTTACCCCTTTTTCAGACCAGGGGGCACTAATTACGAAAAAGGAATACTCTAGCCAATCATGACTGGAAGAGTCCTCTCCTACATTGTTTTACCCTTTTTCGTGCGATGAGGATAACTTTACGAAAAAGGACCATTGGAGTCTTCTTTAGTTCTTTTCAGACTCTCTAAACATGAAATGACGACCGAGTTTACCTTCTATGGACTCGTTAAATTTTCACATTGAAGGGCCCGTCATGGGACGAACCCCTCCTATCCCAGGTTCGGAAAATATTTGGGATTGGACTCATCTATGAGATGAGCTATACCGAGCATCTGGTTACGCTCATCAATCTCGTAAAAAAACACATGAGGCACTCATCATTCATGATGGGGAAAAAGGAAAGTGTTTGTGTTACATACCTTAGTGGCAGTATACAGTTGTTCTTGAACATGGCACTCATCTGCATTTGCATACAGTACTTGGGTCATCTGTTTGTCTATGAGTACCCGCTTAATTTTTGAGTCTTTGTTACTCCTCTGAGTCATTTGGAGAAAGCTTCCATCATCACTTGCATTAGAAGTCTGTGTCATTCTCATGTCAATACTTCCAAGTCATTCCATGCCCATGTTAAAAAACACATTCACCATCTATCATTTGCAGTCAGTACACACGTCGTCATGCCATTGTTACTTTGAGTCAGTCTCACATGTTACTGTACCATCCGATCCACTCTACACATCTTTTGTTGTGTTTCATGTCGACTGATGGGGGATTCATCATGGCCCTCCTTCGACGGATTCATTCTTTTCGACTTCAACTCATCATCCAAGGATTGAATCTAGAAACCAACCAAGTACCTTGGCCTTGCATGCCTCAATGGCAGGTTACCTTGCTTTCATCATGATTTTACATCATTAACTCTTGATTGAAATATTTCATCTTGCGTTCGACGTTAAGTCATTTATTCACACTTGATGATATGTACCGTGATACCTTGGGAATCATCGACATTAATGGTGATCTCCCTCGCACTTGTTAACGGTTCACATCAATGACTGGTAATCAAGTGGTTTCTACCATGTTCGACGTCAAGACATTTGTAATCACATGGATAGATTCGTGTCATTGCGGGTTCAGCTTGAAGACCCTGGGGAGTCATGTTTTACCCAGGTAGCGATGGAGTTTGTATTGAGTCATATTACATAGATCCACTTTTTTATTGGTCGTGGCTATGTTATCATCTCATAATGGATCTACGCTTGTGTCTAGTAGCCATGATTATGTTCAGTCGGTCATTACTACCATGTATCTGCACTGTATTGGTTGACAACCATGTTGTACTTCATATGAGATTGTCAGTTCAGATTCAGTTGTTCTGCGACAACGTCCTTCATCCGACGAGTCTTTTTCCATTATTTCTATCAAAGCACTTCACCTGTACATCCTTAACAACTTCATGCTTTGGGGGGCATTCTGTTACACCCAAAATCTACTCATCTTGAGATTCAGTGTATACACCCTTGAAGGCACTTGGACTAATAATCATCCTGGGAGGGTTTGTACCCATTTGTGCTAGATTCTGAAGGGTCATCGCAGGTTGCACCACTACAGGATGCGACGAGGTCTATTAATGGGAAAAAATAGCTTATTCGAGATCCTTCTCGAAACTTGCTCATTTAGGGGCTTATCCCTGACCTTTAGGAGAGCTGGTACTCGACCCCTAACTCTTTGGGAAGATCCCCTATCTCTCTCCTACCCTTCCTCAACCTATCCTATCCACACCCTATCCATTTAGTCCTATATAAGTGAGGATCATTCCCATACCAAGGGGAGGAAGACTAAGGTATCCATACACTGGTGAAATCTACCTTAGAGGAAGGATATAGTATCTACATGTTGGTGAAATATCTCCCAAGACATTCCATTCACCTCTTGGAGAACTCATGCTTACTTGGAAGGATATGGCAATTGATACGGTCAGAGAAGGGCTGCTACGATAAGTCTTTGGTTGTAGTCCTATATCTCTATCATGTACTCCTCTATTTGCAGTAATACAAATTCTTTCCACCAATATCGTTCTTATGTGTGATGATGTTGTGTTGCTTACTTGCTTAACTGTTTACATATATCTCTTATTATATAGATGCTCTTTACTCGTTTCTCTTTTTTGTGTCTTGATAGGTCTTGCAGCTTGGATTTGACGACCATGGGACGTGGATCAACATTCGGGAGAAAGGACAGCGAATCAAGGAGGTAAGACATGTAGCACTTGATCCTTAAGTAGATCTAGGAAATGTGTTTGTAATCTGCTCTATTTGTTCTAGACTCGCATTGAGCTAGGGAGATCCGGCTCGCCTCCGGTTGAGTGGATTGTCCAGTAACACTGGTTTAGGCTAATACTTTTGTATACTATTGTATAGTTGCTTCTGTACATAGTTTAGATTTCTTTTGGTTTTCCGATCTGCTGATTAGCTTCCATTTGATTGACAAATGTCAACAGAGTTTCCTACGTTCTTAGGATTCGTGTATGGTGCTAGCTGTCATACGCAACAACTTGCTTCTGCTACCTGGGTTATTTTCTCACCTGACCACCTAGTTGTGTCCTCAGGAGGTGCTTGTCTTGGTCCTACATCTAACAATGTGACTGAGTATAGTGCCGTCATTGAGCTACTTTGGGATGCCATTTCCCATGGCGTCCAGTCTTTAGAAGTCCGCCTAGATTCACAGCTAGTTGTGTCTCAGCTGAATGGGCAGTACCGTGTGTGAGATCCTATGCTATTACGAAAATTCCTAAGGGTAAGAATCTTGGAACAATATTTTGTTTCAATTACATACATACATGTTCCTAGAAGTGTTAATTATATATCTGATGCATAAGCTAACTATGTATTAGATTGGCATTTGTCACATTCATCATGAAGCACACAAATATAAGAAGACATTCATATATTTGTACATACACACGTATAATAGAACCGAGAACCAAAGTTATATATATATAAATATGTCCAAAAATGGTAGTGTCATACAAAACTGGAGCTCGTAGCCCTAAAAAATATACATATCGATACAAAAATGAGATCCTGGGATATCTATTCCCTTCGAGGAGGCCTAGCTGCCGCCCCGACGGGATGTGTCTCGTAGAAATACTGTACTTCATTGGCTACCCACTGCAGTAGTCACATCCACTCACCAGGAACACCCACTACTTGGCACTGCATGGCCTTAGGTAGTCGGGCCACCTCTATCTGTGGTACCCGGGCAACCATCCATGATATGTTGCGCCGTAATGTCTGTAGAGTACGCCCTGCTGTAGCATCTCCTGCCTCATCACCTCTACCCCGACGACCATGTCTCGGGAAGCCATCAGGTCTCACTAGGCCTTTGTCTCTGAACAAACAGTCAACCATTAGCACATGATACTACCACCAAAAATATTTTTGCATTTACATCTATAATAAAAAATCCATAAAAATTTAATACACAAAAAACCAAAAAGAGTACTCACCAATGTCTCTTAATGCTACGCCTGGTGGCAGCGGCATGTCCCGATCCTATTTTAAGTCTATCCCCACATAGGGATATTCCTCTATAGCGATCACCTGCCGGTTCCAACAGCGGAAGAACTCCTTAGTATATGGTGACTCCAGACGACCACCACTCTGTTGTGTCAAGATCTCAGCCCACCGGGTCAGGGCTGGATCGCGGAGGCCGTGAGGAGGGACATCCACCCTCGAACTAAGCCTTGGAACCCTCCCAAAGAAGAAGCTACATAGGATACTACCATACCCTAAGTTTTTGGCCTTCTCCTCTTTGCATTCTATTAATTGTGTCTTCATATACACCAACAATGTAGTACACCAGTCGAATACCATAGGTTGCATGCATTGTGATGCATAGAACATCACCGGCCTGGATGCCTGGTGCAGAGCTTTGGATCCAGTGATCCGCACCAAGGTAGCCACAATGATCTTTGTGCTCAGATCTACTATGGCGTTGACGGGAACTTGACTTCCCACTACTCGTGTGTTTGCGGGACAATACCGTGCTATGTAGTCCTGAACAGTGATCCCACCACCCACGGTCCGAGACCGAAGACTCACCACCTCACCTCTACGGGACAAACTGGTAATGAAGTAGATATCTTCCACTTCTAGTGTGAGGGTTTTCCTGTTGAGGATGAAGTTCTATGCATACACATCCCAGTACTCTATTAGGTGACGGAGTAATAGGTTTTGGGCCCTTAAATCCCCTATACTCCAGAACTTGTACAACCCACATGCTTGCAATGCCTGATGTGCTTGCACATCATTGCGCATGGCCTCATAAACTTGGTCATGCTCTCTTTCCCTCCACTCTAGAACCATCCTGGATAGAGAAACAAACAAGTTTTGGTCAGTTTCTTGTGTAAAAATTTCTTCACAGTCGTACCCGTGGGCTAATTTGTATACAGGTGCGGGTACTTGCGGCCAGTCTATTTTTTGACTGCGCGTTTGGTGCTCTACCCATGACCCGCATAGTTATAGCCCGCGGGCAGCGCCGAAGCCATATAGGGCTTGGCCAAACTAAAAAACCCATCACTGAAAACTAAAATGAAAGCATTGAAATGAAAGGTATGGAAGTGACTACCAACCTGCTCCGGACGGTTCGATGAATGGTCGCTCCTAGCTCTGGGAATCGGCAACTGAACCTTCAGGTGAAAACTATCCCGAAACTCCAAATGTGGTGAATAGTAAAAATGAATTGTGAGATGTAAATTTATATTACTATTTATAATTTTCAGGACCCACTTGTCTATAGTTTTTCCATTTTGTGTCGTTATGGACTAATATAATGTCTCAGAGTAGTATTTTTTAATCAAATTTCTTCGGCGAGAGTCGTTCTGGACCTTTTCACACCTATGGCAGGTATGTTTCACACCTGGCATATAGGTTAGATGCCATTTCCATGTGCATTCTGCATTTGACCTATTGACCATTTTCATAAACCCTAGGTGCAACCCCGCTTCGTAACTGGCATGGAACCTTCACACTGCTATAGAAGTATTGTTATGCGGCGGTAGGGCTTTTCCAAACATCGGTACCCTAGTTAGAACCCCTTTGTGCATTCTGGTGCCCATGCCGTTGTTTGTCCTTAGGTTTGGGAGTCCTTCATAGTTATGCCATGACATTGCGATAAAGACTCATACTCTACTTTGTCTTATGCTGGGCACCTCCCTTAAGGACTCCCCTCATTTATATCATGTTTTGATTGCATTGCATCATCCTAATTGCCGCTTGAGCCTTGTGCCGGCTCTCACTTACTCAGTTGTTAGCCTAGTGCCTGAGCACATTTCCCTGTCGAGCCCTGCAGAGATTATATATTTTCCCTTCACAATTTGATCACCTTTTGACCCTGAGGGAACATCTCCCCCGAGTGTCCACATCCTGCATGCACTGCTTGGAACTAGTCTGCTCGCTATTTGACACTCGTTCCCTCACTCATTGTACTATAAGCAATTTTATTCTTTTTCAAGCTTTTCCCAAATATGAAAAAGACCAAAAAAATCAAATATTCCAAAAAGCCAAACAGGATTATGGTTACTATTTATTGTTGGCAGCTGTTGTGTCGCCTTTGAACAGAGCATTCATTCCACTCCATCCATTATGAGTCGGGACTATAGTTGGACCTTAGGAGCTGTACTTGTTCCTCAGTTTTCTCCATCGATTGGTTAAGCTTCCAGTCATTATGGAGCCCTTTGTAATGCCTCCTGCATTGCACAGTTTATGTCAAGTCTATGCTGCTTGAGTCTATCCATCTGCTCATGCTCTTGTTCAAAGGAAGTCCTAAACCAGTGTCGGCCACTCCTCAGATCTCTTGACCATTGCATGTCGGCCATCCTTATTGAGTTAGTCCATTTTACCTGAGTTCTTCCAAATCTTTCAACATAGCTGGTACCTCGTGCTGGTTGATGGGGGATTCCTTAATGCCCTCCTTCCAGCGAGTCTCGTTCCGTCGAATTCAACCCATTTATTCCAGGACTTGAGGCTTGCAGTCATTAGTGGCAGGTTCTCTCACCATTGACAGTTTTGGGAATACATCAATGTCTCCTGATCGATGGATTCATCCTAGTGTTCGACTTCAACTCATCTATTCACACTCCAATGATTGTACTCTGTGCCTTGATGCCCATTTTCATTATTGGAATAGATTGTACTTTGTGCCTTGATGCCCATTTTCATTATTGGTGGGTTATCTCGCATCTGTTAATGGTATATATCATTGACTGGTAATCAGACTATGTCACATCAGGTTTGACCCCAACTCCTTTTATTCACTTGATGGGACTTGCACCGTCGAAGACTTGTGTAGAAGACCCTAGGCGATAGTGGAATTCAGTATGCTACTTATGAATTTGACTTTACATCTGAGATATCACCTCTCAGATATCAGCAATTTGTACCTCCAGTTTGCACCAGTTGTTTCCTTGTCAGCAGGAGACCATATCTTACTGTAGAGGGATCATGGCTATGATCACTTATGACATGTATTCATTATGTACTGCCTATTCATGGCCATTGTATCAGATTGTTGTACTACCGACATATATTCAGGGATACTATTGTATTATGTCGAGTGAGCTGCTCTTTCCACTTGTGTCTCCATCACTCCACTTCTGAGTTTTATAATGTATTTCAACCATTGTAGCATCATCCTCTGACCTCACACATTAGGGGGCATCTGTTACACCGTAATATTCCACCCTTTGAGCATCAACATTCTTTGGCATGTAGGATCCATTTAACTGACTCAGATCCACTTATATCCTTCAGAGATACTATTTTTCCCTATTTTTATTCCTACACGCATGTTGCATCACTATAGAATGCGTACCCGCGAGTTGCATCACTATAGCCCACGGGTATCAAGTAAAATGGTAAAAGTCACTAGTTTATTACTTTTTACTCCCAAAAAGCGGTCATTGGGTGACCTTTGGCTCTCCATCTTCCCAAGTAACGTCTCGATGTGTCCTTTCACCTACCTTTGAGAGGACTATATATTGAGCACATATGGCTTATGGACAGGAGGAGAAAGAAGAGCAAGAGAACTCTAGTGGATTTTTGCCCTATCTTGAGTCTGCACTCATTGATCCTTGTAGTTGTGAACCCTTTATGTTCACCTTCCAAACTCCTATCTAGTTTGAGTTTTCCATTCATGGAGGATTGAAGTGGTGGAGGCAAAAGTGGATTGATCTAGATCTTGGTTCAGATTGGTTGCTGGCAAGAGGTTGTATCACTTTGTACTTCTTCTTGTTTATTAATAGAAATACTCATATTCTCATCCATTAATGTTGTAAATGTCGTTTATCTTACATTGGGTTGCATTTACTTGTGTTATCATGGGCCATTGCTATTGATGATGTTAATGTTGTTTATCTATTATATGTACTTGTTGTATATTGGCTGGCAAGACTAATTTGCAGATTCAAGTGCATGGATTGAAAACCTCCAACGGGGATCTATATCAAACGTTTGGATCGAGGTTGGTTATATTATTCCTTATCTTAGCATTGTCATTTATATAGCATAGTTCTAAGAATTGAGTTGATTTCTGGTAGTCATCTGTTTGTTGTGGTACACCCCAAGCCATAGTGAGTTTTCTCCAAAACAAAATCCATGCAATCGAAAAAGGAAATCGGCAAGGAAAGAGAAGCCCCAAGAAACCAAGGAAGAAGTTAGAGAAAACAAAAGATTGGACATGTGGAATCGATGCCATTCCATGGAAACTCATCCAATTCCAACCGTAGATGATGCCATGGTCATTCCTACCCATCCACCTCAAGAAATACGAAGAAATTCACTAGAGGGGCCCTCAATTTCAACAACATTTGATGAACAAGGACGCCATGGCACTAGTGAAGAAGTAAGATGTAGGTGCTCATCAAGGGATGTTTCAATTCCCACATCAAGTCAACCTCAGAATATGGTAGTGAATGACTTGTTGGGTAGTGGTTATACAAGCGACGAAGTTAGAGAGTCATTGAGTGGAGGATTGACAATGGAAGAAGAAAATGTTATGGAGACCATCCAAGAGAATGAAAGACAAGGGGATCCTATGGAAACGCCGGAGTGTCCTCGTGATGGTGTACATGCTCTAGTTCCAACACCCTTACCTCCATTAGCAACTGCACGCCGAAGAACTCTGAGACGTATATAGGTTGATGAAACTCTCATTATTTCACTTGAAGGTACTTTGTGTAAATGTTCTATTTCTTATCAAACTCGGCAAATACTTGATAACTTTTTTTATTCTAAATGTGATGGGGACAAGTGAAAATTATTTTTATCATTGTTGAAATCTAGGCATATGACTGCTATTAGAAGAACATTAGGGATAAAGATGGCCAGAAAGTTAGAACCAAGTTCTCATATCGTTAAAATTTTAGTAGATACATTTAGTACAATTGGAAAGAAATATCGCTCAAAGGATCGCAATGCGGCTCGTCGTGTGTTGTCACAATCAATCATTAACAAAAGCACTAGGGCACTTCATTTTCTTAAACCTACATCCAAAATTGTTAATTTGAATGTGAAGACACTTCGTAGGTATTGTGTTAGAAGAGAACAACTTGAAACCAGTCAAATAGATGTTTGGGCCTTCATTGGCAGGTTTCCATGCTCTGATATGAAGCTCATTGATGCAGTAAAGGGATTAGTGCGAGCTTTTTGGCATGACAACACTAGACCTTCTTCCAACCAAAAAGATGTATTAAAATTGACAAGGGGTTCAAAGGATTGTGAACCACACATTAAACATTTTCTTGATATGACACAAACATAATTATATGAGAGATTTAGGAATGAACATAATGAACTTGACTTGGGCCAAAGCTCCTTTGAAAAATGCAAACCATGGTATGTTAAAATAAACACAATTCGTAACACATGTTGTTGTTAATACCACATTGAGTATGGTTACTATTATGACACATATACAAATATTTTTCATGTATTGCATAACACTCTTGTGCAGGAATGCTTAGATGCATTACCACCGATTCCATCTAGAGAATTTATTCATAGCATCTTGTGTAGCAGGCCAAACGATTGCACATTTTATCAAAAAAATTGCATAGATGGGACATGCCCAATGTGTGGTGGATTCACATTATTGGAAAAATGCATACATGTGACCGATGAGCATGAACTTGGGAGGAAGGAGGTGAACTTGCAGTCATTCAAATATGTCATGTATGATATTGATGGAGGGAACGAAAAAAAAAAATACAATTGGTCACCTCTCAGGTTGGTAATGAGTTATTGAATACTATTTTTTCTTCAGATTGCAATTTCATATGTAACAATCTATTGATATATGTATTTATTGTTGATCTACCACGTGCGGGTTTCCGACTTCATGGAGGAATTATTTGAAAAGACACAACATTATGTAAAGCATGTGCAAATGGCTCATTGGCAAGATGAGCAGTTTAGAACGTGCAGGGATACATTTCCTATTGGGACTATCCTATCAGTAGTTGATTTTGCGGAAAACTACACTCTTCAACCACAAAATGAGATTTAGAGCCAATACTATCACTCAGATTAGGTCAGCATAATGGTCCATATCACCTATAGACATGGGGTAGATAGTACTGAAGACAATAGGGTTATATTGAAGGAATATCACTTCTACATAAGTGATGACATGTGTCACGACTTGGATTTTGTACAACACAGCTTTCAAATGTTCTACAATCACTTGAAGGATAACAATATACAGATGGAACAACATTGGATTTGGTCGGACGATTGTGCAAAGCAATTCAAAAATGCCCGTGTCTTCCAATGGTTGTGTATGCTCCATGAAAGGCACAAGGTGCCACATATTTGGAACTATTTTGAGACCAGACATGAAAAGGTGAACATGATGGAGTAGGTGCATGCATAAAGACTACATTACGTAGGAAAGAAATGAAGTTCACAGATGGACCTATCATCCGGAATGTAAAAAGCATCGTTGAATGGTGTGCTTTAGTCATGGGGGATGGAGCAAGAAGGCAGGAAGATCACTCAACCAGGAAAGCACATGTGGTTAGATATTTTTGGGAGGTGGTGGATGTAGATCACTCACAGTTATATGAGTGCAAGATCATCCAAGCTGGAACTCGTGCATTTCATTCAGTTAGAACGTCGGACAATGCTATATTGAAATGTGGACAAGAAAACTGTCATGTTTTTGTTCTCCATGTAGTAGTGGTGAATGGGACAGATGTGAATCCATGGATTGGGTTGACGGCTAGGACCATGTATCACTCCCCATTGGTCGACGGATAGCTACAGAATTATCCCAGTTGGAGGAGGACCAATCAAGTATTTCACCATACTATGACCACATATCAGATCTGGTACAACCAGGTTCGATTAATATTATAATATTTTTGACAACTAGTTGTGTCTAATTATCTATGTATATTTTTGATATTTTTGGAAACTAGTTGTGTCTAATTAGTTGACAAAAACGTTGGAATTGTATTTTCTCCAGGGCACATATATGCAATGGTTTCCCTGAGACGCAATGCATGGTGCACTGACTATTGGCTAGCACGTTGCTTAGAGGGGAAGCAAACCCTAAATGTCGCATTGCGGGACTTTGAGGCAGTTGATTTTCCAATTGGGTCGATGTAAAGGGAGAATATTTGAACTAGGTTTCCCACTCAACAAATAGAAAAGGGTATACATATGAATATTGTAGACCAAGTGAGATTGTATACCATTATACAAACTTAGTTATTGGCACAAACCTCCAGCTGCAAACAATGCGAAGGAAGAACTCATCAAGGCATGATACTTATTACCTTATTCTGAGCACGAGAGATTAAAGGAAACCATTGGTATTCGAGCTGATTTTGATGGTCTAGTCGAATGACCATAGGTAGGTAATCTGGCACATGCTTTGCTTGTTTTATTGTGTACTATGTTATAGGTATGTGGTGTACATGTATGCTATGATTTTTTTTTGTGGTCTCATTGAGTATTGGCATTAATATTTTGAATATTGAAGCCATACATTGATAGCTTGATAGATTCATAAATTGAATAGACTTGGTACAACTTGATAAATTGCACAAGTTTCGTAATCATCATCATCATCATGATCATCATCTACATCACCACCACCACCACCACCACCACCATCAACATCATCATCATCATCATCATCATCATCATCAACATTTTCATCATCCTCACCACCACCATCATGATCATCACCATCACCATCAACCCCACCATCACCATCATCATCAACATCTTCATCATCATCACCATCATCATCTTCATCACCATCACCATCATCATTTCCATGTATAGGTTCCTCATCAACATCTCCATCATCACATCTTCTTCTTCGTCATCATCATCATCTTCATTGCCATCACCATCATCATCAACGTCTTCATCATAATCACCATCTTCATCATCATCATCAACTCTATCTCTAACCCTAATTCAATTTCCTTATATAACTCTAATTTCCTTCATCATCATCACGCTAGCTATACCTTCCCGATGGACGATTTTTCAAAGTTGACCCCCATGGGAAAAAATTGCACACTCCCTCACTGAGCAAAACCCTAGTTTGAAGAATGCACATACAAGATGACACGTGTGCCATGGGACCAATGGAGAGGGGAACCCCTAGCACTATCCTGACATCATGAATCCAACGGAGTTGACGGTTCATAAATAGGAGTGACGGTCGTCATTCTATGGCTCATTCCATCCGATATCCAAAAGGCCTTCAGAGAAACCTGGAGATGCCTGCCGGGGCCATAGAATCCCAACCGTGCAACAAAACCGGGTTCCGGTGAGACATGAAGGTGTGTCTAGGATGGTTCCAGCTGGGAACGCTAGCCAGAAGTGCCCGGTGGACGAATTTGCAAAGTTGACCCGCGTGGGAAAAAATTGCACAGTCCCTCAATGAGCAAAACCCCAGTTTGCAAAATGCACCTACAAGATGACATGTGGGCCATGGGACTGACGGAGAGGGGAACCCTTAGCACTATCTCGACTTCCTGAATCCAACGGAGTCGACGGTTCATCGATCGGACCCATGACCGTCATTTTATGGCTCGTTCTGTCTCGCATCCAAAAGGCCTTCAGGGACACTTGCTAGATACCTGTCGGGGGTATAGAACTCCAACCGTGCAGAAAAACTGGGTTCCGGCTGGGAACGCTAGCCACAAGTGCCCGATGGATGATTTTGCAAAGTTGACCCTCTTGTGCAAAAATTGCACACTCTCTCACTAAGCAAAACCCTAGTTTCCTAGATGGACCTACAAGATGACACGTGGGCCATGGGACCGGTAGAGAGGAGCACCCCTAGCACTATCTCGACGTCCTGAATCCAACGAAGTCGACGGTTTGTCGATCGAAGCCACAACCACCATTCTATGGCTCGTTCTGTCTCGCATCCAAAAGGCCTTTAGGGACACTTGCTGGATACCTCCTGGGGGCATAGAAATCCAACCGTGTAGCAAAACTGGGTTCCGGGGAGTCCTGCAAGTGTGTCTAGCTGGGTTCCAGCTAGGAACGCTAGCCATAAGTGCCTGGTGGACGATTTTGCAAAGTTGACCCCCGTGGGCAAAAATTGCACACTCCCTCACTGAGCAAAACCCTAGCTTGCAGAATGCACCTACAAGATGACATGTGGGCCATGGGACCAGTGGAGAGGGGCATCCCTAGCACTGTGCCAATGTCCTGAATCCAACAGAGTCGACGGTTCGTCGATCTGAGCCACGTTCATCATTCTATGGCTCATTTTATACCCCCACGTCCTGAGAAGGTTGAAGCTGTAAAGCAACAACTCTCTAGTATTCATCTTGAAGCTCTTTTGTTTATGTCTAAGATAAAGAAGCTCTCAGTTCGTGAGCTGGAACATATCGATCTTAACAGGAATTATACAATCTCTGTTTGACAAGAAACTGACCTTAGAACTTCTCGTAGCAATGACAATGAATCCTTCATCTTGCATTTGTTAGCAGAAGAAGATCAATTTTTGACAAAGCAATGTAGTTATTACATGTGGAGGCAACGGTTTCTTGTGGAAAACGAGTGTAGGGTTGAGCAGAGGAAAGATGTTGGGAAATGGGCTATTACATTAGCTTTTCCGATGGGTGAGCGGCTTACAAAAGGAAATATGGCGGCTGTTCGATTAGCCTTTTGTTGAGCATTTCGTGCTCTGATAAGTGGTAATTCACCTCTATCATCGAAAACTTGGGTCTATAGGTACCTTCCCTTTCATATTCCTCGTTATCCACAGCTAACACAAGTTAGAGATGCCATTTAGACCCAATTGACAGCTGAGGAAGTGGTTTTATATGACATCAGCTTTGGGAATAAACGTTTATGTGATGTCAGCTCGAACAATACTCCCTGCTTTTAAATGCATTCTAGAGAAAGCAAGAGGACAAGTTCATCAAAGCGACTTCATTCATTTATATTCTCATAATGCACACATAATCCATCCTTATCTTGATAAACAAGAGTTTTATAATAGCTTGATTTTTTTGGGCATGGTTATCTCCCTGTATTCGGTTGTCTGACTAGTTGACAAGCTTGCCTGAAAATCTATATGTTGAACTTGTTTGTTTTATTGCTGAAAATTGGAAGGGATTTTCAAGTCACCTGCCAAACTCTCCTTTGTTGAAATATGTAAGTTCTTCCAAAACATAGATTTGGCTAGTGTATCAAATGCTGTCGTCCACACCAGAATTTATCTTTTGTCAAAGGAGTCGCACATATTGTGGCTGACCAATTGGTCTGGGGAGCCTGGAAGTGCCACCAAATATTATTCCATGCCTGAATCTACCCAGAAAGCAGTTATAAATTTAGATCCTCGAGAAGGCTTGAATCTACCTAGAAGACACACCTGCAGGACGTCCCTTTTGGATCCGAGACGGAACGAGCCATAGAATGACAGTCGTGGCTCCGATCGACGAACCATCAACTCTATTGGATTCAGGACATCGAGATAGTGCTAAAGGTGCCCCTCTCCGCCGGTCCCATGGCCCACGTGTCATCTTGTAGGTCCATCTAGGAAACTAGGGTTTTGCTCAGTGAGCGAGTGTGCAATTTTTGCACACGGGGGTCAACTTTGCAAAATCATACACCGGGCACTTGTGGCTAGCATTCCTAGCTAGAACCTACCTAGGCACACCTGCAAGACTCCCCAGAACCCTGTTTTGCTACATGGTTGGAGTTCTATTCCCCCGGCAGGTATCCAACAAGGGTCCTTGAAGGCCTTTTGGGTGCGAGACGGAACGAACCATAAAATGACGGCTGTGGATCCAATCGATGAACCGTCGACTCCGATGGATTCAGGACGTCGAGATAGTGCTAGGGGTGCCCCTCTCTGCCTGTCCCATGGCCCACGTGTCATCTTGTAGGTCCATCTAGGAAACTATGGTTTTGCTCAGTGAGGGAGTGTGCAATTTTTGCACACGAGGGTCAACTTTGTAAAATCATCCGTTGGGCACTTGTGGCTAGCGTTCCTAGCTGGAACCTACCTAGATACACCTATAGGACTCCCCAGATCATGGTTTTGTTACATGGTTGGAATTCTATGCCCCCGATAGGTATCCAGCAAGTGTCCCTGAAGGCCTTTTGGATGCGAGACGGAACGAGCCATAGAATGACGGTCGCGGATCTGAACGATGAACCGTTGACTCCGTTGGATTCAGGACGTCGAGACAGTGCTAGGGGTGGCCCTTTCCACTGGTCCCATGGCCCACGTGTCATCTTGTAGGTCCACCTAGGAAACTAGGGTTTTGCTCAGTGAGGGAGTGTGCAATTTTTGCACACGGGGGTCAACTTTGGAAAATCATCCGCTGGGCACTTGTGGCTAGCATTCCTAGCTAGAACCTACCTAGACACATCTGCAGGTATCCCCAGAACCTGGTTTTACTGCACGGTTGGAGTTCTATGCCCCTGGCAGATATCCAACAAGTGTCCCTGAAGGATTTTTGGATGCGAGACAGAACGAACCATAAAATTACGGTTGTGGCTCCGATCGACGAACCGTCGACTCCAATGGATTCAGGACATCAAGATAGTGCTAGGGGTGCCCCTCACCGCCGGTCCCATGGCCCACATGTCATCTTGTAGGTCCATCTAGGAAACTAGGGTTTTTCTCAGTGAGGGAGTGTGCAATTTTTGCACATGGGGGTCAACTTTGTAAAATCATCCGCTGGGCACTTGTGGCTAGCGTTCCCAGCCGGAACCTACCTCGACACATCTGCAGGACTCCTTGAAAAGCGGTTTTGCTGCATGGTTGGAGTTCTATGCCCCCGACAGGTATCTAGCAAGTGTCCATGAAGGCCTTTTGGATACAAGACAGAACGAGCCATAGAATGACGGTCGTGGCTCCGATCGATGAGCCGTTGACTTCGTTGGATTCAGGACTTCGAGACAGTGCTAGGGGTGCCCCTCTCCACCGGTCCCATAGCCCACGTGTCATCTTGTAGGTCCATCTAGGAAACTAGGGTTTTTCTCAGTGAGGGAGTGTGCAATTTTTGCACACGGGGGTCAACTTTGTAAAATCATCCGCTGGGTACTTGTGGCTAGTGTTCCCAGCCGGAACCTACCTAGACACACCTGCAGGACACCCTAGAATGCAATTTTGCTGCATGGTTGGAGTTCTATGCCCCAAAAAGTTATTAGCAAGTGTCCCTGAAGGCCTTTTGGAGGCAAGACAGAACGAGCCATAGAATGACGGTAGTGGCTCCGATCAATGAACCATTGAATCCGTTGGATTCAGGATGTCAAGACAGTGCTAGGGGTGCCCCTTCTCTGCCAGTCCCATGGCTCATGTGTCATCTTGTAGGTGCATTCAACAAACTGGGGTTTTGATCAATGAGGGACTGTACAATTTTTGCCTATAGGGGTCAACTTTGCGAAATCGTCCACCGGGCACTTCTGGCTAGCATTCCCAGTCGGAACCTACCTAGACACACCTGCAGGACTCCCCATAACTCAGTTTTTCTACACGGTTGGAGTTTTACGCCCTTGGCAGGTATCCAGCAAGTGTCCTTAAAGGCCTTTTGGATGCGAGACGGAACGAGCCATATAATGACGTGTGTGTTTCCGATCGACGAACCGTCGACTCTGTTGGATTCAGGACATTGAGACAGTTCTAGGGGTGCCACTCTCCGCTGGTCCCATGTCCCACGTGTCATCTTGTAGGTGCATTATGCAAACTGGGGTTTTGATGAGTGAGGGACTGTGCAATTTTTTCCCACGGGGGTCAACTTTGCGAAATCGTCCACTGGGCACTTTTGGCTAGCGTTCCTAGCCGGAACCTACCTAGACACACCTGCAGGAGTCCCCGGAACCCGGTTTTGCTACACAGTTAGAGTTCTATGCCCCCGACAGGTATCTAGCAAGTGTCCTTGAAGGCCTTTTGGATGCGAGACGGAACGAGCCATAAAATTACAGCTATGGCTCCGATCGACGAACCGTCAACTAAAATGGATTCAAGACATCGAGACAGTGCTAGGGGTGCCCCTCTCCACTGGTCCCATGGCCCACGTGTCATCTGTGGGTCCATCTAGGAAACTAGGGTTTTGCTCAATGAGGGAGTGTGCAATTTTTGCTCATGGGGGTCAACTTTGTAAAATCATCCGCTGGGCACTTGTGGCTAGCATTCCCAGCTGGAACCTACCTAGACATAGCTGTAGGACTACCTAGACACACCTGCAGGACTCCTCGAAACCCGGTTTTTCTACACGGTTGGAGTTCTATGCCCCCAACAGGTATCCAGCAAGTGTCCTTAAAGGCCTTTTGGATGTGAGATGGAACGAGCCATAGAATGACGTCCGTGGCTCTGATCGACGAACCGTCGGTTCCATTGGATTCAGGACGTCGATACAGTTCTAGGGGTGCCCCTCTCTACCGGTCCCATGGCCCACGTGTCATCTTGTAGGTGCATTCTACAAACTGGGGCTTTGATCAGTGAGGGACTGTGCAATTTTTTCCCACGAGGATCAACTTTTCAAAATCATCCACCGAGCAATTCTAGCTAGCGTTCCCAACTGGAACAGTCCTAGACACACCTGCAGGACTCCCCAGAACCCGTTTTTGATGCATGGTTGGAGTTCTATGCCCCCGGCAGGTATCTAGCAAGTGTCCCTGAAGGCCTTTTGGATGCGAGACGGAACGAGCCATAGAATGACGGTCGTGGCTCCGATTGATGAACTATTGAATCCATTGGATTCAGGACGTCGAGACATTGCTAGGGGGGGGCCCTCTCTGCCGGTCCCATGGCCATGTGTCATCTTGTAGGTCCATCTAGGAAACTAGGGTTTTGCTTAGTGAGGGAGTCTACAATTTTTGCACACGCGGGTCAACTTTGCCAAATCATCTGTCGGGCACTTGTGGCTAGCATTTCCAGCTGGAACCATCCTAAACACACCTGCATGTCTCCCCGAAACCCAGTTTTGTTGCACGGTGTGGATTCTATGGCCTCGGTAGAAATCTGGCAGGTGTCCCTAAAGGCCTTTTGGATGTCGGATGGAAAGAGCCATATAATGAACACCGTCGCTCCAATCGACGAACCACCGACTCCGTTGGATTCAGGATGTGGGGACAATGCTAGGGGTGCCCCTCTCTGGTGGTCCCTTGTCCCACCTGTCATCTTGAAGGTCCTTCTTGGAAACTAGGGTTTTGTTCAGTGAGGGAGTGTGCAATTTTTGCACATGGGGTCAACTTTGCAAAATCGTCCGCCAGGCACTTGTGGCTAGCGTTTCCCTTCTTATGGTGAAAAATGGGATGGTGATGGTGACAACATGGGTAGGAAGAGCACGGTGAGGATGATTATGATGATGATGATTATGATGATGATGACTAGGGTGAGGATGATGAGGATGATGATTACGAAACTTGTGCAATTTATCAAAATAAACATAGGACCATGAAGATGTTGATGTTGATGATGATGATGATGATGAATATGATGATGATGGTGGTGGTGGTGATGAAGATGATGATGATGGCGATGGTGGTGATGAAGATGATGATGATGGCGATGGTGATGATGATGATGAGGGTGAGGAGGATGAGGATGGGGATGATGATGAGGGTGATGAGGATGATGATCATGATGATGGTGAGGATGTGGATGAGGGTGAGGATGATGCGGATGATGATCATGATGGTGGTGGTGATGATGATGAAGATGTTGATGATGAGGGTGATGAGAATCATGATCGTGATGATGAATATGTTGACGATGATGATGATGATGATGATGATGGTTTACCATGATGATGATGATGATGAGGATGAGGATGAGGATGAGGGTGAGGATTATGATGATGATGATGATGGTGGTGGTGGTGGTGGTGGTGGTGAAGATGATGCTGATGATGATGATGGTGGTGGTGGTGGTGAAGAAGATGATGATCATGATGAAGATGATGATGATGAGGGTGAGGATGATGATGAGGATGAGGACGAGGGTGAGGATAAGGGCAAGGATGATGATTACGAAACTTGTGCAATTTATCAAAACAAACATAGGACCATGAAGATGTTGATGTTGATGATGATGATGATGATGAATATGATGATGATGGTGGTGGTGGTGATGAAGATGATGATCATGATGAAGATGATGATGATGGAGATGGTGGTGATGATGATGAGGGTGAGGAGGATGAGGATGGGGATGAGGATGAGGGTGATGAGGATGATGATCATGATGATGGTGAGGATGTGAATGAGGGTGAGGATGATGAGGATGATGATCATGATGGTGGTGGTGATGATGATGAAGATGTTGATGATGAGGGTGATGAGCATGATGATCATGATGATGAATATGTTGACGATGATGATGATGATGAAGATGAGGATGATGAGGATGAGGGTGATGATGATGATTACGAAACTTGTGCTATTTATCAAATCAAACATAAGCCCATGAACATATTATTTTTCGTCATCAATACAACATTATCAAGGAATATCATTAAAGTAGTTAGGTATTTCATTTTCCATGGATTTTGGATGATTACTTTTGCATTATGATAGGTGGAAAATGGACATATGAAAGAGGTAAAGCACAAACTAGTGTCTTACATACTAGGGTTTAGTAAGGATAGGGTTTAAATCTTCAACGATATTATGAGAGTGAATTCATGACTAGCTATTGGTTAGCATATTTTAACAAACTAGGGTATATTTGTTACATATATTTGACCATATGTACATGAAGGCCCAATGAATTTTATTACACTTTAGTTATGCATTCCTTGCCATTCAATCAAACTGCATAGATGCTCATTTACGTATAGTTTGATGAAATACAGTAGCATTGATGAAATGTGTAGCATCTATTGGACTTCCTCTTACTGTCTGAAAATGTCATAGGATTACATTGATGGTATGCGTAGCATGTTACTATTATGACAGAGGTTTTTTCCTTGCAACATATTTTCCTTGCAACCATAATCATGATCAATGGGTATGAACCCTTAGAGTTGAAAAAAAACACAATTTTAAATTAGATATCAAATTAGCATGCATGTGCTAAGTGCATTGAACTGTTGAAAGATATTATTAGTTTTTTCCATTAAGATAATGTTTTCATAACACAATGGTGAGATGTTACTTAATCAATGCAATAAGTGTAAAAGAATAAATATTGCTTGAAATGTAATTTTATAAATTTCAATAGCATAATTTATCAATTTGTGGAAGAGATGAATCATCACAAGCACAAGTCAAAACTCAAGAGAAAATATGGAATATATTGATAGTCGAATGTTTGTAATACAAAATATGGGAAAGTAGCCAGCCCTAAAATGGCCTGTCAATGTACATGTATCCCTAAGTACAACAATGTGTACATGTATGTCAAAATACATCTATCCAAGACTATGCAACATCAAAAATCAATCTTTCTCTTGTTTTTCCCTGACTTTCCTCTATCGACCATCTCCTTGGGATTGCTCGGCATCTCAGAAGTCTGCAAAAAAAATAATTATTTTTATCAAATAACTGCACTAATACCCTACCATAAACAAACTTAAAAAATTAACTTATGGCCAAATTATTTATGACAAACACTCACCAAGTCCTCATGGGGTATAGATGTGAGCGGTGTGCTCATGGAAGGCATCTCTATAGTTGTGCTTTGCAAATAAAAGATCATATCTCAATTAATTCAACAATTCAACATTGATCAACATGTTTGGGTAAATTGAATAAAAAAACTTGGTCATTAATGAACATCTCACCACAAGAGGAGACCTGGTCAGAATGATGGATTGAGCATAGGGGCCGAGCACTTCTGTCGCTAATGGCTACAATCACCAAATGGAGAAATAGTTAGACATGCATGAATAAAAAATATAGTAACATGGTTAAATACTATGCATTGTGATTGTCCAAATAGTTACCTCTGTATGACTCGTGCCTATTGTAGATGTTGCACTGACTGCAACATCAATGATCTTTGTTAGGTCAGGGGTAGATGGATCTCTCGTGTGTCTGCTATAGAGGACATCCTCATTCTTTCCAGGAGTGGAGCCTCTCTTGTAC
The DNA here is from genome assembly GCA_027924585.1 of Larix kaempferi. NCBI lineage: Eukaryota > Viridiplantae > Streptophyta > Pinopsida > Pinales > Pinaceae > Larix > Larix kaempferi. Next base: position 1,164,032 of record BSBM01001286.1, read on the forward strand.
ACTTGTCCCTTTTGCACGTTGGGACTACGGGGAGATCGAAATGCTAACAGTCTCGAACGTATATCTACTGGTGACTACAACCACCAATATTGACATAGTTAGAAATGCATTGGTCAATGGAATAACATGTATTAAAAAAATGAAAATGATGAAATACATACCGATGTACTGTATACATCAATCAATTCTAAGAAATGGTCTGCCGTCCATTGTTTCTCCGCAGGCACACTATCGATTGTATTCCCACCGAGGGTGAGCTCACTAGATGAAATCATTTCCATCTGATGGGGATCTACAACCTAGAATTTATAAAATTGTAAATATTAGATCGTGTAGCATTGATTAAGTAACATGTGATAAAAAAATAACATTTGATGAAATAATGTCATGTTGAAATAGTTACCTCAGCATGAGATGTTGTCGCTGAAGGTATGACAACATCTTGTAACTCATAAGGTTCTATTGCATGAGCCTCTTGGCCCTCATGCCCTTCTTGTGGCAACTACAAGTTTTAAAATCATTAAAATATTAGCAATCTATATATGTGTATGGCAAGGAAAAATAATTTACAAATGACACTAAATTGTTAACTGGATCTACTCATGTATTAAAATAATGTCATGTTGAAATAGTTACCTCATTGTGAGTGGTTGTCACTGAAAGTATGGCAACATCATCATCATCATCATGCGGTGCTGGTGCATGAGCCTTTGGACTATGCTCTGCATCATCAGTGCAAAGGTCTTCAACCCTTTTCCCTTCTTGTAGTAACTACAAGTTTCAAAACCATTAAAAATATTATCAATTTATATATATGTGTATAGTAAGTAAATATAATTTAAAAATGACACTAAATTGTTAACCACTTACTTACTTGTGTGAAATACCTAGTAAAGGTATCATCTATTCGGACAGGACCAAAGCAAGGATGGCTGCATACCGTGCATGGGTGGGGTTGATGGCTGTGCTCATGCTGTGTACGTACAGTGCCACTAGTATATGCTCCTCAACCACTTGAAGGTGGTGGCTCTACCCTATCGGGAGGTGGTGGATCTACCCCACCAATAGGTGCTGGCTCTACTCCACCCATAGATGGTGGCTCTGATGGGCCTACCTGGTGCGTACCATGAAGATACTTGGTATGGTGAACAACCGCCCGTGCCAACAGTAGGAAGGAATCTTGTGTCTCTGGCACCAACTGATGTGCAGGCGGCACATCTGGCTTGGGTAGCCTCCTACGAGGTTGAGCTATGAGGCGATTGGAATCTATGTGCCTCGCATTGGGACATTGCTGAGGCATCCCCATCCCAACACCCTAGTACTCCAAGATATCAAAATAGTTAACATGCTTCCCTAGCACAAACTCTGCATAAATCTTTCGCAGAAAATACAAAGGCATTTCCCTATTGTTGTGTGGTGGTGCATCAAACACCATGTACCATTGGTCCATCCAATTATCTATGAATGGTTGATATGTACACCACTCGATAGAAATGTGCCTTTTGTTTGTATGAGGGACTTCACCATCCCATAGATTTCTAAACAGGGAAAAGATTTATTCTTTTGAGATTTTCAACTTCTTGACTTCGCTGTAGCTAAGTCCATCTGCATATTGTTGCCTCTTTCTTTCTCTGAATGTGGCAATATCTTGCAAAGCACCATTACACCTACTAAAGGTCTCTATCATTGCACCATACTGTGGTCATTTGGAGTTGGTCCTAATACCCTAGACAAGGATGACTTGGAGATAACAAGTTACATGAACAAAGAAGCATGAAGTGAACAAAGAAGCTTGAAGTTGACACTTTGCAAGGAGATTGCTGGCATCCCTTATGGCATCTGCGGGCATCCAAAAATGAAGTTGATGGACATGCGGGCATGTGGACAAGGTGACACGTGGACAACTTGAATATGCATATGCGAGCATGTTTGTGGAAGCTGCAGGCATCTTGAAGGCATGGCAAAGATCCCCATGCGGGAAATTGAAGAAGGTCTGGCTATAGGCATGTTCAAAGGCATAAATATGGCCCTTGCGGGCATGAGTTACAAGCTAGTGCGGGCATGCTGGAAGCAAAATAAAATGGTGATGATGTGGGTATGAAAACCATGTTTAGGTGGGAAAAAGAAAGTCTAAATAAATATATACATGTATATATTTATAATTTATGAGGTGTTTATGGAGGAACAATAGAAATTAGAGTTTAACCTTTATATTTGGATTAATTGGGGCTACAGTATGCTGATGTGCTGCTAGTGTACAAACTAAGATGCTGATGATATGTATGGATAGAATGAATTCATGATTATTGGGGCTACATATGATGAACAAAATGTTGATCTAGGTTAAAATTTTAAGTTTTGGCATTTCATTTACAAATATTTTTAGGTGACAATGATGGTTGATATGATCAGTGAGACATTGTGTCTAACAGGGTGGATGAAAAATTCATTAAAATTTTAAGTTTTGGCATTTCATTTGCAAATATTTTTAGATTAGTGCAACATAACAATTTATAAACTTAATGACGAGATGAGGCAATGATTTAGATGCTTACCTTTCCAATCGTCCTTGCAAGATGAATTTGGGATTGTTGAGCCTCCAAATCTCCTCGGCTGAGCTTCTCCAATGTGTTTTGGGAAGGTGAAATCGCTCGAGCGTTCGTGCTTGGGTAAAACAGTGCCGTGGTTCGCGGCACTATTTTTTTTTTGTGTTATATTAACCATAACGCTCGAGCGTTATGGTGATCACCCTAACGCACGAGCGTTATGTAATCCTATCTTACATGTTAAATGACATGGCAGGTTCAAAGCCCGCCATTCCTAGTTTTACATAACGCGCGAGTGTTGTGGATTTACACAATTCTTGCGTGTTTCGCATTTACCCAATTGTATCTAAAAGGTCCCTCAACTTCGTTCGAGGGCCCATATGTTGAAATCATTGCAAATAGTTTTTCTATTAAATAGATAAATTCAATGTATAAATCTAAATAACAAAATACAATGCATTGTTGAAATCAATGCAAATTTTTTACTTTTTATTAAATTGACAAATTGAATACATACATGTAAAAACAAAATAGAATATGCATTGTTAAAATCAATGCAACGAATCAAATAAATATGCATCTTGTGTTATTTAACAACATTTGTGTGTGGTCTATTGGTAAGTAGTAAGGTTATTGGGCTTGTGCTAACCTAGAGACCAAAGTTCAAAACCCTTTTTGCTTGGAGTTATATTTAGTTATCAAATCTAACGATTATTATGGTTGGCATTGTTGAAATCAATATGTATCTTGTGTTTTTGAAGAACATTTTTTTATTATTAAATTGATAAATTCAATGCATACATGCAAAAAACAAAAACAATGCATTGTTGAAATCAATGCAACTAATTAAATCAACATACATCTTGTGTTTTTTAAGAACATTTGTTTGTTTTTTATTCGTAAGTAGTGAGATGATTGGACTTAAGGTTCAAATCCCTTCTATTTCTTTTAATTTCTTATGTCGGTTATAGTAATGTTTTTTTACTTCTTTTGTTTCTACTTCTTATGTTTACTATAATATATTTTTTACTTCTTTATTGTATTTCTTATATTTCTACTTTTTATGTCAACTACACTATTTTTTACTTCTTTATTTTTTATGCATTGTTGAAATCAATGCAACCATGCTTTTTTATTAAGGTTCAAATCCCTTCTATTTTTTCTATTTCTTATGTCAGCTATAGTATTTATTTTACTTCTTTTGTTTCTACTTCTTATGGATACTATAATATATTTTTTACTTCTTTCTTTTATTTCTTATGTTTCTACTTTTTATGTCAGCTATTCTTTGTCTTTTTAGTTCTTATATTTCTAATATTTGTTTTAGGCATTGTTGAAATCAATGCAAAATGTTTCTCATTTTTATGTCAGCTATTCTTTATCTTTTTTACTTCTTATATTTCTAATATTTGTTTTACGCATTGTCGAAATCAATGCAACAATGTTTCTCATTTTTATGTTAGTTGTTTTGTATCTTTTTTACTTCTTATATTTCTAATATTTGTTTTACGCATTGTTGAAATCAATGCAACCATGCTTTTTTATTAAGCTTCAAATCCCATCTATTTTATCTATTTCTTATGTCGGCTATAGTAATTTTTTTTTAAATCAATGCAACCATGTTTCTACTTCTTATATTTTAATATTTGTTTTACGCATTGTTGAAATCAATACAACCATGTTTCTACTTTTGATGTCCGCTATTCTTTAACTTTTTTACTTCTTATATTTCTAATATTTGTTTTATGCATTGTTGAAATCAATGCAACCATGTTTCTACTTTTTATGTCAACTATTCTTTATCTTTTTTACTTCTTATATTTCTAATATTTGTTTCACATTGTTGAAATCACTGCAACCATGTTTTTTTATTAAGGTTCAAATCTTTTCTATTTTTTCTATTTCTTATGTCTGCTATAGTTTTTTTTTAATTTCTTTTGTTTCTACTTCTTATGTCTACTATAATATATTTTTTAGTTCTTTCTTTTATTTCTTATGTTTCTATTTTTTATATCGCATATTCTTTATCGTTTTTACTTTTTATATTTCTAATATTTTTGTTACTTATTTATTATTTTTACTTCTTATATTTATAGTTTTTATGGCCGACATGTTAGGAACAAATGTTACAACATCTCCCTCATACTCGACAAACATTACTCAACAAACGTTTATTAATTGCCGACAAAATATTTATTACTTTTTTCTTTTTATTACATTTTATTAATGGCTGACAATAATATCGACAAATGTTACACGTAATGTTACAAGATCTCCCTCATATTATTACTTTTTACTTTTTATTATTACATTTTATTAATGGGCGACAATAATATCGACAAACCTTACATGTTACATGCCTTACAAGATCTCTCTCATATTATTACTTTTTACTTTTTATTATTACATTTTATTAATGACCGACAATAATATCGACAAACATTACATGTTACATGTGTTACAAGATCTCCCTCATATTATTACTTTTTACTTTTTATTATTACATTTTATTAATGACCGACAATAATATCGACAAACGTTACATGCTACATGTGTTACAAGATCTCCCTCATATTATTACCTTTTAATTTTTATTATTATATTTTATTAATGGTCAACAATAGTATCGACAAATGTTACATGTTACATGCGTTACAAGATCTCCCTCATACTCGGCGCGCCCCTCGATGCAATAATATAATAATTTACTATTTCACATTTTATTTAAAGTAATATTTTTTACTTTTAAAAATTAATTTAAAAATTATTAAGCTATAATTATTTTTATTAATATTTTTATAATTTTAAAAATTAATTTAAAAAACTTTATTAACCATTTTAAAAGAGCATAAAATATAGAGATGGCATAAAACTTTCTTTTGAAAATTAGTTTAAAGATTGCATAAGAAAATATTAAAGATGTTAATGACCTTTTATTTAAATATAATTACTTTTTACAAATTTTAAAGATATATTTGATTTCTTTGTATCACTATTCAAACTAATAGGATAAAGTGAAACATATACTATGTACAAAGACTAATAAAAATAAATGAATGCTAGCAAAACAATGACGGTACAAATTGGGTTGATTTTAAAACATAAAGTAATAAAATAATTGCATTAAAATAAATGCAATGCTAAATTGTTAATGACTTTGTGGAAAAAAATATGGCAAATTATTGACCATCACTAAGTGGTCTATACACCATCAATATGAAGCAATTCCGATCCAACTACATATAAACCGTGTAAGCTAAATTCTAGATGATTTGGTCAAAATTTGGCGGAAATTATTGAAATGACAGTTTTAAGTTGTTGGAATTGCATAAATGAGGTACCCCAAGGGTAATTGAGGGCATTGAATCAATTTCCGCAGTCAAAATTGCAATTTTAACAATAAAAATCACAATTTCAACAATGAATTGCATCGTCGAAATCCAACAAAACTCACCGGAAAAATGTAAATCATCTAGACTTTACCTTACCCCATATAAACTATGAAGACTTTTGCTTACTCCAATATAAACTACGCAATGTTGCACTCATTTATGGTCCATTAAAATTATTATACATCATTCAACCACATGTTTTTTAATGTTAATTGACTTAAAGTATATGAATGCACATTATCACAAAGAGCGAAGAGTCCCTCTCAATTCCCCACCTTGGATCTTCAATTACTTCTTTTGGAAAATTAATCCATTTGAAAATCATATATAATATTTATATGTTCACACTTGCAAAGTTCTCAATATATCACATATTGAAAGCTTAGGTGAGATTCGTATATAGTATGTTCTATGTATCACTAGTTATATTTTCTTTGGTTTGCTTGTGGAAAGCAAGATTCTCGCATATGTTGCATTTATTTAAACATGCAAGTATTTGTCATTGGGTTTTGTATGGTAGGTATCTTGATGGTCAAGTACCGATTTGATGTGAGCACGAATGATAGCACTGATGTAATAAATTTGTATATACGTTTTGTTTAAAGTTAGTTAATTATAAATAGGTATTATTTTATATATAAAAATGTAGCGTTGATGATGTTAGTTAATTAAATAATTGGTATTATTTTAAATATGTTGGTGATTTGTATATAAAAATTATGACTTTGTGAATATGATGTTTTGTTTAAAGTTAGTTAATTATAAATATGTATTATTGTATATATAACCAGCATAGATCCATCTTAAACCCGTATCTATCAAGTACTGAGAGGGATCCAATTTCTTGAGATATATTTCTTTTTTAAAATTTAAACTCAAGAAACTTGATCTCTCTTGATTGATAGATCAAGGTTTAAGTTTTAAGTTTTTATTTTATAAACGAACATCTATTTTTTAATCATTTTTGATAATATTTTATTTTATGAATAAACATGAATTTTTTTTAAATACTTTCCATAATTTTTTAATTTATGAGTTGACATGAATTTTTTAAATTATTTTCTTACATCACAAACGTTACACCATCTCCCCCATACTGGGTTGTAGAGCACCTTGTTTCACTTGATGCAAAAACGTAGCGTTGATAATGTTAGTTAATTAAATAATCGGTATTATTTTGAATATGTTGGTGATATAAAAAATCACGATTTTGTATATATATATATATAATGTTGAAAATTGAATCTTCTCCAAAAGTAAATTTGGAGAAGATTTAAGGGAATGTTTCAATTTTCTTTTGTTGAGTTAGAACGTATCTTACTTGGATGGCAACTTGACCTAAAGAGTTTGGAGGCTAGGTATAAAAAACCTATTCATTTTTTCTTTTGTTGAGTTAGAACGTATCTTACTTGGATGACTTGACCTAAAGCGTTTGGAGGTTAGGTATAAAAAACCTATTCATTTTTTAGTAGGACCTTGTGGCCAAATGTTTATGTTGACTCTTATTTAATCATGACCTTTGGGGAAAGGTTGTGTTTACTAAGTATACGGAGGACATATATCCATATGACTAGATTAGATTAGACTAAAAAACTCCATTAGGGGTTATTAATGTTTGGAAATGATTACTAAAATCTTTTGATATTTTGGGTCTGTGGGTGGTGTGGGAAATTGAGAAGGGTCTAATAACTTACTTATGGAAAAGAACCATGGATTAAGTGTTGTGGTAACTATAAGCTCTCTGAACCTCTATGCTTGAAACTTCATGAATATGGTATTTATAGACTCAAGGATGCTTCCACTTTTGTGATCCATGGTCCATGTATTTATGGGTGGAAAATGGAGGAGGACTTAAACCTAAATAGGGACATGGTAGTGGAATGGAATCAGTCTATTACGCTTCTCAAACATAATGCCATATGTTTAAGGGATCAAGATGATGAACTTAGATGGTAAAATATTAAATCATTTGTGGTGCTCACAACCTAGTTGGGGTATAACGAAAAAATGAATGAATCACATGGAGCAAAGAGATGCTCGTGTTGGCTAGTAGTGTGGAAGTTAAATAACCCACTAATTTTTATTTTTTTGTCTTTTTATATGGCTAGCTTTTGCGAACAAGATATTAACCTGGGTTAATGGTCATATGTGCAATTGGATTGGTCTAGGTAGATGTTATCTATGTAAACATGATGAGAAATTCTTTAATCATTTAGTAGTGAATTGTGATTTCACAAAGTCAGTGTGGCGAGAGGTTCAAATATTTTTGAACATCCAATTTCATTGGGACAAATCATCATTGACAGATTGTTTTGAATAATGGATGATGGAAAAATCTACAAAGCTTTACCTGTATGTAGCTTGGACTATATGGTTGAATAGAAACAAAATAATTTTTTAAGGCAAGGAGGAAGATATAGCTAGGTTAACACACCATATTCGTCTGTCTTTTAGAAAAGATTGGAAGGCTCTCAAATCATTAGTCCCTTGATTTCTTCAGATGTCAAATTTTGATTTCATAAGACCATGGCATTTTTTTTATGGTCCACTAACCAATGGAGGCTCGGATCTTGTGCTGTTGGAGCTAGTTTACATTTAGATAATTCTCATTACTACTATTCAAAGCTGGGAGCTAGGTTGGGTTCAAACAATCGAGCATGATTATATGCTATGTGGATATTACTTAAATTGATTGTTGACAACTAAATAAAGAGCTTCCAGCTGATGGGAGATTCCAAACTTGTGATTAATTAGTCTAATGGAAAAATCCATTTATTACCAATAAATCTATGACTGATCATGACTAGAATTACAGATTTGAAAGGATTTTTTGATCACTTCTCATTTACCCTAACTTTTAGAGATTTCAATCACAAAGTGGACCATTTATCAAAATAAGTACGTTCCCTTGTTGAAAGAATTATCCAGTTACCCAAAAAAAAGATTTCATCCTTTAGGATGCTGTCCAATAAAGACTATACTAAAGTATTTTAATTTTCTTTCACTCGTTAGCATGTCAAAAATGTAAGGTTTTAGAGAAGTGTTTAAAATTTGTTATGCTATATGCTTTGGGACATAAGTAATTAATCTTGAAGTGGAGAATGAATGTTTTTTATTGTTTCTCTTTGGTAAAAGAATTTTCTAGGGTTGTTTTTTATGAGGAGGCTATATCAAAGTGTATTTTGACTTCAGTTTGAAATATCGAATATATGATTTTTTTTCCCGGAAAAAAATCTAAGTAATTAATATTATTTTCTTTATTTGATTAATCATTTTATAATAATATTGTTTAAATAATAAATTATATAATCATATAATTTAATCAATTATAAATTAATAATGAAAAATATGTGAAATTATCATTTTTCTATTGGCATCACAATTTTTGGTCAAATATAATTATAACAAATGTATTTAATAATTCTTTTAATATAAAATGGATGTTTTTTCCTTGTGGAAGAGGTAAGGTACGGTGTTTTAAGGAATCCAAACATTTTTTTTTTGTAGGTGGGAGAATTCAACTTTGAGATAGGTTTTGAATGAAGGTAAGATGTGGATAAGGTTATTCCTAACTCTCCCTAGTAGTTTGGGGAGTGAATATAAGTCGTTTCTAAGCATGAACCTTAGTTAAGGAAAATGCGAAATGGAAATTCAATGACCAAAATTATATTTATGGAATATTAGACAATAATTCTCTTTAATACAAAATTGAAAGTAAATGGAAAACAAGTTTTGTTGTTCTTTATCTGATTCTATGGTGTAGCAGGGGAATGGTGGTATGGATTGGTATAGACTAGTACAAAATGGTACTACATATGACAGGGTTCTAAAGTAGATATTTCTAGTCTAGCATCCAGAAGGACTTTTCCTCTTACATGAGGGCATGAAATGAAATATAGTTACCTCTCTCTATTTATATGCATGTTGTAGGCTAGACAAGTGGCACACAAGTGGACAAGTGGAATGGAGAGTTGGACAGGTCGCCAACATGGGTTGGGTACCTTTTCCCTTTTGTGGAAGGATAGACCTCCATCTCTTCTTTGTCCTTTAGTCTACTATAACCCTGAATTTTTATATTAAAGAGTGTAAATTTACAAATTTACATATCTTGGTCACTCCAGACCATACCTATTTGGCTTGTATCCCTTTCATTAACATTTACATTATTATATTCCAGGGTAAAAAAATGGGGTGTTACACATCCATTAGGGTCTGCATTTGTAAATCCATTAACTAGTAAAATTAAATTGTGACAGCTTGGGACGGTTAAGTAGAGTTAGGGAAAGTATGCATGTCCTCTGAGATTTATGACTTAGGGTAGGTTTTAACGGGATTGTGGAAAAATTTGAAGGGAGGTATGTTTCACAACAAGGATGTAGTTTTAGCCTTAGGCCACGAATTCTTAGAGATGAATTAGGTGACCAAAAAACCTTTGGGCCCCAAAAGAAGCCCTAAGATAGCCAATGAAATGAATTTGAAAGAAAACTGTCAAAGATAGGATCACAATTCCAATCACGGGGTTTCACCATTCGAATATCATATCACCAGGTGGAAAGAGTAATCATTTTAAACCCACAATTAGAAAAAAAGTGCACCTACTTGGATTATGGATGACTAGTGTATGATATGGGTTTTTAGCAGACGCAGACGTACCAAGTGAAGGAAACTCCTCTAGGTGGCATAGGCATGAACGTGGTTGCGTGCTAATAGTGAGGTGAAAACCAACTGCGTTTTTCTTTTAAAATTTGTTTGAAACCCTAAGTCCTTCTTAAAATGGACCTAAAAAGAGGATTTAGTAGGCTTTAGTGACTCCGAACAAGTCATTTTGTGGAAAACAAGCAAATCACCCTAAAGTGTGTCGGCGATGTATCCGATTTCTTCTACGATGATATGTCTTGGTGATAAATCTGAATGATTTCCTATACACTTTGGAAGAGAAGTAAAATTCTTCACGATGTTGCCAGATCGTATTGACGGAGAATCAAAATGTGTGTCAGACGTTTTGGTTGAAGGATTTATAATTGTTGCGTTGCACAGTTTCGGCAGAGAAAGGAAAACTAATGTGACGGTTTCGATGCCAAAGGATAAGTTATGTCGATATAGTTTTGGCAGAGAAGGAATAAGTTTGTTGAACATTTTAGTGACAAAGCTGCAAGTCCAGTGAAAAGACAAGGGAATTTCAACGTTTCGGAGAATTTTCAAGAAAATGAGCGAACTTTGGCAAAGAAAGGGGAAAAACTTCTACATTTTAGTGTACTTTCTAAATCTTGTCGAGGTTTTGGTGGAAATCCATGAGTCACGATGACATTTCATCTCCAAAAGTGAAACTTCGCTGAAGCTTCGGTGAAAAGTTAAAAAGTTAGATGATGTTTCGACAAACAATGGTGAGTTTCTGTGAAGTGTCGGTGGAAAAGGTCAAGCTTTGGTGATTTTTTGGAAAGGAAGGTGAAACTTTAATGACGTTTCAGCGTACTTATGGAAACTCGTCGAATCGAAAACTTAGGAAAGTTCAAAAATAGATAAGTACTTTCTACGTTTTTGGAAACATTCAACTTTAAGTAGTACGTGACTTAGTCTAGGAGGGATCCAAGCTTTGAAATAATCAAGGGTTAAATGTAAGGTGGGGCACTAGTATTTCCAAAAGGAAATATCGGGGAGGGTGGTTGCAGTTGCAACAATTGGTCACTAACTGGGAGAACTTAGATCTCTGAGAATCTAAAGCACATCTAAAGTGGCTCTTATAGCTGATGACAATTTGAGGTGGAGTGAGAATATGCTCTACTTATTAGTTGATTCTTATTGTAAGAGTCTTGGTATCATTCATCTGTCTTACATTGAGTTTAATTATGGTCTTATGTCGGAACATATATTACATTGATCGGATATTATTAAGATAATGTTTAAGGGATAGGGTAGATTAATTGGGACTTCAAAGTCACTCTCCCAAGGCTAGTTTATGAGGTCCATTTACCAAACCAGTCCTTCTACTGCAACTATGTAAGACACCATAGGGAAAGTAAAAAAACTATACAAATGTAAATGTGTGTTCCTCATTCCTATACTAGATGCATTATCAATGTTTATGCTTTACCAGTGTTAACAAAAAATTTTCCTTTTTCATTAGAGGCAGGATTCTAGGCTATAGAGGACATCCACATTCTTTCCAGGAGTGGGGCCTCTCTTGTACACTTGTTCCTTTTGCACGTTGGGACTACGGGGAGATTGAACTGCTAACAGTCTTGAACGTATATCTACTGGTGGCTACAACCACCAATACTGACGTAGTTAGAAATGCATTGGTCAATGGAATAACATGTATTAAAAAACTTAAAATTATGAAATACATACCGATGTACTGTATACGTCAATCAATTCTAAGAAATGGTCTGTCGTCCATTGTTTCTCCGCAGGCAAACTATCGATTGTATTCCCACCGGGGGGGAGCTCACTAGATGAAATCATTTCCATCTGATGGGGATCTACAACATAGAATTTAGAAAATTGTAAATATTAGATCGTGTAGCATTGATTAAGTAACATGTGATAAAAAAATAACATTTGTTGAAATAATGTCATGTTGAAATAGTTACCTCAGCATGAGATGTTGTCGCTGAAGGTGTGACAACATCTTGTAACTCATAAGGTTCTACTGCATGAGCCTCTTGGCCCTCATGCCCTTCTTGTGGAAACTACAAGTTTTAAAATCATTAAAATATTAGCAATCTATATATGTGTATGGCAAGGAAAAATAATTTACAAATGACACTAAATTGTTAACTGGATCTACTCATGTATTAAAATAATGTCATGTTGAAATCGTTACCTCATTGTGAGTTGTTGTCACTGAAAGTATGGCAACATCATCATCATCATCATGCGGTGTTGATGCATGAGCCTTTGGACTATGCTTTGCATCATCAGTGCAAAGGTCTTCAACCCTGTGCCCTTCTTGTAGTAACTACAAGTTTTAAAACCATTAAAAATATTAGCAATTTATATATATGTGTATAGTAAGTAAATATAATTTAAAAATGACACTAAATTGTTAACCACCTACTTACCTGTGTGAAATAACCAGTAAAGGTATCATCTATTCGGACAGGACCAAAGCAAGGATGGCCGCATACTGTGCATGGGTGGGGTTGATGGCTGTGCTCATGCTGTGTAGGTACAGTGCCACTAGTATATGCTCCTTGGCCACTTGAAGGTGGTGGCTCTACCCTATCGGGAGGTGGTGGATCTACCCCACCGACAGGTGCTGGCTCTACTCCACCCATAGATGGTGGCTCTGATGGGCCTACTTGGTGCGTACCATGAAGATACGTGGTATGGTGAACAACCGCCCATGCCAACAGTAGAAAGGAATCTTGTGTCTCTGGCACCAACTGATGTGCAGGCGGCACATCTGGCTTGGGTAGCCTCCTACGAGGTTGAGCTACGAGGCGATTGGCATCTATGTGCCTTGCATTGGGACGTTGCTGAGGCATCCCCATCCCAACACCCTAATACTCCAAGATATCAAAATAGTTAACATGCTTCCCCAGCACAAACTCTGCATAAATCTTTCGCAGAAAATACATAGGCATTTCCCTATTGTTGTGTGGTGGTGCATCAAACACCATGTACCATCGGTCCATCCAATTATCTATGGATGGTTGATATGTACACCACTCGATAGAAATGTGCCTTTTGTTTGTATGAGGGACTTCACCATCCCATAGATTTCTAAACAGGGAAAAGATTTATTCTTTTGAGATTTTCAACTTCTTGACTTCGCTGTAGCTAAGTCCATCTGCATATTGTTGCCTCTTTCTTTCTTTGAATGTGGCAATATATTGCAAAGCACCATTACACCTACTAAAGGACTCTATCATTGCATCCAAATTGGATGCAAGCATAACATGTTTGTCATCAACAATAGTAATTGAGGCTGATGGACATAATGGAATTATATTGAATAATGAGTGCTTGATGAGAATGATGAAGTGATTTGGAAACAAACAAGGGCTTCTGGTGGATGATGTATATAATCTGCAGACTTAAGAAGAGTCTGAAATATCATTTGTAAATCTATGGTTGTCGGGGTGTTGGTGCATCTCGGTGAGTTGCAGCCGATAGAATTATCTTGTGAATAGGATTGTCATTGATAACAACATTAATGACAAAGGTGTAAATGGCGTAACGACAAGCAAACAAGGTGACTTGACAAGGACTTGGAAAAGATAAGACAAAAGACAAGGTGATGGGAATTGGCACACCTAATGAGTTAAATGACCCATACTGTGGTCATTTGGAGTTGGTCCTAATACCTTAGACAAGGATGACTTGGAGATAACAAGTTACATGAACAAAGAAGCATGAAGTGAACAAAGAAGCTTGAAGTTGACACTTTGCAAGGAGATTGCGGGCATCCCTTATGGCATCTGCGGGCATCCAAAAATGAAGTTGATGGACATGTGGGCATGTGGACAAGGTGACACGTGTACATCTTGAATATGCATATGCGAGCATGTTTGTGGAAGTTGCGGGCATCCTGAAGGCATGTGAAAGACCCCCATGCGGGCAATTGAAGAAGGTCTGGCTACAAGCATGTTCAAAGGCATAAATATGGCCTTTGCGGGCATGAGTTACAAGCTAGTGCGGGCATGCTGGAAGCAAAATAAAATTGTGATGATGTGGGTATGAAGACCACATTTAGGTGGGAAAAAGAAAGTCTAAATAAATATATACATGTATATATTTATAATTTATGGGGTGTTTATGGAGGAACAGTAGAAATTAGAGTTTAACCTTTATCTTTGGATTAATTGGGGCTACAGTATGTTGATGTGCTGCTAGTGTACAAACTAAGATGCTGATGATATGTATGGACAGAATGAAGTCATGATTATTGGGGCTACATACGATGAACAAAATGTTGATCTAGGTTAAAATTTTAAGTTTTTGCATTTCATTTACAAATATTTTTAGGTGACAATGATGGTTGATATGATCAGTGAGACATTGTGTCTAACAGTGTGGATGTAAAATTCATTAAAATTTTAAAATTTTAAGTTTTGGCATTTCATTTACAAATATTTTTAGATTAGGGCAACATAACAATTTATAAACTTAATGACGAGATGAGGCAATGATTTAGATGCTTACCTTTCCAATCGTCCTTGCAAGATGAATTTGGGATTGTTGAGCCTCCAAATCTCCTCGGCTGAGCTTCTCGAATGTGTTTTGGGAAGGCGAAATCGCTCGAGCGTTCGTGCTTGGGTAAAACAGTGGGTAAAACAGTGCCGCGGTTCGCGGCACTGTTTTTTTTTTGTGTTATATTAACCATAACGCGTGAGCATTATGTAATCCTATCTTACATGTTAAATGACATGGCAGGTTCGAAGCCTGCCATTCCTAGTTTTACATAACGCGCGAGTGTTGTGGATTTACACAATTCTCGCGTGTTTCGCATTTACCCAATTGTATCTAAAAGGTCCCTCAACTTCGTTCGAGGGCCCATATGTTGAAATCATTGCAAATACATTTTTTATTAAATAGATAAATTCAATGTATAAATCTAAATAACAAAATAGAATGCATTGTTGAAATCAATGCAAATTTTTTACTTTTTATTAAATTGACAAATTGAATACATACATGTAAAAACAAAACAGAATATGCATTGTTAAAATCAATGCAACCAATCAAATAAATATGCATCTTGTGTTATTTAACAACATTTGTGTGTGGTCTATTGGTAAGTAGTAAGGTTATTGGGCTTGTGTTAACCTAGAGATCAAAGTTCAAAACCCTTTTTGCTTGGAGTTATATTAAGTTATCAAATCTAACGATTATTATGGTTGGCATTGTTGAATTCAATATGTATCTTGTGTTTTTGAAGAACATTTTTTTTTTATTAAATAGATAAATTCAATGCATACATGCAAAAAACAAAAACAATGCATTGTTGAAATCAATGCAACTAATTAAATCAACATACATCTTGTGTTTTTTAAGAACATTTGTTTGTTTTTTATTCGTAAGTAGTGAGATGATTGGACTTAAGGTTCAAATCCCTTCTATTTTTCTTTTATTTCTTATGTCGGTTATAGTAATGTTTTTTTACTTCTTTTGTTTCTACTTCTTATGTTTACTATAATATATTTTTTACTTCTTTATTGTATTTCTTATATTTCTACTTTTTATGTCAACTACACTATTTTTTACTTCTTTATTTTTTACGCATTGTTGAAATCAATGCAACCATGCTTTTTTATTAAGGTTCAAATCTCTTCTATTTTTTCTATTTCTTATGTCGGCTATAGTATTTATTTTACTTCTTTTGTTTCTACTTCTTATGGATACTATAATATATTTTTTACTTCTTTCTTTTATTTCTTATGTTTCTACTTTCTATGTCAGCTATATCTTTTTTACTTCTTCTATTTCTAATATTTGTTTTACGCATTGTTGAAATCAATGCAAAATGTTTCTCATTTTTATGTCAGCTATTCTTTATCTTTTTTATTTCTTATATTTCTAATATTTGTTTTACGCATTGTTGAAATCAATGCAACAATGTTTCTCATTTTTATGTCAGTTGTTTTGTATCTTTTTTACTTCTTATATTTCTAATATTTGTTTTACGCATTGTTGAAATCAATGCAACCATGCCTTTTTATTAAGCTTCAAATCCCATCTATTTTATTTATTTCTTATGTCGGCTATAGTAATTTTTTTTTAAATCAATGCAACCATGTTTCTACATCTTATATTTTAATATTTGTTTTACGCATTGTTGAAATCAATACAACCATGTTTCTACTTTTGATGTCCGCTATTTTTTAACTTTTTTACTTCTTATATTTCTAATATTTGTTTTATGCATTGTTGAAATCAATGCAACCATGTTTCTACTTTTTATGTCGACTATTCTTTATCTTTTTTTACTTCTTATATTTCTAATATTTGTTTTACGCATTGTTGAAATCACTGCAACCATGTTTTTTTATTAAGGTTCAAATCTTTTCTATTTTTCTATTTCTTATGTCTGCTCTAGTTTTTTTTTTTATTTCTTTTGTTTCTACTTTTTATGTCTACTATAATATATTTTTTAGTTCTTTCTTTTATTTCTTATGTTTCTATTTTTTATGTCGCATATTCTTTATCGTTTTTACTTTTTATATTCTAGATGATTTGGTCAAAATTTGGCGGAAATGATTGAAATAACAGTTTTAAGTTGTTGGAATTGCATAAATGAGGTACCCCAAGGGTAATTGAGGGCATTGAATCAATTTCCGCAGTCAAAATTGCAATTTCAACAATAAATTGCATCGTCGAAATCCAACAAAACTCACCAGAAAAATATAAATCATCTAAACTTTACCTTACCCCATATAAACTATGGAGACTTTACCTTACTCCAATATAAACTACACAATGTTGCACTCATTTATGGTCCCATTAAAATTATTATACATCATTCAACCACATGTTTTTTAATGTTAATTGACTTAAAGTATATGAATGCACATTATCACAAAGAGCGAAGAGTCCCTCTCAATTCCCCACCTTGGATCTTCAATTACTTCTTTTGGAAAATTAATCCATTTGAAAATCATATATAATATTTATATGTTCACACTTGCAAAGTTCTCAATATATCACATATTGAAAGCTTAGGTGAGATTCGTATATAGTATGTTCTATGTATCATTAGTTATATTTTCTTTCGTTTGCTTGTGGAAAGCAAGATTCTCGCATATGTTGCATTTATTTAAACATGCAAGTATTTGTCATTGGGTTTTTTCTGGTAGGTATCTTGATGGTCAAGTACCGATTTGATGTGTGCACGAATGATAGCACTTTGAATAGGATGTAATAAATTTCTGTATACGTTTTGTTTAAAGTTAGTTAATTATAAATAGGTATTATTTTATATATAATAATGTAGCGTTGATGATGTTAGTTAATTAAATAATTGGTATTATTTTAAATATGTTGGTGATTTGTATATAAAAAACTATGACTTTGTGAATAAGATGTTTTGTTTAAAGTTAGTTAATTATAAATGTGTATTATTGTATATATAACCAGCATAGATCCATCTTAAACCCGTATCTATCAAGCACTGAGAGGGATCCAATTTCTTGAGGTATATTTCTTTTTTAAAATTTAAATTCAAGAAATTTGATCTCTCTTGATTGATAGATCAAGGTTTAAGTTTTAAGTTTTTATTTTATAAACGAACATCTATTTTCTAATTACTTTTCATAATATTTTATTTTATGAACCAACATGGATTTTTTTTAAATACTTTCCATAATTTTTTAATTTATGAGTCGACATGAATTTTTTTAATTATTTTCTTACATCACAAACGTTACACCATCTCCCCCATACTGGGCTGTAGAGCACCTCGTTTCACTCGATGCAAAAACGTAGCGTTGATAATGTTAGTTAATTAAATAATCAGCATTATTTTGAATATGTTGGTGATATAAAAAATCATGATTTTGTATATATATATATATATATATATATAATGTTGAAAATTGAATCTTCTCCAAAAGTAAATTTGGAGAAGATTTACGGGAGTGTTTCAATTTTCTTTTGTTGAGTTAGAACGTATCTTACTTGGATGGCAACTTGACCTCTAGAGTTTGGAGGCTAGGTACAAAAAACCTATTCATTTTTTCTTTTGTTGAGTTAGAACATATCTTACTTGGATGACTTGACCTAAAGAGTTTGGAGGTTAGGTATAAAAAACCTATTCATTTTTTAGTAGGACCTTGTGGCCAAAAGTTTATGTTGACTCTTATTTAATCACGACCTTTGGGGAAAGGTTGTGTTTACTAAGTATACGGAGGACATATATCCATATGACTAGATTAGATTAGACTAAAAAACTCTATTAGGGGTTATTAATGTTTGGAAATGATTACTAAAATCTTTTGATATTTTGGGTCTGTGGGTGGTGTGGGAAATTGAGAAGGGTCTAATAAGTTACTTATTGGAAAAGAACTATGGATTAGGTGTTGTGGTAACTATAAGCTCTCTGAACCTCTATGCTTGAAACTTCATGAATATGGTATTTATAGACTCGAGGATGCTTCCATTTTTGTGATCCATGGTCCATGTATTTATGGGTGGAAAATGGAGGAGGACTTAAACCTAAATAGGGACATGGTAGTGGAATGGAATCAGTGTATTAGGCTTCTCAAACACAATGCCATATTTTTGAGGGATCAAGATGATGAACTTAGATGGTAAAAAATTAAATCATTTGGGGTGCTCACAACCTAGTTGGGGTATAACGAAAAAATGAATGAATCACATGGAGCAAAGAGATGCTCGTGTTGGCTAGTAGTGTGGAAGTTAAATAACCCACTAATTTTTATTTTTTTGTCTTTTTATATGGCTAGCTTTTGCGAACAAGATATTAACTTGGGATAATGGTCATATGTGCAATTGGATTGGTCTAGGTAGATGTTATCTATGTAAACATGATGATAAATTCTTTAATCATTTAGTAGTGAATTGTGATTTCACAAAGTCAGTGTGGTGAGAGGTTCAAATATTTTTGAGCATCCAATTTCATTGGGACAAATCATCATTGACAAATTGTTTTTGAATAATGGATGATGGAAAAATCTACAAAGCTTTACCTGTATGTAGCTTGGACTATATGGTTGAATAGAAACAAAATAATTTTTTAAGGCAAGGAGGAAGATATAGCCAGGTTAACACACCATATTCGTCTATCTTTTAGAAAAGATTGGAAGGCTCTCAAATCATTAGTCCCTAGATTTCTTCAGATGTCAAATATTGATTTCATAAGACCATGACATTTTTTTGATGGTCCACTAACCAATGGAGGCTCGGATCTTGTGGTGTTGGAGCTAGTTTACATTTAGATCATTCTCATTACTACTATTCAAAACTGGGAGCTAGTTTGGGTTCAAACAATCGAGCATGATTATATGCTATGTGGATATTACTTGAATTGATTGTTGACAACTAAATTAAGAGCTTCCAACTGATGGGAGATTCCAAACTTGTGATTAATTGGTCTAATGGAAAAATCCATTTATTAACAATAGATCTATAACTGATCATGACTAAAATTACAGATTTGAAAGGATTTTTTGATGACTTCTCATTTACCCTAATTTTTAGAGATTTCAATCACAAAGTGGACCATTTATCAAAATAAGTACGTTCCCTTGTTGAAAGAATTCTCCAGTTACCAAAAAAAAGATTTCATCCTTTAGGATGCTGTCCAATAAAAACTATACTAAAGTATTTTAATTTATTTAACTCGTTAGCACGTCAAAAATGTAAGGTTTTAGAGAAGTGTTTAAAATTTGTTATGCTATATGCTTTGGGACATAAGTAATTAATCTTGAAGTGGAGAATGAATGTTTTTTATTGTTTCTCTTTGGTAAAAGAATTTTCTAGGGTTGTTTTTTATGAGGAGGCTATATCAAAGTGTATTTTGACTTCAGTTTGAAATATCAAATATATGATTTTTTTTTTTCGGAGAAAAATCTAAATAATTAATATTATTTTCTTTATTTGGTTAACCATTTTATAATAATATTGTTTAAATAATAAATTATATAATCATATAATTTAATCAATTATAAACTAATAATGAAAAATATGTGAAATTATCGTTTTTCTAATGGCATCACAATTTTTGGTCAAATATAATTATAACAAATGTATTTAATAATTCTTTTAATATAAAATGGATTTTTTTTCCTTGTGGAAGAGGTAAGTTACGGTGTTTTAAGGAATCCAAACATTTTTTTTTTGTAGGTGGGAGAATTCAACTTTGAGATAGGTTTTGAATGAAGGTAAGATGTGGATAAGGTTATTTCTAACTCTCCCTAGTAGTATAGGGAGTGAATATAAGTCGTTTCTAAGCATGAACCCTAGTTAAAGAAAATGCGAAATGGAAATTCAATGACCAAAAATATTTATGGAATATTAGACAATAATTCTCTTTAATACAAAATTGAAAGTAAATGGAAAACAAGTTTTGTTGTTCTCTATCTGATTCTATTGTGTAGCAGGGGAATGGTGGTATGGATTGGTACATACTAGTATAAAATGGTACTACATATGACAGGGTTCTAAAGTAGATATTTCTAGTCTAGCATCCAAAAGGACTTTTCGTCTTACATGAGGGCATGAAATGAAATATAGTTACCTCTCTCTATTTATATGCATGTTGGAGGCTAGACAAGTGCCACACAAGTGGACAAGTGGAATGGAGAGTTGGACAGGTCGCCAACATGGGTTTGGTACCTTTTCCCTTTTGTGGAAGGATAGACCCCCATCTCTTCTTTGTCCTTTAGTCTACAACAACCATGAATTTTTATATTAAAGAGTGTAAATTTACAAATTTACATAACTTGGTCACTCCAGACCATACCTATTTGGCTTGTATCCCTTTTATTAATATTTACATTATTATATTCCAAGATAAAAAAATGGGATGTTACACATCCATTAGGGTCTCATTTGTAAATCCATTAACTAGTAAAATTAAATTGTGACGGCTTGGGACGGTTGAGTAGAGCTAGGGAAAGTATGCATGTCCTCTGAGATTTATGACTTAGGGTAGGTTTTAACGGGACTGTAGAAAAATTTGAAGGGACGTATGTTTCACAAGAAGGATGTAGTTTTAGCCTTAGGCCACGAATTCTTAGAGATGAATTAGGTGACCAAAAAACCTTTGGGCCCCAAAAGAAGCCCTAAGATAGCCAATGAAATGAATTTGAAAGAAAACTGTCAAAGATAGGATCACAATTCCAATCACGGGGTTTTACCATTCGAATATCATATCACCAGGTGGAAAGAGTAATCATTTTAAACCCACAATTAGAAAAAAAGTGCACCTACCTGGATTATGGATGACTGGTGTATGATATGGGTTTTTAGCGGACGCAGACGTACCAAGTGAAGGAAACTTCTCTAGGTGGCACAAGCATGAACGTGGTTGCGTGCTAATAGTGAGGTGAAAACCAACTGCGTTTTTCTTTTAAAATTTGTTTGAAACCCTAAGTCCTTCTTAAAATGGACCTAAAAAGAGGATTTAGTAGGCTTTAGTGACTCCGAACAAGTCATTTTGGGGAAAACAAGCAAATCACCCCAACGTGTGTCGGCGATATATCCGATTTCTTCTACGATGATATGTCTTGGTGATAAATCTGAATGATTTCCTATACACTTTGGAAGAGAAGTAAAATTCTTCACAATGTTGCCGGATCGTATCGAGGGAGAATCAAAATGTGTGTCAGACGTTTTGGTTGAAGGATTTATAATTGTTGCGTTGCAGAGTTTCGGCAGAGAAAGGAAAACTAACGTGACCGTTTCGATGGCAAAGGATAAGTTATGTCGATACAGTTTTGGCAGAGAAGGGAATAAGTTTGTTGAACATTTCAGTGACAAAGCTGCAAGTCCAGTGAAAAGACAAGGGAATTCCAACGTTTCGGAGAATTTTCAAGAAAATGAGCGAACTTTGGCAAAGAAAGGGGAAAAACTTCTACATTTTAGTGTACTTTCTAGATCTTGTCGAGGTTTTGGTGGAAATCCATGAGTCACGACGACATTTCAGCTCCAAAAGTGAAGCTTTTGTGAAAAGTTAAAAAGTTAGCTGCTGTTTCGACAAACAATGGTGAGTTTCTGCGAAGTGTCGGTGGAAAAGGTCAAGCTTTGGTGATTTTTTGGAAAGGAAGGTGAAACTTTAATGCCGTTTCAGCGTACTTATGGAAAGTCGCTGAAACGAAAACTTGGGAAAGTTCAAAAATAGCTAAGTACTTTCTCCTTTTTTGGAAACATTCAACTTTAAGTAGTCCCTGACTTAGTCTAGGAGGGATCCAAGCTTTGAAATAATCAAGGGTTAAATGTAAGGTGGGGTACTAGTCTTTCCAAAAGGAAATATTGGGGAGCGGGGAGCGTGGTTGTAGTTGCAACAATTGGTCACTAATTGGGAGAACTTAGATCTCTGAGAATCTAAAGCACATCTAAAGTGGCTCTTATAGCTGATGACAATTTGAGGTGGAGTGAGAATATGCTCTACTTATTAGTTGTTTCTTAGTGTAAGAGTCTTGGTATCATTCATTTGTCTTACATTGAGTTTAATTATGGTCTTATGTCGGAACATATATTACATTGATCGGATATTATTAAGATAATGTTTAAGGGATAGGGTAGATTAGTTGGGACTTCAAAGTCACTCTCCCAAGGCTAGTTTATGAGGTTCATTTACCAAACCAGTCCTTCTACTGCAACTATGTAAGACACCATAGGGAAAGTAAAAAAACCAAACAAATGTAAATGTGTGTTCCTCATTCCTATACTAGATGCATTTCCTTGATGCATTATCAGTGTTTATGCTTTACTAGCGTTAACAAAAATTTCCCCTTTTTCATTAGAGGCAGGATTCTAGACTCTTCCATCCATAGTGTCCTTTTGTGTGGGTGATGAATATTTTATTGTGCTTATCATACCCACGGATGGAGAATATCCTCCTTTGAATGTTATTTGGGATATCCTCTTGATCTTCTTTCAACATTTGATTTCATTGTTCATGTATTTGTTTGATCCTTCATATATCCAACTTTATTTGTTGTGGATGCCTTAAACTGGGGAAGAGATGGTTTATTTGAGCCTTTAAGGCATTATATTTGGTATAGGATCATTTTGATTTTCTATACATTTGCAAGATCCCGCTTCCTTCCGATGGACCAGCCATAAGTGTAGAGTTTCAAAACATGGCTATTTATGTGTTTAAATGGGTGGAGCCTCAAGATAGTAACTTATAAGTATTTATCCCAACAAAATATACTGGATTTAATACATATTAATTTTAATATGATCATATGATAGGTTTCCCAAACAACCAAACTAATAGGATCAAGATAGATAGGTTTTAATCCTTTCAAATGATAGTGCTTGAAAATGCACCACTAACTCTTTCCATTAAGGAGAAACTTAAATCTTCAAAATATTTCTCACACCAAAAATTTAAAGGAATCGGTCAACTAAAAGAGATATTACAAAAGTAATGGGATCATAGCTTTCCCACCCAACACTCCAATTGTTGAACTTAATTTTATTAAAGGTTCAAAACAAGGAAATAAATAAATGGGTTTCCTTAAAATAACAACTAGGCTAAAAGAAAGTAATCCATGGATAGAAAATTGAAACAACAAGGAAAAGTTTTATTTATGTACATAAATGATTTTACTAAACTAAGTAAAGTACTACTTTAAAGCTTGGCTATTCACAGGAAGGGTTTCCACTTCCACTTCCAAAATTTATAGTCTATAAGTTCCAGGGAAAAGTTTCTTAGCAATAGTGTAAGGGCCAAGCCACAAGTGTTGAAATTTTGTATGCTCGCCCTTTTCCTCATGGGGATGGTCCCACTTCAAGATTAAGTCACCAATTTCAAATTCTTTCTTTCTCACCCAACTATTATTAAATGATATCTTAACATTACATTGATAGGTGGGAAATTTATTTTCGGCATTTTTTCTCTTTCCTCTTCGAGTTTGAGCAGGGAGTCAATTCTTTCTTGCATAATATGGATGTTGGATCCTCTAGAGGCTTGGGCCAGTTGGAGCAAAGGCAAAAGAATATTAGGCAGAATAATAAATTATTTTACATAGACTAAAGTGTAAGGGGAAACCCCTAAAGAATTTTTTGGTGTGACCTTATCATCCCACAAAGCATTTGGAACAACAACATGCCAATTTATTTGATTTTCAATAACAAGTTTCTTAAGTATCTGTATGAATTTTTTATTTGTAGATTCTGCTAACCCATTTCCTTGGGGATAATGATTAGAAGAATAATGCAATTTAATTCCCCTTTCTATAGAAAATTCACTTGACTTTAGAGAAGAGAAATATGAAGCATTATAAAAAACTAGGGAAATTGGAACTACAATCCTAGTTATGATATTTTCTTGAAGAAACTTGATGATAACATATTCATTGACTTTGCGAAGAGGGACAAATTCAGTCCAACGTGTGAAATAGTCGGTAGTGGTGAGAATATAATGGTCTTGTAATGAAGAATTGGGATTTATCTCTCCAATAACATCCAAGCCCCATTGCTCGAATGGTTCTGAAATTATCATAGGCTACAATGGCACTTCTGGTTTTACCTATCTACCGGCACCCTTTTGGCATACAACACATTTTTGGACATAAGAATGAGCATCCTTAAAAATAGTGTACCAATAATAACCTGCTTTAAAGATCTTGTGAGTAGTAGTATCTCCATAATAATGTCCTCTAGCAGGTGCATCACGCAACTCTTTCATTACCTTGTCCGCATCTTCCTTTTCTAAACATCTGAGAAATATACCATCATATTTTTTTCGGAATAGTACTCCACTAATTATCTAATATAATGTTGATTTCAATCAGAGAGATCTCCTTTGTTTTGAATTCCAATGTTGAAGGGCAGACCCATATTGTAAATAATGCAGTAAATCTCGGTACCAAGAATCATGGGCTGTATTAATGGAACACTTTTCAAGCAAGTTCATTTCTGCTTCATTATCCCATCTATCAACCTCTAATTCCTAATTTTCATTACTCAATTTGCATAATCTTTGGCCCTTAACAATGTTAGTGGGCATGAATTCCAATTCATATTCTTGCAATGCAGTAACCTAGTTCCCACATCTTTCTCCTAGTTCTTTATGCACAAATAATTATCTAATGTCTAGGTGAGGTACTATGACCTTAGTCATGTTTTTTAAGATGTAGGACCTAAACTATTTTGCAGCTTTAAATACAATGTAAGCTTCATTGTCCCCATATGGCTAATTTAGCTCATCCCCTTGTAACCCAATTCTCATACAAGCTATTGGATAATCATCCCCTTGCTCTCCTTTCTAAGTGAGTACTGTTGCAATGGAATGATCATACGCAAATATTTAAATGATGAAATCCCTTTCGAAATCAGGAATACTCAGAGATGGTGCATGAGTAATTGTAGTCTTAATAGTTCGAAATGAATTCTTCTCTAATTTAGTCCACTTAAATTGTACATCATGTTTGATCATTTGTTGCAATGGTTTTACAATTTGCGCGAAGTCCAATACAAATCCGTGAACAAAATTTATTTTTCTCATGAATGATTGCATATCCTTTTTGGTATGAGGCATGGGAATCTCTAGAATGGATTGTATTATTTCAAGGTCAACTGAGATCCCCCTTTTTGAAATCATATGTCCTAGTAATCTCCCTTCTAAAAAAGAAAATACACTTTTCTTAGGGTTAAGGGAAATACAATATTTTTGACATTGATCAAATATCTATTTTAAATGATAAACCTGGTCTTCCATCTTCTTAGAGAACACTATGACATCATCTAAGTAGAAACACACACTATGGCCAATCAAACCTCGATGAAATGTGGCTCCAACATTCCTTAGGCCAAAAGGCATTATTCTAAAAGAAACATTTCCCCATTTAGTGCGGAATATAATTTTGAGGTGATCTTCTTTGGCCACCAGTACTTGGTTGTATCCCAAAAACCCATCTATTAAAGAGAACATTTTTGAACCAGAGACGAGCTATAATATTTGCTCCATAGAAGGAACATGATAATTGTCCTTGTCAAATTCCTTATTCAAATTTTGGAAATCCACACATAACCTTATTTCTCCAGACTTCTTCCTTAGTGGCACTAAATTAGCTACCCACTCGAACTGTCTGACTTTGAATATGATCTTAGCATCAAGCAACTTCTTCAATTCCTTTTGGATTAAAGGTTCCAATGTAGGATGTACTTTCTGAAGTTTTTGCTAAAATGGTTTAGATCCTTGTTTGATAGGGATAACATGATGTATAATTCTAGTGTCATATGTTTTCAGATCATCTTAATTCCATGTAAATACATATTTATATTGTTGGAATAGCTGAATGATCTTGTGTCTTTCACCTGATGAACAACAAGTTCCAAGATTCACATATTTAGGTTCCTTCTCAGTGCCCAAATTTACTAGCTCATATTGCATAGAAGAGCTATTGGTTTTAACATTTGCTGATTTTATGAATTTATGTTGTAGGTCAAACATATTCTCCAATGTGCATACCCCTTTAGGCATGGAATTTCCTCTAGACTGATCTTCATCCATTTTCTGCAAATTGGATTGATGCTCTATTTCATCAATGATTGAATCTTTAAATGTATCCTCATTTGTAAAAAAATATATGATCTTTTGATCATCATCACATACTCTCCAATTTATCATGTTATCAGGTACAAATGGTATGAAAAGCAATTCAATAGAAAATTTGTAACTAAGTGGGTTTAAATGAGAAGTAGTAGTATCTAATAAATGAGCTACAGTATTCTTTGATCTAGGAATTGAATTGATATTAAAAACATCAAAATTTGAAATCAGATTCCATACCTATGCCCGGTACCCCTTTAGGTGTGGAGACAAACATTGAATAGTGTTTTTAATCTATTTGACAATTATTTCTGAATCACAAAAAACTTTCAAAATTTTAACCTTCAAATCAATAGCTTTCTGAGCCCTTGGATCAGATCCTGATACTCAGCTATGTTATTGGTGCATTCAAATTCTAATCTATAGGAGAGAAAGGTTATATTTCCCTAAGGATATACAAGGCCACAACCTGCTGTTGCTCCCTCTTGTGTTTTGGAGTCATCAAAATATAAATTCCAAAACTCAAATCCTACTCTATTAGAGTTCGTATATACAACTACATTAGAAACTAGTTCTACTATATTACATTCATTATAATCAACCCATGAGAATTGAAGGAGATTGGACTGTGTGTCTAATTCATGACAGGTAGTTTCCATTTGACAACATCTTGGTTCAGTTTCCAAAAAATAATTTCCTAATATTGAATGTGCAAAAATGACAAGTTCATTTCTTTCTTCCAATTCAGTAACATTCAATTTCAATGTGGTTCTTTGTTTACCTTAATCTTATTTTCCTTATTTTGGTATGGTAACCACAAGTGAGACCAATTAGTAGAAAAATACCCATTCAATTTACTTGAACAATATCTACTCAGTAATAATCCATAAGTTTCTGGTATGTCTACCACAACAATGTCGATAAATTGACAAACTCTTTGATCTGCAGCTAGCCTGATTAGGACATTCTTCATTTCTCCCACTACTTTAACATTAGATTTGTCAAGTTGAATAATCCTAGAAGGAGAAGGGATGGGCTCTCCATTAATATTTTTACAAATAGAAAGTGGCATAACATTAGATGATGCTCCAAAATCCACCAAACAATTATGTACATTATAATTGAAAATTTCAAAAGTGAGCATACAAGGTGGAGTCTGAGATTTATATTTACCATAGATGCTAGCGGCTTCATTGATCTTTGTGTCTCGTTCTACTATAACTTGTCGTTTTTCATTATTAGGAGAGTTATCTGTTTGAGAGTTGAGGTCCAATGCTTCTATTAATCTCTTTCTATGCTGAGGAAGATTACAAATTTCAAATAGAGATGTATTGGATTTAGTCCTTTTTATATCTTCTATCACATCATACCCAATGTTATGATTCCCTCCAATATTTCCAACTACAACATCATTACATAGTGAAGGGTTTGACTCTTTATGATAAACATAGGATAAAATTCTCAAGGCTTCTATAGAGTTGATAGGTCTCTTCTTTGCTTCCTTTTGAGGTTGTTGTGTTGAAGCAGTTACTTTACTTTGAGCCTTGTGAATACCATTATTTGTTTTACTTCTTGGGACTGATTTATCTCGATTGTCCACAAGCCCTTGACTTTTCAATGCATAATCAATAGGAGAAACCTGTAGATTGTGTATTTCTGCTATCTCTTCATCATCTTCCAAGTCTAGATTCAGTGCCCAGTCCTATAATACAAGCGTGGTTTCTTCCTTTGCTTCCCCTGTCTCATTTTATTGTATTTTTTCATTTTCCTCCTTTTCATCCATAATTTTTTTATCCAAGAGTTGGATCATCACCAAAGTCATAGAATTAATCCACTGAGGACAAGTTTTCGCTTAATGGTGTTCTTGATGGAAAGTGAAAATATGATCTATAGCTACCTCATTTAGATTGAGTACAAGGGCTTCATTCATTGGGGGTTTATGAGTTTATTCTTTTCATTTATAAAATGGCTTAAATGGTCTCTTCGTAGAATAACTTGCTCATTTTTCCTTTCCAAGTCCACAATCTTATTGGATAGTTTCTGAACCAAATTAAAAACACTTTCTAAATCAGTGGATTGTTTGTCAGCGGGTCTTGATAGTATTAAAGGTTTCTTAGAAGATATAGATCTGGGTTCAGTTTTCACAACATGCTTAACTATATTGTTCATTTTTGTCTTAACTTTCTTAGACTCTTCAAAAATTTATGTTAAAGTATTTTTGCAAGAACGTTTGACAAACATGCTTAAGGATGATGAAGAGCCATAGTTAATATTCGACTAAAGATTCCTTAGCAGGTTTAGAAGTGGCATTGAACTTATTCAAAACAATTGTAAGCCTTTGATTAAAATCCTGCACCTTTTCTCTCTTATCCATCTTGAGAGACAACAACTCTTTCATGAGAGATGCTAGCGTTCTTTTCTGATAAAAAACTTTTCAAAACTATCCCAAGCAGTTATAGATCCAACCTACGGGCTAAAATACCATGATGAAGCCTTAGGCTCAAAAGTATAAGGGAACAAATGGAATATCACATCTTCATGTTCTACATTTAGAAGATTTAAGTCCAGATAGAAACTTTTCAAATGATCATCTGCAGTGATGCCTTTGCCATGATCAAATTTGGGTAAAACCTCCTCAGGATGTTTAGGTAAATCATGAAGAGGAGAAGGAAATTTTAAAGGACCTATAGCCCTCCAAGCCGGTGGGTGATTTACGTTATGAGCCATATGGCCAATACATGGAGGTGTATGTGGAGGTGACTGGGTCTAATGTGAAGAAACAAAATCATGTGAAGATGGTGGTATATGATCAATAGATTCTGGTATATATTGTAGAGATAAATCCACTCATTCTTCCAAGGATTCAACCAGAATAGGCTCCTTATTCTGCTTAGATTTTCTAGGAGGAGCAAGTCTTCTAGGTAGTAGTGGAATTATAGGTAATCCTCCAAGTTTTCTAACGTAATATCTAGTATATCTCCTGAAATTATTGACTTCTTGATGTAGTGTGTATAAAGTTTCAACGTGTTTCGATTCAGAATTACTATCCTCATAGTATTCAGTATCGTGTCCAATTTCAGATGTTACTTGAACTGAACCTTCAGGTTGTGCTATATTAGGTGGAGATCCAAAGAAGATCCTTGAGGGAACAAACTTCCTCTACTAGTCATACATTGGATACCCTCCTTCTAGCACCAAATCTGTTGACACCTGGAAAAATCTGTGCGTCGACAGTAGGATTTCTCCCCAATGAAAAGTACCAATTAAACTCTTTATTGTTTGGAATAGGGAAACCATCTGTCTTACGGTATGACTACCGTTCAATATCTAGTCTTGGAATAAATTTATCAGATATGGCCCAATCCACAGTTTATGATTTTGACTTTTTTAAATGAAATGCAAGTTACTAACCCTACATGCGAATACTTATGCTTACTATCTATTCTTGTTTCACCGATAGAAAGAAGCCTCACATAGTGATTCTTAGGTGCTTAGCTCTTTTGTTATCACCTTGTTTATCGTCAATCACCCAAGTAAATGTCCTAATTAAATGCAATATTTTATTTAGGTTAAACTATCCTTGTAAGGAGCGAAGTCAAGAAAGAGCAACATAAGGTAACTGCATCATGCATTTACAAGAGATAACTATTGAAAATAATGCATTTAACAGTCACAAAATAAAGTCAACACATTAGATAGCTCAAGTATTAACATTCATTGCATCCATTGCTCGTAGAAAGAAAAGAAAATTGTGTTTGTGTGTACATACACCAAGATAATTCGGAAACTATTAGAATAATACAACATAACAAGAACAATCTTACTGCATTGCAATAGAAAAAATGAAGAAATTAGCTCCACACATTTTGACACAATCTTCAATGAAAGATTCCACCCAAAAAAAATGCTTTAGTCATTATCAGAAATAATTCTCACATATGAGTTCCAGCAAAATCTTTCTAAAAGCAAAATCCCCATTCTCCACCTAATTTCCTCTATTTATCCTTTCTATTCGACCCCCTAGGTGACTTTTTAGCTCACCTTCCTATAGCTATGACCCTTTTTCTTCCAAGACTTTTGTCCTATTCTAATTATAAATTAAGTGGACAAAATACAAAAAAATACAACAAAATTATTACATCATGAGGGTGGGGTGCCCTCTTCAGCTAGTATAAACTCATCTCAAAGGATGCTTTCATAAGATATAACATTTAACTACTCAGGCTCTAATAACCATAAGGCCACTTCATGAAAAGATAAATATTTAACCATTGCATTAAGTCCTTTAGTTTCCAAACTATGCCCATTAGCCAAGTAATGTGTTTTCAAAGTAGCTTTCCAAATACGCTCTTGTAAAGCCTCTGGAGTGATACTTTCTAGACTTCGAATAACAATTATATCTTCATCTTTGATGGTTCTGAGCTCAGCAAATTGCTTCTCTTTTGGTACAACACTTTCGAATGGGCCAGGAGAAGGAAACTAACATTTTTCAAAGGATCCAGCTATGTTCTGATGAGTACCTTCACACTTGGAAATAGAAGCTACCAGTTCATTTTGGAATTCACTCTCATCCTTTTGGAAACTATCTAGAGTTGCAAAATCCAACTTCAGTTATGTTGTAGATCTTTTAGGAAAATGGGGAGGAATTTATTTAGCTGTATTTCTCTAAGCATGAAGGTTCTTCATGTTATTATGAATTTATCTTAACTTCTGTCTAGTAGCAGTAGCTATCTCATATATCTTCTTTAGCTTGGTCACCATTCCATGCACTTCAAATGTTTGTTTTGTGAGAAACTCCTATGATTGGAATAATTGCTCCTGAAGAGTGGAAGCACAGTCATGAAATGGTGTTAAGTCATGTTTATGTTTTTGTGTAGTGTTCAATGCAATCATCAACGAATCCTTTTCTTAGTTAAGCTCTACTACCGGTGCTTGTAGAGCCCCTTTCTCGATAATGAGGTCTTGTATTTGTTGGTACCATTGAGCAACTCCTGTGAATGGAACAATTGTTCTTGAAGAGTGGAGGAACAATCATGAAATGGGGTTCAATCCTCTTTATGTTCCTATGCAATGGTCAATGAAATCATCAATGACTCCTTTTCTTGGTTAAGCTCTGCTACTTGTGCTTGCAGAGCCCCTTTCTAGATAGTGATATCTTCTAGTTGTTGCTACCATTTAATTTCCTTTATTTGCATCTCTTGTAATTGGGACTTTAAATATGTTTTTTTCCCTCCAATATCATCACTTGAACATTTAGCGAATCTTTTTCTGCTTCTAGACTTTGTACGGTGTGCATGGATTCTTCCTTTTGTGATTTGAGGGTATCCTGATGATGTTTCATTTCAATCCCTTCATTCCTGACTTGAACCAAATTGTCTTTAAGTTTAACTACCTTGGCCTTACTGCTTTCTACATTTTCTATTAACTTGTGTATATTGTCTTCATTAGCCAAGGCTACAGCAACACCAATAGATGCTGTGAAATTTGGATCCTTTTTGGTGCCTTCAACTATTGGAACTTCTTGTATTGTGACGACATTAGAATGTGAGGAAATTTTAAGCCTCGTTTCCATCATTTTCATAATGGTCTTTCTTTTGGGATCATAAATTATAGTTTCCAATTTAGCAACAACGTGTTGCTTGGATGGTGTGAATGGAGTGAGTCCCAACTCATCTAGAGGAAGATGTCCTCCGATGAATGGAAATTTTGTGTTAGTGTCTGTTGCAGTATCAATATCCATATCCTGTATTTCATCACCTCCTTGTAGACTTTGAAATTCCACAACTTTCTTGAATGCTTCTTCTTCTTCTTCTTTCTTCTTTTGTAATTCCTCTTGTCAAGCTGATTCTGTTGTTGTCATAGTAACTCGGCTCTTTTTTCTTCTTGTTCCACTGCCAGCTTATCCAATTGTTCTTGTTCCACCCTTTTCTATAATTATTCTATGTCCTCCTTCACTTTTCTCTCTTCTTCTACCTTCCTTGATAGTTCTTCTTCTTGTAGACTCTTGTTAGTTTCTTCCAAGAGGGATTCTTCCACTGCTTTCTTCCTAGTAGCTTCTTCTATGTCTCCTTGCTTCAAGGTATTGGATGGTTTGATAGAGATTTCATACTTACCACCCTTCCTTTTGCTAGGTCTTTTATCCAATTCTGCAAGGTTTTGGACTTGCCTATATACTTATTCTTCTCTCAAGAACTGATCAGCATATTCATAATGAATTCTAACTGATGCACAATGCAAGTCCACCTTTTGGTGACTATCATTCCTTACAAATATTTTCTCACCAAAGTGAAATGAATCCAAATCCTTCACCATCTCATTGGAATCCTTGACCTTATTGAACATGTATGCACCGACTGATAATGGAAGTGAAGGCTAGGAATCATTCTTATTCTTATGCAGGAAATGGCCAATTCCATTTAAGAATGTTTGTCTTACAATTTCCTTCAAAATAATGTAATCAGTGACATACTTGGGTAGCAAAAGTGGACCTTTCGATCCTATGTAGATATGTAAGTAGGTACCTTGAGGGGTTAAATAGTAATCCCCTAATTGAGTGACCACTGTAATAGCCTCCTCAAACATGCAATCTGGTTCCTTTTCATAAATCAGTTTGTACAAGGGAACCAAGAATTCCTTGCAAATTTGCTTGTAGTATCTCGCATGCTTTTGGGCCCATTAAATATGGTATGCTACATAAATAGGAGTCTCATTGGGATTCCACCTACATATGAGGCTGAGAAATGGATTCAGAGCCATAATACAATTTATCAAGTAAGAAGAAATGTGGAACTCGACCTTCTTTACTTTGATTCCTTGCTGTGCATCTTTGATAGCTTGGACCATGTTCTCAGAAATAATATATAGCCAATTGAAAACGGTTCCATGCATTGTGATATGATAAAGAAAAGGTACCCAACTGAGCTTGTAATTAGCTGAGTTGGGCCTCCCATATATCCTGCATAGGAGAGCAACAACAATTTTAAAGGGAGTCTTCAAAAACTTGGTTTCATATTCTCCATTGTTTCTCTGCATAACTACTTTCCCATAAACAACATTTTCATTGCACACTCTGCATAGTCCAGTTGTAGAATTTTGAGCCAATATTCCTTCAAAAAGAATCCCGGGGTTGGAAGCCTATAATATTTTCTGATGTCTGTGGGATGAAATGAGGAAATTTTTTTCCACGTGGCACTTGTGATGATATGAGATTTGATGTCGAAATGAGGAAGGATCCAACCTATCACCTCAGCACACGGGAACAACGAAGGCCGAGATACAACCTTGTGGATGATTGATTTCTTAATGTTCTGGTAGATTAAGTCTTCCTCAATTGTAGATCTAGGTACACTCTAATCTCTAATTAAATGATAAATTTCACCCCATTTGAATTTAGGGGTTACACCAATGATATGTTCGGTGTCATCAAACTAAATCTCCAGAGATGTCTCTTGAGCCACTTCATCATAAGATGTTGTCTCCAATACAACTTTAGAGGGGTTCTTAGGACCTCTTCTCGAAATCTTCGGATCCTGTAGGAAAATAGAAGCAGTTTCATGTTGCATAAAATCGATTGACACTATGAACAAGATGCAATTTCAGCAGACCAACAACAACTTCAAAATTTCGTAATTAATAAACACTTCTATATGAATAAACCTATAGTTCATCATTAAAAGCAAGAAATTCATTTTTCATCCATTAGGGTCTGCATCTGTGAATCCATTAGCTTGTAAAATTAAAACGTTATGGCTCGTGATGGTTGAGTAGAGTTAAAGCAAGTCTACATATCCTCTAATAGTTAGGGCTTAGGGTAGGGTTTAACGGGATTGTAAAAAACTTTGAAGGGACACCCATTTGGAAACAAGAATGTGGGTTTATCCTTAGGGCACGAATTCTTAAATATGATTAAGGTGATAAAAAAAACCCTTGGGCCCCAAAAGAATCCCTAATGTAGCCAACGAAATGAATTTTAAAGAAAATTGTCAAAGATAGGATCACAATACCAATCATGGGGTTCCACCATTCGAATCTCAAATCACGAGGTGGAAAGAGCAATAATTTTAAACCCACGATTAGGGAAAAATAACACCTAACTAGAGGATGGATGAACGATGTACAAGGTGGATTGTTAGTGGATGCGGACGTACCGAGTGAAGGAAACTCCTCTAGGTGGCGTGAGCATGAACAAGGTTCCGTGCTAACAGTGAGGTGAAAACCAACGACGTTTTGATTTTAAAAGTATTTTGAAACCCTAAGTCCTTCCTAAAAGGGACCTAAAGAGTGGCTTCAATAGGATTTAGTGACTCTGAACAAGTCATTTCGGCGAAAACAAGCAAATCTCCCTGACGCGTGTCAGCGGTGTATCTGATTTCTTCTGCGACGATATGTCTCGGCTAAATCAAAATTCTTGTTGATACACTTTGGCGGAGAAGTAAAATTGTTTGTGATGTTGTTGAATCTTATTGATGGAGAATCAAAATGTGTGCTAGAAATTCTGGTTGAACGATTTATAACTGTTGCGTCGTGGAGTTTCAACGGAGAAAGGAAAACTGACGGGATCATGTCGGTGGAAAAGGATAAGTTACACCGATACAGTTTCGACAAAGAAGGAATACGTTTGCCAAACATTTCAGCGACAAAGCTACAAGTCCGACGAAAAGACAACGAAATGCCAACATTTCAACGATTTATTTATAAAAATGAGCGAACTTTGGCAAAGAAAGGGGGAACCTCTAAACATTTCGATGTACTTATAAATCTTGCCAAGGTTTATGTGGAAATACATGAGTCACACTAACGTTTTGGCTCAAAAAATGAAACTTTGTTGAAGCTTTAGTGACAAATTCAAAATCTAGACGATGTTTCGGCAAACAATGGTGAGTTTCTACGAAGTGTTGGTGGAAAAGGTCGAGACTTGGTGATGTTTCAGCGAGGAAGGAGAAACTTTTGTGACATTTCGGTGAACTTACGGAAACTCGCTGAAATGTAAAATTTAGGAATGTTGAAAACTGGTTAAGTACTTTCTCTGTTTTTGGAAACATTCATCTTTAAGTAGTACCTCACTTTGTCTAGGAGGGGTTCAAGATTTGAAATAATCAAGGGTTAAATTTAAGGTGAGGCCCCAGTATTTCCAGAAGGAAATACTGGGGAGGGTGGTTGCAGTTGCAACAAAGCCTTCCAAAATTCCCTTGGTTGTGACTTTCATGAACATACTTGGACATTCATGTTAAAAGGTTAAAATTGATGAGTATGCCCGAGACCATCGACTAGGATTTAAGGCTTGTAAAACACTTTCTTCCCTTGTAATGAAACTAATAGGGCATTATATTCCAATGTAGATGAATAGAAGAAATAGTTCTAAATACATAAACAACTCAACGTAAAAAACTATAAGTATTACCTGAACAAGCATTTGTTGAGAGACTCATATCCTTGGGTCCACACAAAGTTTGCTACAAATCCCAATAAAAGGAAAAATTGGATCAAGGTCGGGATTCATATTTATAAGTTCACTATTGAGCTTATTTTCTTTTGAGTTGAACTTAACCTCAATCAATTTGCCCATCTAGAGGCCAACAAGGAGGTAATCTTCCACTTTTCTACAATGGTATGCATAGGGAATCAAAGAATAAATTCTGTATGGAACTCTCTCCCCTCAAATTAGACCATTCCCAAGGCAAGGCCAAGTCCCCTCTCCCTCAAAGCTAAACCCAAGCCAACTTATCAGAAATACACACAATGAAGATAGGTCGAGCATAGATCTCGGAACGAGTACAATATCATTAAATTACTGTACTAAATGCCAAGTGTTGAGCAAAATGAGTGCTTGTCATCAGAGATTCATTGAATCACATTTAATACCAACTAGTTCTCTATTAGCATAGTAGAAAAGGGAATAATGTTTCCTCTAGAGTATAATGATGATCCATTATACTGCCACATACATGTGTTGAAGTTGGTTCCAAATAAAGGTTCTCATAGGTCTCATCCAAACTTTGGGACCATACTTGTTTTCTTGG
The DNA here is from genome assembly GCA_027924585.1 of Larix kaempferi. Classification (NCBI taxonomy): domain Eukaryota; kingdom Viridiplantae; phylum Streptophyta; class Pinopsida; order Pinales; family Pinaceae; genus Larix; species Larix kaempferi. Next base: position 1,201,179 of record BSBM01001286.1, read on the forward strand.
ATCAATGTAGGATTAGTAGACCACTAGGAAGCGCCTCGACAAGTTCTCTATGAAACAAACAAGCAAGTGCGAGTTCAAAACTACATAGAATATAATACAAAATCTTAAATGATTATTTTAATATGGAATGTAGTAAATGTTATATCATAATAAAACTAATTATATGCAAGGTATTCCCTTAAGTATATATCGACATAAGAGTATTTTCATAATTCCATAGTTTGTATATGTTAAGGACATGAAGCAAGTAGAGAATAATTAATCTAGGGGAAAATGACAGACATTCCAAGCCTGTAATATCCTTGAATCATATTTCAAAGGATATTATCTCACATTTAAAATTCAGAACACAAATTAACACAACTGAAACTAGTCATGAAGAAACTAGTCTTAGACACCGATAAACCCCGTAAGAGATTGATGGTTGGAATTTTTGGATCTGAAAAATATGTTAGGGACTTTACAATAGAAAATATATCAGATTCAATTCCAGGTTAATATTCCTAAGCACAATTAACTGGTTCCATTAATGATTTGACAACAGCTACTGCTGAAGTCTACAAAACGCTGCCTCGACACACCAACATATGAAAACTAGACTCATTCACTTACACTTGATCGTAAATATAGGATGGATATGACGTAAAAAACCCCTAATATACTTTTGTACAAGAGCTACTAAATTTTTGGGAGGATTTGACTAATTTTGGAGGTTTGAAGAGAAAGAGCGATATGGTGGACAACTTAACTAGTTTGTTTTCAGGCTCTTCCAAACAGGCCAATATGGCTATGAATCCTCATTTTGAGACTTGTATGGGATTTATTAGTGTCTTGGGAACCTTATATGACTGATATAACAGAAAATATGCATTCATATTACTTTTAATCAAATATTCTACAAAACTGGTCAAATAAAAGGTGCTAAAGAGCTAGTCTTGAGAAAGTCAATCCAAACAACCTTTAAGGATCTTGAATTCTCCTTCCGAGGACTAATATAACTCAAAAATTAATAAAAGAGGCATAAAAAAAAAACTTAGCTTATTAAGCAATAAATAGAAGTCTCATGGCTCAAACTTCATTGAGAGTCATTATTCTCGAGTTATTACAATGAATGTAAGAAGAATGTTAAAAGAAGAGTAAGGAGAGGAGATGTAGTCACTGAATCTGAAATACAAGAATTCTAGGAGTTGTTGTATGTTCATGTGAGGTGCACTGAACTTCTGAATCTTGTTGCATTCTCTCCAACTGATCTCTCTCTCAAAGTGAAACTCATCAACACCACATCAAACAGGCTTAGATCTCTGCATCAACTCTGAAGGATCAATAAATACATGGAATGGGATGGATCAGATCTGAAAATCGGCCATCATTGTCTGCATTGTTTCATATGCAGAAGAATGGAACACTAACTATGGGGAACATCTCCCACATGTGGCTAAGGGCGCATCTCCAAATCCTACAAAATCACTAAGCTTACTCGATTACAAATATAAACGGTCAAAATATGTGATTGTGGTGCGCCCCCATCCTTTTATATATTGGGTGGCTTGTTGAGAAAGTTAGGTTGCTAGTGGACCTACTTGGTCTCATCCAATGCGCCTTCCTTGATTGATTTAGAACTTTCCTACTTTCCACACTGACTAGATTTCTTCTTTTTTGGAAACTGCTCCCTCCTTGCTTCTCCTAATGTTTCCTTCTTTTTACAACTAGATATATTTTATTCTTTTTGGAAACCGCACCCTCCTTGCTTTCCCGATGTTTCCTTCTTTTCACAACTGACTGCTTTTTCTCACTTTCCTTCTTTGTGCACTTTCCTACTTGAAGTACTTGCCTTCTTTTCACTGCTTTTGCTAGTTTCCTTCTTTTTTACTGACACCTTGCTTTGTGCTGATTTCTTCCAGTTTTCTCTTTAGTGTGAAAACTCATAAGGTTGGCCTTATCTCTTTATGCACACTCATGGATTCGTTGGTATCTTCCAACTCATTATAAATTGCAAATCTATAACTACACCGATGCTTTCCAATTTGAGGAAACTTCATGAGTCAAGATCTGGATCAGATCCAGTAGATCCCACTTTTTATAGACACCTTATAAGATAGCTAATCTACTTGATACATTCGAGGCCTGATATATGTTATGCTTTGATTATTCTGAGTCAATTTATTTATGATCCAAGACATAGACACTGGACATATGCTAAGCATGTGCTTAGGTACCTTCGAGGTACAATTTCATGTGTACTCAGATATGCCTCCAGTGGAGGAGTCATGTTACTTGGTTATACAGACTCAGACTGGGGAGGAAGCATTGTGGACCATAAGAGCACATCTGGCTACTGTTATAGACTAGGATCAACTATGATATCTTGGTCCAGTAGGAAGCAGGGCTCCATAGCCCAGAGCACTTGTGAAGAACCTGCAATAATTAATTAATGAAAACACACGAAATAGCAGAAATAACAGAACTCAGAATCAATTTTATATTGACCACAGGACACTTCAAGGGGGCAACCTCCTTTGAGCAAGCTCAATTCAAATAAATTCACGGTACCTTCATTGGTGTCAACACAAACTTATATACGAAGTCTAGGCGCCAATACCATGTGTCAATACAAACCATGGGTCAATACAAAATATGGATCAACAATTACTACGGGACGACTTACAAAGTGTATGCGTCCAACAACAATAATACCAACTATGGATCAACAAATGCTACGGGATGACTTTCAAAGCATATGTGTCCAACAAAAATATACTAACAAAGTAAATAGAAGGCTTGACATGGGTTCCTAACATCCCCTCTCCCTTAGAAAAAGCTTTGTCCTCAAAGCTTTAGATGTGGAAATTGATGCAGAATCTGAAGGAGTGGTTCCCCTATAGCATCCCCGGGTTGCATTCCGGCCCATTGAAGCCTTTTGAGTTTCAGGGAGGATTGCTTGGAAGGTTGCAGACGAAGAAGGACCATATCAACTGCGTGAAAAGTGCGCTCAGAATGGTGTTGATCAGCTTGTTGTTTCAGTTGAATTCTTTCCATGTGAAAATTGTCCTACAGAATGAGAAGAATGTGATCGCGGTTTCGAAGAACCGAGTCAATTTCCTGAACTGGGGAGATGCTGAGCGTGTATGGTATTAGTTTTTCAGAATTTACTTCAATTTGATCTAGGATCTTAACTGAGAGAACAACATGTAAATCATATCTACAACATATTAACCATGGACACAATAATGCAAGCACACAAGAGACACAGAGTTTACTTGGGGAAAACCATAAAGGTGAAAAACCCCAATAAATTCCTGAGAGATAGATAGTGCAATGATACAACCCAAGCATAATAGATAGACATCTCCTAGCAGCAACTCCTCCTCCTCCACAAGTGCACCACTCTCCCGAGAGTGTGAGAGAGAATAGAATGATGAAATAGAGTGCCTCCCGCACTCTATTTATACTTGACTTGACTTGCCTAATAACCTTTACTAGGTTGGCCTTAACTTAACCACATAACATAATGTTGACTGGGCCGAAACCCAATAGGGTGGTCTAATAACCCTTTGACCCACATGCCCAACCCCCAATAGGGTGGTCTAATAACCCTTCGACCCACATGACTTATATAGGGCCGACCCCAACAAGGTGGTCTAATAACCCATCAAGTATAAGTTACGACACTTACAATATAAATGACGACACTTCCATATAGAGGAATAATACCATCTCTATAGGAGTAAAATATACATATATGAAATACATTCCGAAGTTACATATACATCAACACTCCCCCTTAACTAGGAAGGTATTTCTTGACACAGGTCTTCTAGCACAAGTCTTCTTCTCTGGATCATCGCCACTGGATAATCGTCATCGAGTCATTGTCACTGCTGCTGCTATCTCAATCAATCTCTGAATCTACTTGTCATAGGAAGTTCTACAGAGCCAGTCTTTTTTCATACTGGATGTAGGCCCAACACCTGTAGGTCTTCATCATCACTGGCCCTACTGTGGAATCCTCAGGACTTATTACGTGCATCTGCAAAACCTCGCAAGAGCATTCCAGGCCTTTTACGAGCACACAACCCAACCTATCAAATCTCCCAGGATATTTTACATGCCACTACACAACCTGTCCACGACCACAGAGTATCAACCTGGTACTCACCATACATCAACCTGATGTACATCATCACATGATCATCATCATCTCTACGAGCAAGCCATTAAGTATGTACACCTCATGACTGATTACACTGCCTCTGCAAAACCTGCAAGATCTCTTAGGATTGATTACACTGCCTCTACAAAACCTGTAAGAGCATCTCAGGACTGATCATATGCCTCTGCAAAACCTGTGTACCATACTGTCACATCAATGTCTTCAGATCACCACATAGTCCACGGAGCACAACCCAGATGCACACACACAACACTTACACTCACCATGGGAGGACTAACCTACCACCATGTGAAAGGCTCACAACACTTACATCAATGACCAAGGGAGGACCAACCTACCACCATGTCAGAATGGCCCCAACACTTACATCAACGACCATGGGAGGACTAACCTGCCACCATGTTGGAACGGCCCCAGCACTTACATCAACAACCATGGGAGGACTAACCTACCACCATGTTGGAACGGCCCAGCACTTACATCAACAACCATGGGAGGACTAACCTACCACCATGTCGAAATGGCCCTAGCACTTACATCAACGACCATGAGAGGACTAACCTGCCACCATGTCAGAATGGCTTGTGTGCATCTGTGTCTCCGGACTCATCACTTCCCCTTGGAAGGCATCTTGATCTGAAGTACACCAAGTCTCCCTCTGAAGTATTCAAACTTCACTCTGGCAAGTGGCTTGGTCAACACATTGGCTATCTGCTCGTCTGTCGCAACATACAGGAGCTTCACTGCTCCTCTCTGTACCATATCCCGGATATCGTGGAACTTGATCTTAATGTGCTTTGACTTGTCATGGAACACTGGGTTCTTCGACAACTTCACACAACTCTGGTTGTCGCAATATATACTAGTAGAACTCAACTGGAGATCAAACAAATTAGACCGTAGCTTCCTAAGCCATACTGCCTCACAACTAGCCGAACAAGCTACGACATACTCTACTTCAGCTGTACTCAATGCCACACAGGACTGCTTCCTACTAAACCAAGAGATCACACCTAATCCCATACTGAAGCAGCACCCCTAAGTGCTCTTTCGATCAATGGAACTGTCTGCCTAATCTGAATAACCATAACCCTCCAGGTTAAACTTTTGATTCACCTCATACTTGAGCCCATAATCCACTGTACCCTTCATGCTTTGCAGCAACTAAGTGAACACTCCTCGGATCCGTCAGGAACTGGCTCAATGTGTTCACTGCAAAGCAAATATCTGGTCTCATGTTCGTCAGGTACATCAAGGACCCAATCATCTAACGATACATCGTGACATCAACCGGCTCAGATGAAGCATAACACAAAAGCTTCAGGTTCAATGCCATAGGTGTGGCCATGGCCTTGCATTCCATCATCCCGAACCTCTTCAGGATATCTACTGCATACTTCCTTTGTCCAAGGATGATTCCAGCTACACTCTGCCACACCTCCATGCCTAGAAAGTAGTGCATCATCCACAAGTTCTTCATCTCGAACTCGGCAGCAAGCTTTCGCTGCGTGTCGGCAATTAATCTATCTTCACCTGTAATAAACAGGTCATCCATATACAAAAGTAGTATCACTGGATTGCCTTCCTTAACCTTGTACTAAAGGTTGGAATCTGCTTTACTCTTGGTAAAGCCCAAACTTGATAGAAAGCTTTCTATCCTACCATACCAAGTTCTGCACATATATGACTCCCTGTCATGTGTCTCAGAACCAAGTGGCTGCTCCACATACACTTCTTCTTCAACTACACCATTCACGAAAGCTGTCTTGAAATCCATCTGGTGTATCTTCCCTTTCATCACTGCAGCCAAAGCAAGTACGGATCTAATGGAAGTGTATCTGGCTACATGAGCAAAAGTCTCTATGCTACCACCTGCAGCATGCTTGATCTTGTAGATCCTCTTGGAAGTCACTACAGACTCCCCTTCAGGTCTTGGGACTGCATCCAAACATCTTCATGATCGACTAGTACTCCTCGATCATGGCATTCTTCCTAGATCCTGAGAACTTCAATATCTTCAATATTTTCAATAGATAACTTTGTTGCTCAACAAATGTTGTAGTCCTTCTTTTGTAGGTGATGGTATATGATCTTTCTTACACAACAAGTTAAATTGCATGATTAGAAAACATCTCATAGTTTTCAGAACAAATTCTTACACATGAAGAAATATGTCATACAGTCATGCAATTATCTTAGCCAATGCTTCAATACAACATTTATCCATATTCCGTAACTTTCTAGATGCCTTCCAATCTCTACCAGAACATTGTTAAGAGTGTGCACAACTCCCAACATGTCAACAAAGAGGTTTCATTCTAGATAAGTAGCAATGGAATGTTGTACAGTGCCATAGGCCACTTACCCATGTATATTAGTAGTATAATGTTCATCAATGCAACTATTCTAATATGCATAATACACAACCTAATTCTAGGAACATGAGTATATACATTATTGAACAATATTATTTAAACAATAAAATATGCAAGGAATGATAACTCAAATACTTATCTTTGTTTGTTTGTTGGGTTGACTCCCTCTCATTCTTTGCTTCTTTTTTGCAACTCCATTTTGATGTGGATTGTGAGAAGTGGTCAACTCCCTCTATATATCTGCATCATTGCAGAAACTATTGAAGTGTGCTCCTTCTTGATCTTTTCTTCCTTGCAGTAACAACTGGAGTGTGCTCGCTCTTGATCTTTGATTCCTGGATTACCTGTCCTTGAACTTATATCTATCACTATGCATGCTTATTAGTATCATCATTGTGTTATCCTCGAGGTCTCATACATAATCACACATTCATTAGTATAATCTTAATACTATCAAAACACAATAATCTTAAAATGTATAGTCATGATCATTTCAAACACAGATAATAAACATTAGTATTCAAGGTTTCAGGAAGTCTTCTTTTATTCATGCATATTCTTATTTGATCATAGGTTAGTTAAATCATCAATCAAGATAAGAGACATAAAATGCATAAACCCTTGATTACTTACATTTATAACTTTATGAATAAACATAACCAATCATACCAAGTATACTTATATAAGGGATCCCAACACAAGGTAGGATTCTAACTTGATATAGGAAAAACATACTTGGATTGGTATGTTAGCTAGTTATGTCTAACATACCCACATGATGTCTTCTTGTTCTCTTCAATTACTTGTGCTAGTAACCTGCATATCTCATAGGTTAATCATTATAGAACCCAATTATACATACCTCGTAAGTAGATCTTCTAAGTGATCCATGACAATGGATGAATATTTGTCTTCATGTCATCATGATCATATGTTCTTGAACTAGAACATGATTTGTCTTTCTTGGTGTACCTTTCATGTTAGCGGACAACCTAAACCTCATACAACACCATAATGCATTAGTAAAATCATAAGTGTCAACACCCTAATCAATGAATATCTTCTATCATGCATTCATAATTTTATTAAGGTGATACGGCAAGTCTAAATTTAATCAAGATTATACTCACCGTAATAACATGAAGACAAACATGCCATAAACTTAATCATGAACAAATCTTGAAACATACCTGGATAAGTCATACCTATCGAGATTTCTTGTAATCTTCTTATGTAAGGACTTAGCCTCATCTCCCTCTGAAACAGGAACTTCTTCACTTATGTAGATGGCCAATCCATTCTCTTCTAGGATTAACCCAATCCACTTGATTTGTAGGAACTGGATCTGGAGCTAGATTAGGTTTTGTTAGAGAAACCCTAAAAATTCAAACTTTGAATTTCAAACTTCCGAAAGGATAGAAATATGTGCCTTGATGAGCTGATCAAGCTGGTATACTAAAAATTTGAAAACTGCAAAGTTTCACCCCTCAAATTTGTCTTTGAAACTTCTGGATTCACTAGACATGACCCCAAACTAGGGTTTGATAAATCCCACCCTTCTTCCCAATCAAAAGGTTCGATCCAGAGCTCAAAGCTTCTATTTTTCTGAGGAGCTTGCAGCCGTGGTCACAGATTTCAACAATTCCCATTTTTGTAGAAGCCCTAATTTTCCACTTTTCTGATCAAAGTCCCGAACTAGGGTCTGATCAAGCCTGACCTTTTGCCTAACCAAAAATTATGATCTTGGTTTCTAAAATTTTATTTTGATGAGTAGCATTCAGCCGTAGTCTCCGATTACAAAAATTCCAAATTTCTCCGAAACCCTAAATTCCGGAAGCCATGAATGAAGGTGCTAAAAAATAATTATGTTTTGACAAAAATATGTACCTGATTGTTTTTGGTGTAACTATGAACTTTTCGATCCACAGGGTCTGACAACGTTTCTTGCGATATCCTAACCTATCATCTTTCCAAACCCACAGGTCTGAACTCAAATGGATTCTTTGAGAGAGAGTTATGCTAAGTGTCGCAATGTGACCTGTTTATGGGATAAAATAGGAGAGCGAACTTGTATGACGTGCCATGTGTCACTGGTTCTGTTTCGGCCTTTGAAAATGTTACCTGAGAAAGTATAGTCCGTGCAATACCTGACACATTTTACGAAATTTCATTTGGAGCTTCCTAGCCCAATTTATGACCTTTTTTTCCAAGGTCACCTGTTTATGACTGAGATCTAGAAGAGGCAGAAACCTTATATTGTACAGATCATAAATCACAAAGTACAACGAATTAGAGGTTGTCCTTTGGACACAAGGTACATGGGGATCTTAGCTTTGCCCTGTATGATTTTTAGACACTGAAAACTCGCTGCAATTTATTTATAGTGAAAGTTCTACGATGACTGGTTTTTGCTATATCAAGCCCTAGCATCGCAAGTGCAACAAGTGTCATACATGCCATACCATGCCTTCTTTCAGGCTAGCTCTGATACCATGTTAGTTTTTCTGAATTTACTTCAATCTGATCTAGGATCTTAACTAAGAGAACAACATGTATAACATATCTACAGCATATCAATCATGGACACAATAATGCAAGCACACAAGAGACACAGAGTTTACTTGGGGAAAACCATAAAGGTGAAAAACCCCAATAACTTCCTCAAAGATAGATAGAGAAATGATACAACCCAAGCATAAGAGATAGACATCTTCTAGCAGCAGCTTCTCCTCCTCCACAAGTGCGCCACTCTCCTGAGAGTGTGAGAGAGAATAGAATGATGAAATAGAGTGCCTCCCGCACTCTATTTATACTTGACTTGACTTGCCTAATAACCTTTACTAGGTTGGCCTTAAATTAACCACATAACATAATGCTGACTGGGCTGACACCCAATAGGGTTGTTTAACAATCCTTTGACCCACATGGCCGACCCCTAATAGGGTGGTCTAATAACCCTTCGACCCACATGAATTATACAGGGTCGACCCCAACAAGGTGGTCTAATAACCCATCAAGTATAAGTTACGACACTTACAATATAAATAATGACACTTCCGTATAGAGGAATAATACCATCTCTATAGGAGTACAATATACATATATCAAATACATTCCGAAGTTACGTATACATCAACATATGGAAGAAGAACTGGCGGTGCCTGCCCATAAACTGCTTCATATAATGTCCTTTTAGAGGTGGTATTGTACCACTAGAGCGCTTCTAGGAAATTCATAGAAATAGATTTCCACATCTCTATAGGGATGGGCAAGGGTTCGAGCAGTCCCAAAAGGAGTGTTGTTTTACCCTTGATGACTTGACAAGTATCACAGTCAACCACCATCTGGTGAATTTTCTTTTTCAGTCCCTGCCAAAAGAAGTTACATTGTTCCCGGTCATAGGTTTTGAGGAACCCAGAGTGCCCTGCCGATGAAGAAGCATGGAGTTCATAGAAGAGATAGCTCAGTTGAACAGATTGCAACCAATTTGGAACAAGCAGAGAAATAACTGTAAGAGAAACTGGGTCATCAAATTGGCGAGAAGGAGCATCTTCCACCATATTATCCTTACCCTTCTTGTAAGTGATTGCATAGTCATAACCCATGAGTTGGATAACCCATTTCTGGTGTGGTGGTGAGGAGACCCATTGTTCTAGATAATGTTCCAGACTCTGGAGAGCAGTCTAGATGCAGAAATAATTTCCTAATAGGGATGGCTGCCACTTCTGTACTGCATTCAAAATAGCCTTCATTGCTTGCTGAGATGTAGATGCGGCTAAATACTTACCAGAAACGTCTCTTGAAGGCAGTAATCCCACTGGTGCAACAAAGACACCTGCATATCTATCAAAGGAAGTAGTGGAGATCATTGGTGGGTGCATCTGAATGGAATGGAGCTGAGCGATGACACCATGTGAATTCTTCATAAGGTCTTTTCCAGGCGATGTGAACTGATGATGCAGAGAGACCCTGGTTGTAAGCCCATAAATTTGTGTTGTGTCCCATTAACTGAAAACTGCATCCAAAGTTCAACAAAATCCCATAAGATGGGCCCAAGTGTGCATAACCATTGAATGCCCAAAACCACATCACATCTGCCTAAGGACAAGGAAAACATGTCAAACTGTAGGTTATAATCTTCCTGAGAGATACGCACATTGTGACACTTTCCCTTGCAAGGTAACGTGCCCCCATTGGCAACCATGACTTCAAAGTTGGAGCGAGGATGGACAAAACAATCAGCATGTTTGGCGATCCGAAGGTCAATGAAGTTATGAGTGCTACTAGAATCAATGAGTGTTGTAAGAGGAAGCTTCTTGAAGTAACCCCTGACCCACATTGTTTGGGAGGTGGTGACGCCGACTAAAGCATGGAGAGATATCTCTGGGTGGTCTTCCTAAGATGGAAGGTCAATAGGCGGGGCCTGAATATCGACCTGATCATCCGGTGTATCTGGAGCTTCTTCACCAACTTCAGAGGTGGGCGAAGAATCCACATCCAAGAGATAGAGCTTTTGTTGAACACATTGATGTCCCCGAGTGAATTTTTCATCACAATTATAACAAAGTCCTTTTTCTCTGCGTGCCTGCATCTTTGTTTCGGACAAATTCTTGATAGGAGTTGGTCGAGGAGCTGGCGGGATGGGAGGTCGTTGAGAACCCATATTTCGGAAGGGAACAAAAGTGGGTTTGGAGCGCTGTTGGGCGGCAATCTTGTCTTCTGCCAACTTAGCCAACCCCAGGGCTTCCATCATTGTGTTGGGACATAACATTTTGACCTCTGGGCAGATTTCATCCTTAAGACCACTGATAAAACAACTCCTGTAGAAGTCATCAGACAATCCTTCTCTATGGTTGGCTAGTTTCTCAAATTTTGTTTGATACTCTCTCACAGTGCCAATTTGAAGAAGTTTAGTGATTGCTCCAGTGAAGTCATCAAAAGCACTAGGACCAAATCATTGCAAAAGGAGTTGGAAAAAATATGTCCATTTTGGCTCATCATGAGCCTTGATGTACCAATGGTGCCATTGAAGGTCTTCCTGTTCCAAATGAAAGGACGCAAGTTAAAATTTTTGGACATCAAAAGTATTATGTAGACTGAAATACTATTCTGCACAATAGATCCATCCAGTCGGAGTAGTACCATTGAAGTAAGGAAATTCAAGTTTCGGACCACGAAAAGAGTTGGAAGAAGAGAACTCATTGGCTACAGAAGATTTTTGCTGTCGGTGATTGTTCATGGCTGAATGCTGAAGATGGAGGCTGAGAAATTTTTCATCTAGATCTTGGAGTTTGGTTTGGATGGTTGCAAGTGCTTCCTCCATGGTTTTTTCTCCTGCGCGGGTGACAACCATAACCAGGTGTTTTTTTTTTGTGGGAATGGATAGAAAAACAAAAACAAAAGCTTATTTAGTAAAGGGAAATTTGGATTTGGGAAAAACTAGGATGGGTAATTGGGGTTTGAATAGGTTTTGGACACTTTCTAATGGACATGGAAGCAAAAAATAGGGATTTCAGAATTGGGGTGAAAGAATGAGAAAATTTGTCAAAGAGGGACAAAGAAGCATAAATAGGGAATGAACACGGTGTCAAAATTTGGAGGCGAGTGGGTGAAAATTGAAGAAGTTATGGCAAACCCTAAAAATAGACAAATGTGAGATTTATGGCTATGGGAAGTAGAATTTGGGATAGGGTCCTCATGAATGAAATATGCATAATGGGATTGTAGGGGTGTATGGAAAGTTTCAAGGGAAACAGAGTTAAAACAAGGGAGATATGGCGAAAAAACAAATTTTTATTTTATTTTATTATTTTTTATTTCATAAATGGATTTGCAACAGTGCGGAAGGGATCAGAACAATTGGATCTGAAATGACGCAAAAGGGATCGAAAACGGCTGGATCTGAAACGGCTTTTAGAAGAGATCTGAAACGGCTTTCAGAATAGATCTGAAATGACTGGATCTGGAATAGCTTGGAATGGATCTGAAATAGCGCGGAAGTGATTGGCAATAGTTCAGCTGAAAATAGATATGGACCCCAGGTATGTTCGGCTTCCTAACAGTTTAGGGGTTTCACTCGGCCACCAATGTTGTTTGACAACTTGCTTATTGGGGCAGTACCCCTCACTCAATGGCTCAGGTAAAACTGATAAGCGCTTTGCCACAAACAACAGCTCTTGGTTTACCTCACGGGTGGGAACTAGTCAATCAGGTAGGGGTCGTTGCCCTTTTCACTGGCAGGTTCTCTCAATCGGCCAGCTACTTTGGGGTTCCTGTGGTACTCCTCACAATGATTTTTAGGGCTTATGCCCAAGTACTTCCCATAGTTAAGCAGATAGGAATTATTTCCAAATCTGAACTTGCAATAGATGCGAAAAAAAATTGGCAGAAATTCCACCCAACGAGCCCAAGCAAGTGCTCTGATACCAGATGTGAAGAACCTTCAATAATTAATTAATGAAAACACATGAAATAACAGAACTCAGAATCACTTTTATATTGATCGCAGGCCACTTTGATGGGGCAACCTACTTTGAGCAAGCTCAATACAAATAACTTCACGGTACCTTCATTGGTCTCAACACAAACTTATATACTAAGTCTAGGCGCCAATACCATGGATGAATACCATGTGTCAATACAAACCATGGTCCAATACAAAATATGGATGAACAATTACTATGGGATGACTTGCAAAGCATATGCGTCCAACAACAATAATACCAACTATGGATCAACAAATACTATGAGACGACTTACAAAGCATATGCGTCCAACAACAATATACTAACAAAGTAAATAGAAGGGTTGACATGGGTTCCTAACAGCACTACCGAAGCTGAATACATAGCTGCTAGTGTTTCCTATCGAGAAGCAGTGTGGATGAGAAGTTGGAAATGATGGGAATCAACCCAGCATCATTGGGGATTCCCTAGTTGCTAGCATGAGTATGCTTTACTTTGATGATCATGGGTGTGAAGATAATAACAATTGAGTATTCAAGAGGGATTCTCCATAGCACGCTTGCAAGTACTGTAAGATTCATAATACCCCGAATTACAATTTACAAAAGTATTTGAGTGAATACATAATTTTAATGATCTTCTAAGCATGTTTAACTAAAATGAAATATAAGCTAGTTATTAAAAATAAAATCTATGCAGAGAGTAAATTAGTAATCAAGTGCTCGCTTATGATTTAATCGAGTAATGTTTTAATGGGTAGTCATTATGTTATTGTAAGGATGGTGGGATGGTGTTGGAACATTTCATGGAAGAACAATTCAATTAGATGTTGAGTGTGTTCATGTGAGAAATTTTGGCCTGAAAACCCTAGCTAGGGTTTGGTGTTGTTTGTAGGCCACTTGGAGTCAAGCCTTTCGCTTGAAAGTCCTAGTACCAACCAAGAGAAAAAAGTGGGAATGATGATATTTTTGGTTATCTTGTGGTTGTTGGTGAATTTTTTCAAATCCTTTTGGTTTATTTTGGATTTTTGTTTGTGAAGTTTCTAATTTTTTATGGTGTCTTCAGGATCCCCTTGGAAGTTTTTAATTGGAATCTCCTTTTAAATTGTTTCTATAGTAGATCTCTGGTGACATTACACTAGATTTGGTAGTGGGTGGTAGGGTTATTTTACCCTAATTGTTTTGATATCCATGACTTGGTATTTGTGGTCAACAAATTTTTAAAGGTTTTTTCCTACCTTTTTAAAATGCCAGTTGATGCGGGGATGGAATCCAGTCTTGCAGTTGATATGTATGGTGAGGTGGCATCGATTGAGTCCTTGAAGGTAGGTTTTGTCAGCACTGAGACTGATTTTCCATCTTCACGGTATAAAACATCATTTTATTCATCGATTCTAGGGAAATAAACTTTTGGTAAAGTTTTTTCATCTAGAGGTAGGAAAGCTGCATTAGGGGAGAAGGTAGGGTTTCCATTTTCAGTTTTACCACCCTCTAAGCCATGTAAATGTCATTTCAGTGCTTATGTAGATTTGAGATATGGACCAAAGAATAACATAAAGCATACATTGTCTGGGCCGCAAGAAAGTGCCCGTAGAAAATTGAAAGCACTCAAAGTTAAGAAAGGGATCGAAAGGTATGTGTTAGGGGAGGATGTATATGTGGATCAGGTTGTTAATTTTTCTGTGTGAGCATTGGTCAGTAGATTAGAATATTTAAAACTAAACAGAAAGGAGCGTAGTTTGGATGGGTGTCTACAAATTGGAAAGCTGTCCTAGATTAAATGCCCATAGTGAGTATCTTTTGCAATGGCTGGTTGTTCTTCTTATTTCTCAATGAATACATTTTCAAAGTTCTGCACCATATTTGGATTATTTAAAATGGGTGACTTGTTTTAAGTCATTGGAACCCAGCCTTCGACCCTACTAGGGAGAAAATTACTAAGAAGAATTTATGGATGTTATTTCCTGGTTTTCCTATCGAATTGTGGGAATTGAATTTTTTGGTGGGTTTGACCATTTTTCTATGGAAATTCATCAATCTCGTCGAGAAAATGACCTATGTTGTTGATAAACATATGGCCTCTATAATGGTGGAGTTGGATGTTTTAAAAGGGGCTCTCCACAGAAAGTAGAGTTTTTTTGGGGTACGAGGGTGGTTACACAGCATTTGGATTATCTCAATGTGCCTTTTTTTTGCCACTACTATCGAGGAACTGGTCATCTCAGGGAAAAATGCCCACATATTTTGCTAAGTGAGGAGGATTGGAGTTCTGATGGGGGCTTTGGTTGGGAGTCAGATACTGGATATTCTCTGACTATGGCTTATGACTCTAGTGCCCCTTCTCATCAGTCAAAATCACTTGCTCCTGCTGAGGTGATTGCACTAGATATTGATAAAGGTATGTTTATATTAGACTCATCCACTAATTATGAAGGAGTATCTTAGGGTGTATTAAATTTTATCAAGTTGGTAGAAAAAAGAGTATGAGCATAAGTCCTTGAATAATGAAGGTATTTTAAATTCAATCGATGTCAATATAAATTCTTTATTTACTATGGATGGCAGTATCCCTACATCTGTTGTGGTGGAGCCTTTGAGTTGTCGAAGGCATAATTTTCTTAAATTTTTTGATAACACATCATTAATTAATATTTAGTTCCTTGTTTTGCGGATGTTGACCCTAATGAGGATTTGGATAATGGTGGTTCTGAAACCCTATCTATCAAAACTCCTACTTTATAGTTGGAGAGTTGGGGGGGGGGAATTGCTCATGATTCTTCCTTATTTTCGGGGAAATAATCAAGTCAACATGACGTGGTATCATGGAAATTATGCTCAAAATACTTCTATTTCATCCAAAGATATTTTAGCAAAACACCTCTCTAGGTTTACTCCAATAATTAGTCCTACAACCATGTGGTCCTACTTTATAGTTGGAGAGTGGGGGGGGGGAATTGCTCATGATTCTTCCTTATTTTCGGGTAAATAATCAATTCAACATGATGTCGTATCATGGAATTCTCAAAATACTTCTATTTCATCCAAAGATATTTTAGCAAAAACAACTCTCCAGGTTTACTCCAATAATTAGTCCTACAATCTTGTGGTGTCTCTGAATTCCTCTATTAGGCACCAAAATGTCACCATTAGGACCAAAAAGGATAAAGGTAAACATTCAAAGAAGGATCCCTATGATGAAATGTCAGATTCCCCTGGTGTTTATATTCCACTTTCCAAGAGATTATTTGTTGCAATTGGTTCTAAGTCATATGTTGACAAGAATACCAATTCTCAGGACCTTAGAGCAAGCCAACCCATGCAATTGTGTGTGATTAATGTTAGTAATGTCTTGCAATGTTATAGGGGTTGGGGGGATGAGAAAGTTAGGGCCCACATGAGACTTTTTAAAATTACTAACCCTGATATTATCTTGATTGAAGAGACTGTGTTGTGGGCCTCAACTGATGGATGTGTTCTCTAGAATTATTCCTGGTTGGGAGATGTGTGCCTTGGATTCCAATGGTTTGTAAAGAGGTTTATTGGCCTGCTATAATACAATTTTTACTGAATTCAAACCCTTTAGAACTTGTACAGGGATTTGTTTAGAAGGAAGGTTCAAAGGGTGTGATTAGAGGAAATTTGGCGTCTAAAATGGGCCTTATAAGAAAATGAGCCATCATATAATAAAATGAGCCAACCATAATTTCTTGATGAGTTGGAATTAAGGAACCAATATAATTTCAATAAAATGATTCAACCATAAAAGTTGACATGAGATATTTGTCATAAAAAAACTACTTTTTTGTTCGTATTTTCAACATATCTCCCTATGTTTTTACTCAAATTTCCAGCGGGAATCACTTGTCGGATGTGGAATTAAATTCCACATCCACCAAGTATCCACGCTATATACTTTTGATGGACCCCACTGCCCCCCCCCAAAAAAAAAACCTAGAAAAGCACGATCATGAATTTAATTTTTCATCCAATGAGTGCTCCCGCTCGAAATTTGAGTAAAAACACACGAAGATATGTTGAAAATACGAACAAAAAAAGTAGTTTTTTCTTTCTTCCTCCAAAATTAATAAATATTATTTTATTATTTTAACTATTACTTCATTATTTTAACTATTATTTTCCTTAGGAGGCCCATTTTAGACCTCAAATTTCCTCTAATCTGAGAAGTTTTCTATATTAAATTTCTATGGGACCTATAAGGATAAGGAGAAATTCTGGGCTACTATGGAGGTTAGTGGGCTATTGAGAGACTCCAATCTCATTTTGGCTAGCGATCTTAATTTTACTCTTTCCTCATCATAAATTTGGGGTCATTCCTCGAGAATGGATTCTCTCTCAGACTACTTTCTTCAACTCTTTCAAAGATCAAACTTGGTTGATGTTCTTCCTACTAAAATTGGTCCTACTTGGATTAATGGTAGGAGTGGTCCACAGGGAATTAGTAAACGTTTGGACATGTTTTTAATGTCTGATGACCTTGCTTTATCTTTACATATATTTAGAAATTGGGTTGTTAATTCCACCATCTATGATCATTCTCCTATTGTCTTACAAATTGATGGTGTAAAAAATTTTCATAAATATCCTTTTATATTCAATCATATGTGACTTCAAGATTAAGAGTCTTGCTCATCGGTCAAAAATAATTGGAACAATTTCTTTGTTCTCGAGGAATCTAGTACTATGGAATGCCTATTCTTCAAACTCAAATGTATTAGAAAGAAGGTTGTTATATGAGAAAAGTATAAGGAACAAAAAGCAAGCCAAGAAATAAATAATGTTGAGGGTTTGATTGGGGGGATATTTAGGTCTAATCCCTCTAGTATATTTACTAAGGAGGAGAAGAGGGAACTAATTGAATTGGAGAATAAAAAGGCTACTTTTCTTAGACATGAGGAGATGACTTGGAGACTAAAAAGCAGGGCTATATGGGTAGAACAAGGGGATAATAATACTAAATTATTTCATAGATATGAAAATTTTAGGAGGAACATAAATTCTATCTGGGATATTCTTGATGATAAGGGAAACCTAATACACACTCAAAAAGAGTTGGAATAGGCCTCCAAACTTCATTATTCTAATCACTTTAAAGATCCAGGCATTAATGATATAGTTTCACAGCTGAAAGTGGTTAGTAATTTCCTTGTGTTCTTTTATATTGAGGAGGGTTCTCAGATTGGGGGATCCAGTTACTATTGATGAAGTTTAGGGTGTTTTAAAACATTTTGCAAAATATAAGTCATGTGTCTCATGGTTAACCTGCAAAAATATTTCTTACTTTCTTTGACCTGATGGTGAATGAACTATTAGAGCTGGTTGAACAGTCTAGGTTGGATGGTTATGTATCGAGTTCTATAAAATATACTTTCATCTCCCTCATTCCTAAATTTAGTAGACCTGAGAGTTTTGTTGATTATAGACCTATATCTCTCTACAACCTTGTTTGTAAAATCATCTCTAAAATCATATCTAACAGGTTGAGGCCTAAACTAGCTGAGATGATGTCTAAGGAGAAAATTGGTTTTTTGGCTAATAGACAAATTTTGGATGTTGTGGTTGTTACTTATGAGTGTTTGCATACTATTAAGTCAAAAAAATTGTAGGTGCTAATTTTGAAAATGAATATAGCGAAATCTTATGACAAGGTTAATTGGGTATACTTAAGACCAATCCTTCTACAAATTGGTCTTCCTATTTCTGTGACTAATTGGATCATGGCTTGTGTATATTCACATTGTTTTGATGTCCTTATTAATGGTTCCCCTACTATATTGTTTAAGATCTCAAGGGGACTCAGAAAAGGTTTCCCTCTTTCTACCCTGTTATTTTTACTAGTTATTGAACGACTTAGTAGTGGTCACAACAACAAAATATGAGGGTAAATTGAAGGGTATACAAATTTCTTCAGCTTTGTTTATTGGTCATTTATTATTTGTTGATGTGTGGTGTTATTTGGAAAGGGAACTATGGAGTAATGGTATTACTTTGCTAAGATCATAAAATTATTGTGTGCAGCTTCTGTCATGGAAGTGAGTGCTCAAAAGTCTTGTTTTATCAGAAATGATGTTAATGGAAATATTATTTGTCAAATTTCCACCTTTCTTTACTTTCATAAAACTAATATCGTTGATGGATTCAAATACTTGGGATACTTTTTGAAACCAGAATACTATAGAATTAAAGAATGGATGTGCCTTGTTAAAAAAATTGAGAAGTAGATAGGGAATTGGACCTATGGGTTGCTTTCTATGGGAGAAAGGCTAACTTTGGTTAAATCTATTCTGGTAGGATCCTAGTGTATTGGTTCTCCTTAGCTTAGGTACCTCGAACTATCCTCAAGATGATCAGGAAATTGATGTTTAATTTCTTATGGTTAAGTTTTGTAGAGAGATACAAGATGAAGCTTGTTAGTTGGGAAAGATTTTCTAAACCAAAAGCTATGGGTGGATGGGAATACAAAAATATACATTGGTTTAGTACAAATTTGAGTATGAAAAGTATTTGGCAAGGAATTTTTGGAAATGGGTTTTGGTGTGAGCTACTTCATGCCAAGTATTTGAAATGCAATACACTCAATTGGATAAGGAGCCTTGTTAAAAGTGTTTGGAATGTCTCCAATTTTTGGAGTGGTTTTGTAAAGACCTTCTCCTAGATTAGAAAACGCCTTTCTTGGAAGGTTGGAAATGGATCTTAGGTACTTGTTGGGATTGACCATGTTATTGGGAATGAGGAGAATTACATTGTCTCTCCTTTCTGACTGGACTAGTTGGTACAATTGGGTTTTCTTACATTAGCACATTAAAAGACCCAATTTGTTACGACATTTGATTCTTATTGGTTAAGTGCAAAGGACTTGGGTCTTGGTAGTATATGGGATGAAGAGTGGAATTCTTATATCATATATCTCAATAAAGTTTGTATCAGGCTTAATTTAAATGATGATGAACTTGTGTGGTCTCTGAATCAGTCTTCTGGTCATGTATGTGCTAAATCTGTAAATTTAGAAATTGCATTTTTTTTAATGATGTTCCAAAGTGGTGGTTGTTCGGATATCCACATCATCTATTTCAGGATACATATCTATTTCAGGATACATATCTACTTCAGGATCTTGCATGATCTATTTCAGGATATGCAGCTGCATGCACTTGCATGCATCCCAGTCACCAGTTTGATGCCTCCAGCACCTTATCCACCTTCTTCTAGCACCCGGGAGCCACTTACCACAGAGTTTTAGCCCTCCTAAGCTGAAAGGCGCCCACTTCTCACCTACTGCCAGAGAAGGGTGCACTTGTTCACCTACCACTGCAGTTCCACTTCAGTTACATTCAGTTAGCTCCGATTCTCCCTGATTTGAGGCTAGTTTCACTCCCAACTGACTGTATCACTTCCGTTTGACCTCCAGTTTGATTAGGTGACTTGTTCTGACTTCAGTTAGCCTCCCATGCGCCCCCACTGAGCCTCCAGATCCTAAATCAGTGCTACACACTTCAGTTACACTTATTACACTCAGTTAGACTCAGATTGACACCTGGATGACTGGTTGTTGTGATTGATGAGCACCACCGATGATTGATGAGGACTTCTAGATAGAGTCAAGCTACTCCATTCAGTGATTCGAATGGCCTACTTAGTCAATTCGAATTGCTCAGTCAGAGTGATTGTATTCTATTGTAATTCATTCACCCTTTCTGGGATAGAGAGCACTGCTGCATGTTTTGCACAGTTTTGCACCATATTTTCTATGTTCATCTGTTGTGATTGATTTACTTGTTCATTAGATCTGCTGTGACTAATTTTACATGGTATCAGAGCCATTGCAGGGACAAGATCTCTTTTCTACAGGTGTTTATACAAGAAGATTTGACTGAATTGCTAAAAATTGCAAAAAGTTTGGCATGAGATATCTCAAGGGCATTCGCTCCTGTGCATGCAAAGCTTGAAAAATACTCCAATACCACTCCAGAAGCTTGAGTTACCACATAATTCTTGGATCTGATACATTGGACCCATTCAACATTGCTTGAAATCCAATCCCAGGTGTGATGCAACTCTCAAAGGGTGGATTGTTCGACCTTATTGTGGTTGTTTTGATGTGATTTGCAGGTTTCTTACTTCCTCCATGTGCATTCGCTAATGCAAAGATGGAGACTTCTTCTTCACAAAATATTCTTACTCCATTCAACTATGATGAATGGAAACCAAAGATGATTGCATTCTTGAAGAGACAATGTCTTTTTGATATGTGCATTGGTAATACAAGAGATTTTGATTCCGATGAAGAGGAGAATGATTGGCTCAATGATTGTGATAGAGCTTTTGGAGCAATATGTCTTGCTATGTCTCCTTGTATGCGCTACCTCATTAAGACTGCTGAAAATCCAAGTGATCTATGGGTCCAACTTGACAGAGAATTTGGAAAGCAGGAAGAAGAGGATCATGCTAGCCTTTTGGAGAACAAGCCCAGTGAGATCTCCTTATGTGTTCTTTCCGATCATGTGTTGGCCTCAACAATTGTTCAAGATGAAGAAGAAATTGTAGATTCAACACTCATTCTCTCAAAGTCTTCTATTTCGAATTCTGAGCAAGATAAACAAGCTCATACTCTAGATTCCAAAGAGGTTCTTGAATCCTCTCTTTCACATGAGTTTGTCGGCATGCGGAATAATGATCTACTTGATGTTTTGGAGGTAAAATCTGATTTTGGAGGTGAAGCATTCGCCCTCCTTGATTGCATGCCTTCTATAAACTTATGTTCTATCATTTGCAAAGTTTCTCAGAGTTTTAATGAAGATGAAGAGCACTACCATTCGCTTGAGTTCAATTCTCATGCACTTTTTGCTGATTTTGGTTTTGATCTCACCCTTGTTGGTTCAAAGGAGATCTCAAGAAACCATTCATCTATTTTTGGAGCTGATTTAACTTCTATTGATAAGAAGTTCAAGTTTCAAGATCTATTTGATCCGATTGGAGCTATTTCCACCTCACTTGGTTCGAATCACAGGTTCCAGGATCATCCTCATATTTTCAGATTTGTTCTCACCATTTTCGGTATGAAGAGCAAGTTCATAAAGCCTCCACATTCGCTTGCATCCACTGATGGAGAATTCAAGCACATGTTTTTGGAGCATAATCCATTTACTCCCAAGAGTAAGATACCTCCAGACATATCTATTTCAGTTTGGAGCAGTTAAATCTTTTGGTGTGTTACAGTTCATTTTGAGGGGGGGTATTTTTCCCATGAGGTTTTCCCCATTTCCTCGGTTTATTGACTGTTATTAGTTTTTGGATTATTGTATTGGGGTGACCTTTGGTCTTAGTTACCAGGGCCCCACATTATTTTAGTTGGCACATCATAGTCTAGCTTGAGGGGGGGTGTTCGGATATCCACATCATCTATTTCAGGATACATATCTATTTCAGGATACATATCTACTTCAGGATCTTGCATGATCTATTTCAGGATATGCAGCTGCATGCACTTGCATGCATCCCAGTCACCAGTTTGATGCCTCCAGCACCTTATCCACCTTCTTCTAGCACCCGGGAGCCACTTACCACAGAGTTTTAGCCCTCCTAAGCTGAAAGGCGCCCACTTCTCACCTACTGCCAGAGAAGGGTGCACTTGTTCACCTACCACTGCAGTTCCACTTCAGTTACATTCAGTTAGCTCCGATTCTCCCTGATTTGAGGCTAGTTTCACTCCCAACTGACTGTATCACTTCCGTTTGACCTCCAGTTTGATTAGGTGACTTGTTCTGACTTCAGTTAGCCTCCCATGCGCCCCCACTGAGCCTCCAGATCCTAAATCAGTGCTACACACTTCAGTTACACTTATTACACTCAGTTAGACTCAGATTGACACCTGGATGACTGGTTGTTGTGATTGATGAGCACCACCGATGATTGATGAGGACTTCTAGATAGAGTCAAGCTACTCCATTCAGTGATTCGAATGGCCTACTTAGTCAATTCGAATTGCTCAGTCAGAGTGATTGTATTCTATTGTAATTCATTCACCCTTTCTGGGATAGAGAGCACTGCTGCATGTTTTGCACAGTTTTGCACCATATTTTCTATGTTCATCTGTTGTGATTGATTTACTTGTTCATTAGATCTGCTGTGACTAATTTTACAGTGGTATGGTAAACTATGGAAATGGAATATGCCTTTGAATCTTAAATATTTTATGTGGATGAATTTTGAAAATTCTCTATTAACCTAGGACAATCTTTTTCAGAGAGGATGGGTTGGTCCTAATTTCTATGTACTTTGTAATGAAGAATGTGAAACTATTCATCATATATTTGTGAACTGCACTTAGAGTAAAAGAATATGAAAGAATTTTTGTGATCTCTTCAATTTTTTCATGATTGGGGAAATGATTAAGAGGATGAGAATTTTGAACAATGGATTAAAAGATCTCATTCTCACAAACTTTTAATGGTTTCTATCTATTGGGATATTTGGAAATATAGGATCTTTCAAATATTTGAAGATAAATCCTCGAATATTTATGCCATCTGTATGAATGTTGTGGGCATGTATAAAGATTATGCTACTATTGGGATACAAAATAAGAAAGTTTGACACATAACAAATCCTCATGTTTCTTCATATGCAATAGGTCACTTTGATTATGCATCTCTGTCAAGCATCCGTGGAGTTGGTATTTTGATAATGATAAATCATGATCACTTTTTCAAAACGTGGATGAATTGTGTGAAAGGTTCCAATGCCAAGGAAAAGATGATGGCACTCTGGTGCCTGTTCAATTTTACTTCAACTCTTTGCATAGCTACTTTGTAGGTTTACGAATATTCGATGATAATTGTGAATTGGGCAAAAAAATGTCATTTATAGGTTCTTTCTTTGGATCATTGTTGCATGAGGATTGAAGCTCTTATAGACACTTTTGTTGATATCAGTATTGAGCATGGTTTTAGAGAACATAATTTTGAATTTGATGACCTCAGAAAATATGACCAATAGGATTTATGACCACAAAAAATCTAATCCATGGAAAATATAGCCAACATGAACTGTGACCTTAGGAACTCTGACTTGGAGGAACTCTATCCAGTAGGAATTGTGACCATAGGAACTATGATGTTGGTAACTTAGACCCACAAGAACTATGACCTAGACCTATAGGAACTATTACCGACATGAAATATGACTAACAAGATCTATGACCATCCGAACTATGACCTCAAGAACATTGAACCATGAGAAATATAACCAATGGGAACTATGAACTCAGGAACTCTGACCCAAAAGAACTCTATCCAACAAGAACTATGATCTTGAGAGATATGAACTACACCAAAAGGAATGATGACCTATACCTATAGGAACTATGGCTAACAGGATCTATGATATCAACAACTATGACCTCATGAAATCAGACCCACGAGAACCTAGGCATCTTTCCCCATCAAAACTCCACCCAGACAAGGACACTAACCCACAAGGAACTATGACCTCAGGTGTAACATCCCCAAAAATTCACAAAAAATAAAATTTTCCCGTACGGTAATAAATGCTAATATTTAATATTGCAAATGTATTTACTGACAGTTTAATCCCTTTTAATAGCAGATCAGTTGTATGTTAAGGAAGATGTCACAAATAGTCATGATTTGTTTTAAAAGTGTCGTAACGACATGATGTTGTAATTATTTCACTTGTGACGTATTCAATTCATAAAATGCATTTGTTTGGATAATTGTGCTATTTGTTTTATCGCTAATTATGTAATGAACTGTAACAACACTATGTATCTGTCATTCTTTGTCTGAATACAATGTTGTAACATTTTATTGAAATACTTACATATTAACCTAGTTGTAAGAATATTTTATGGTTACTTATTCAAAGTATACGTCGACACTTATTTATCTCTTGCTATAATATAAGTTGATCATGGATACTAACTGTTTGTTTTCCTTTTTGAGGAAGGGGTCCTATGGGTACCCCGAGGTGTTGGTCGCAATACTGTTGTAGAGGTTTCCAATGTAGACCCAGGTACTTCGCGGTACAAAATACCAACAAAAACCCTATTCACTGGCCCTTTTGGCAATAGACTGCGAGCAGTCTGAAGTCTCACCCGAGGCGAAGTTGAGGGGGTGGTTTCGGAATCAGGTTTCCACAACCTGGTGATGTAAGTGCTTCTCTTACTTATGCACAATGTGGTATGGAGCTTCCACGCTGCGGGCAAGGGGCTATGCGAAGTCTTATACTTTGCGTCAATGGGCCTGCGCGGTATTGCTAGGATATTGCGGTGAGATAACGCAGCTCTGATCAAGGATCAGTGCATCAACCAAACTGTGCATTCACTGCAAGACTTAATCAAACTAATCAATCTTGCTTAACAGTCTTAATAATTCATCCACACTTAGAACGATTTCAAACATATGTAATGGAATGGTTTGTGCAATGCTGCGCACCCTGATGCAGCAATCAACTTCTTAGTATTAACTCTGTGATTATTTAATAGGTTCATGCATCCAAATACTTAGAGATACTGATCATTAACATTCATCCATATATGAGCTACCTAACATCTTATTCCATCCCTTTTGCGGCGAATACAGATAAAAGTAAACACATATCAGATAATTGTAATTTCAAGCATTCATACTGTAATAATTCAAAGAACTGAATAATAGCAACCATACACATCAATCACATAACACAAGATTTAACGTGGTTCACTCCCTTGGATGGGAAGCTACGTCCACAAGAACTGTTGTTTTATTATCTTAGGAAAGGGTACAACAATTCTTCCTCTGCGCACTTAGCTACAAAGCCTTTACAATGGCTTCTTGCTCAAAGATTCTAACAGTATTCAATATACCCAAATACAAAAAGCGTAATCCTTTCCCATACTAAAATGCCTTATATATATCATGCCCGTAGGTCATGCCTTTACATTACGAAGGTAAAAACCTTAGGTTTACAAAACTGCCATGGTTTCCCAAAACTAGACTGCTGGTGTCTAGTAGCGGATCTTCAGTTGTGGCTATCCTCTGTGTTGACATGTTGCTATCTGCTCCCCTGTCATGCACACCAACAGCTTGCTTCCGCCAAGATGTTCCTTCTTTCATGGTCTTTGACAATTGGTTCAACTAGTAGTTCTTCGTTTGTGTGACAAGTTGTCTATCTCGATGTGCACATACCCGCCGCTTGGTAGTTTATCGATGATCTTTGCTAAAAATAGGTCTTTTGTGACCTAACCAAAATAACTGTCATCATCCATCCAATGCTCTGCTTAGTTGGATCTCCGTCGATGTGGCACATCGCGGCGTTGTAATCCTCGCAGCACTGACTTTGCAGTGCATTTGACACTACGCTGCACTCAACTTTGTAGCATACAAAAACTGCGCTGCGCTTATCCTCGCAGCTTCCAAAAACTAATTTTCACAAGAAGTCTCCCTCCATGCTGTGCTTAGCTTCGTAGTTCCCAAAACTTAATGTGTTCAAAATTTGACGCCCTTGGGCTAGGCCCAAAAGGCCCCTAACACTTACATGTGGCTCGCCATCGAGCCACCTGCAACTTGGAGATATTCTAGTTGTTCCTCCTCTAATGGTCTAGTCGATGCAACGAAGTCATTGTATTCGACAATCAACTTCTTGACTACTTCCTTGGTGTCCTTTTTTACTTGCCTTACTATGTCAAGCATTTCAGGTGTTATCTCTTGTTGTTCCTGCTCTTCTACCTGTTGTTAACCGTCTCGCAACTCTTTCAGCTTCTCCTCGATTCCTTGTGACACGAGGCTGGATTTCTATAGGAAGGGCTGTGTTTTGTCCCCAATTGCAGCCTCTTTCTCTCTTAAATTCTACACTTCTTTCTTCAACGCGTTGACCTCCTTGTATTTGTGGAGTCGTTCTCATGCTAGTAACGCTTTAACTTCCTCATCCAATTTTTTGAATTCTGTCTGCTTAGTTTTGAGAGTATTCTTTGCTTCTAGTCACTCTGGGTCCTCCTGAAGGGTAGTGAATGCCTTAGAAGCCACCTCTAATAAACTTTCACATTTAGATACTTCCTTGGCTATGCTTTCTGCTGCTGCTTTTACTTCCTTTGCCATTATTTCTGACTCAGTCGGTATAATCTTTTGCTCAAATTGACCTTTTAATGCAAAAATCTCAGCTTCGTGTTTGATCTCCATATCGTCTATGTCTTCCTTAAGTTTGTTCACCATCTGGCCCATCTTGATAACAGTATCTACGGGCTCCATTTGTACTTCAAATTTTGGTATCTCATCCTCAACCACGGTGATCGTGGATCCTAGCCTTTTCCGACAATCATGTTCATCTTGAAGCTCCATAGCTCTCCGTGAGCTAGTTTCCTCCAACTCTTTGTAGCTTGTCTATAGTTCTGCTTGCCCTTTCATTGCATCAGTGGTTTTGTCATGCATCTCTTCAAAAACTTGCAACTGCAAGTAATGTAGGCCTGGCAATGTGATCTTCGTAAGATCGAATTCCACACGGTCTACGTCCTTTATATCCAACATTATTTGGTCAGGTAGCAGCAACCTCACTGCTAATGGTTGTAAATGGACAATGCGGGACCTCGTCGGTGCTACCAGTGTCAACTGCGGTGTTTGTATCTGCGGAGTGCCTCCCAACTTTGCCTTGGAGTCTAAGTCTTTCTGTGCTGGCAATCTCTGCTGTACCTGTTCAAATTTCTCTGTAATCACCTCCAACTTATTAATGTTCTCCTTCAAGGTTTCGTGAAGCACCTTTTCCTTCTTCTCCTTCTCGATCATCATGTCTTCCATCTTTTCATTGGTGACCTGAGCAATTATTTCATAATCGTCCTCTTTAAGGACTATATCAATTTTTTCCTTACTTGCTTTGGACTTTTTCCATTGTCCCTTCGGGTGTAGTGGACTTTAAGGTTCCTTCCTCTTTGTTGGTCCTTCAGTAATGGGGCATGGAATTGGATTGTCCTCCCCATCATCGCTTAGGACATCAAATATCTCGACCTGATATTGCGCAGGCCATTGTTTCATGAGAAGATCAATATCTTCCTTTGTCATGTGATAGCGTCCCTCAAACCATTCTATGTTCTTCCTTTGCACCTTTGCTGAGATTTCAATGCAATGCATGTTAGCATAAAAATTTAAAGTTTGTATGTATTTTCTTGTTACATATTTTGATATGCGCGGCATGACGGTGATGACATCGCGTAGTTGATGATAGTAGGTGTGGAACAACTCATTCGTTGCATGCTGCTTCTGCGGATCTAGGTTCGCCCATAGGTTTTGATAGCGTGGTCCTCTACAGTCATTTTTATCAATGATCACGCCGACGTAATCCTTTGGTTCCTTCCAACCGACGAACGCCATTAGGACTATCAGCCATGTGAAGTGGAAATAAGTTCCACTTACCTGTACTTTAAGCAGCTCATCCAGGAATTCATTCAGTAGGTACTGACACCAGTTATACTTCTCTCCTTCCGCGACACTTGCACCTAACAATAAAATGCCTGCAGTTACTTCCAGTGGTATACATTTCCTTAGAATTTTACAAGCTAATAGTTGTGTGACAAACTTTGTTGCATTGTCCTTTATATTGTCAAACTGATAACCTCTCTTTCCCTTCGTAGCAGGTGTACTCTGTTTCATTAATGCGGCTACTTCTTTATCCTTACTTTTTCCTTAAAAGAATTTCTTTGGATCTGTGCCTCTCTTGCTCAAACCTGTTATGCAATGGATCAAATCAATGTTCAGGTCGATGTTACGGTCGAGCCACAGGTATCCTTGGTGCATGCGCACGATCAAGGTTCGCACTACTGCATTGACTTTCGACGACTTGTCAAAATGCGGGAGTCGTAATAGATTTAACAGTCTCGACTCCGCAACTCTAGATAGCCAGCTTTCTGCGACTAAGTTCTGGTTACCTCTTTCTTCCAGCACATATACCTGTCTGGATGGAATTGTGGAAACCTTGGTTCATTGTCCTCCTTCTGTATTTGTAGTAGGTCATAGTCTTCCCATTTACATTCTTGTATTTTGCAGAGGAGATTATCTGCCAACTTCACATGTTTTGAGATTGGTGATAGTGGAATATCGTATTTTATGTTCTTTGGTAGCTTCAGTGTTGGCACACCCTCTACCTTCGGTGAGATATAGTCAGGCGTGAACCTGAGTAGAATTTACTTAGTGGTCTACGGACCCTTCTGCAGTACCGATTTTATCGGTGGTAACTTCACTTTCTGCTCCTATTCTTTTCCTTTGGGCTCCATGGATACAGTGTGCCTCGGTGATCTTCAGGATGCTTCAAGCTTATCTTTGACAATATTATTTACATGGGTTCTCATTAACCCTTCAATACCTCTGTATTGAAATACCTTCAGAGCTTCCGGTAGTGTGAGTTCTTGCTCTACCGAAGATTTTTCAGACATTCACTTGGGGGTTTCTCAATAGGGTACCTTCTAGCTTGCAAAATAACTTAGAAAATAATGTCTGCAAGAAATTCTAAGTGTTTGGTAACGCCTGCGAGATAGAATACAGCGGTATTTATAGGCGCAACTAGCCTTCCTCCGCTCCTCCTAACGGTTAGATAAGCATTAAATGGTGTAGATGTTAGCCAAATCTATGAAAGATATCAGTCCTTTCCGTCATTAACTTGTTCATAACGGTTATATTTGCTTTAAATTCCCAAGCAGTCGATAGGAAAGTACTGTATAATGGTTATATTTTCGACCGACACTGTAACGACTATTTTTCAGGAGTGTTGCGTCAAATGGCGCAGTAGGTGATCATAGTTCCTGCGCAGTTGCTTCGTAGTATTTCATTTATTTTCTCTACGCAGTTGCCTTTTGATTGTCGAAATAGTACATTTTTTTTTTGTCACGCAGCTTGAGCAATGCTACGTGATACATAGATCTATCTTTACACTTTGTGTACAGACTCTTCGCAGTTTCTAGTGCCCAATTCCATTGTACTTGGCACTTAGAAACTTTTCCCCTTCTTCTTGATCATACTGGATGCTGCGAAGCGGGACTATCGCGGTAAAGCTTTAGTCTACTTCCATTTATCAGATTGGGTAATGTATCACCGGCTAAAGTAGCTAACTGGATTGCGCCACCATTAGTAACATGTATGACAGTATATGGTCCAAGCCAATGCATTTTAAACTTCCCTGGAAACTTCATGAATTTACTATCGTACATGAGGACTAGATCACCTACCTGGAAATACTTGCTCTTGATGTGGCGATCGTGCCATGCTTTCTCACGCTCTTTCTGTACTTGTTGGTGGAAGCCTGCAATGAAGCGATCCTCTTCCAAACCAACCAAGTGTAACAGCCTTTCTTCCAGTGCTGCGCGATCTGCCATTCCTGTAAATGCAACTATTCTCAAGCTGGGAATAATATACTCCATTGGCATTATTGCTTCCTGCCCATAAGCCAATCTGAACGATGTATGTCCAGTTAATTTCTTGCATGCTTTTCCATATGCCCATAATATAGATGGAATGCGTAGATACCAGTCGTTGCAGTTTACGTTGCATATCTTGGTTAGCACATTCTTGAGTACTTTATTGAACACTTCAACAGTTCCATTCGCTTGTGGGTGATAAGGCGTACTGCACTGATGATGGATGTAGAATTATTCAGTCAAAGCTTCAATAGTTCTGTTCAGAAAATGAGTGCCTTGATCACTCATCAAAATTTTTGGGCATCCAAATCGTGTAAGGATGTTTTCAAAGATAAACTTAGTAGCTATGGCCGCGGTGTAGTTTTTTACTGGTTTTGCTTCTACCCATCTGGTGAGGTAGTTAGTTGCACTAATAATGTACCTTACACTAGTTCTTTTCCTCGGTGGGTTGATGGGTCCCACGAAATCAATTGCCCATTTTTCAAATGCCTATAAGGTCAGCTAAGGATTCAATGGCATTTCATCTCTTCATGATGGTTTTCCTGTCCTCGGATAGACTTCGTAGCTCTGGCAATTTTCCTTTGAATCTTTATGGATTGTTGGCCACCATAGCCCTGCGCGTAATACCTTCTGTGCAGTAGCTCTTCCTATGTAGTAGCCTCCTGCTGCTCCTGAATGTGCATCGGCTAGTATATATGGCTTCTCATACTCTAATACGCACCTTTGCAGTACTTCATTAGGTCTTAATTTGTACAGTTGACCTACAATAATGGTGAAGTCCACGGCTCGTACTACCAACTGTTTCTTTTGCTGCGTAGTGAATTCTTTAGGTGTGAAACCTATGGTTAAGAAGTGGATTATGTCTTGATAATACTCATTGGCTACCTCTATAGTGAACAACTGCGCATCAGGTAGGGTGTCTTCAAGATTCGTTGGCTCTTCTCCTGAATCGATCCTAGACAGATGATCAAGTCCTAAGTTTAACTTGCCTGGCTTAACCACTATTTAAAAATCATACTCTTAGAAGAGTAGTATCCATTTGCATATCCACCCCCCTAACAATGGCTTGTTGACCAGGTATTTCAATGCAGAATGGTCAATAAACATAGAGAAGTGCGCACCAAGCAAATAGTGTTTGAACTTCTGTAGTGCATATACCATTGCGAGTCCTTCTCTTTCAGTAGTGGTATAGTTCTTCTCAGCAGATGACAGTTTTCTGCTGGAAAATGCAATGGGATGATCAATGCCTCCTTCTCCTAGCTGGGCAAGAACAATGGCCAATACTATACGTGAAGCATCAACATGGACGTAAAATGGCTTTTCCCAGTCTAGAAAAACTAGGATCGGTGTAGTGACCATCTTCTCTTTTAGTGTGTCGAATCCTTTCTCACAGTCTTCATTCCAAATGAACGGTGCATCTTTCTTTAAAAGATTCTCCATTGCTGCGGTTATTTGTGCATACCCTTTTATGAATTTCCTGTAGTAACCGGTATGCCCTAGTGTAGTGCGCAATTGCTTAACTGAATTTGGTGTAGGCAAATTTACAATAACTGCAATCTTCACAGGGTCAACCATTAATCCCTGCTTACACACAATGTGTCCCAGCAGAATCCCATAAGAAACACAAAAATTACATTTCTTCAAATTCAAAGAAATCTGGTGCTATTTTCATTTTTCTAGCATCATCCTGAGGTTCGCAGCATGGTTCTTCAGTAATCCAAAAATGGTCCAATCATCAAAGTAAACCTCTAAAAAATTATGTATGAATTCTGTAAATGATGTGATCACCACTCTAGAAAATATGGTCGGTGCATTCTTCAGACCAAATGGCATTATTGTATACTGGAACAAACCCCATTCTGTTGCAAAAGTGGTCTTGTGTCTGTCTGCTGGAACAATTCTAATCTGATGGTATCCAGAAAACCCATCAGTAAAAGAGTATGCCTCATTTCCTCCCACGTTATCAAGTACTTCGTCGGTAAAGGAGTAGGAAATGGGTCATGCATTGAAGCATCATTTAGTTTTCTGAGATCAACACAGATCCTGATCTCACCTTTTGTTTTATTATCTTGGACAACCATCGGGCTTATCCATTCATATTCTTCAACCGGCTCAATGATCCCTGCGTCGAGCATCTTGTTGAGTTCTGCCTTAACTCGCTCTTTGTAGCGCGGATTTAATCTATATGGTCTTTGCTTCATGGGTTTAGCGCCAGGCTTAAGAGGCATTTTCATCACTCCTAAGTCTCCAAAAATTCCTTTCATCTTGCTGAACTTGGTCGGGAATACTTCCTGATATTCTTGTAATATACTGGTGATCTCTGCAGCTGTATTATCGTCCCAATAATCTCCAATTGCTGTGAAATTTGGCTCTTCATGGGTGCCAATGTTCACTTTCTTTGTTTTAATCGGTCCACTCATATTTGAAATTTCTAGTGGAGGTCCTTCTACCTCGTGTACTCCTTCTGATTCAGGGTTTTTTATGTTGCGCAGGTCCTCTTCATCGCTATCTCCAACTTCTTAAGCTATGTTGTAGCAGTCCAAGGCTTGCTCTATCTGTTCTGTCCAATCTGGTTGTAGACTCGCAAGTACATTGTTTGTTTAAAAAAACTCTTCTAGTGTTATGTTTTCCTCCCTGTGATGTGGGCTAAATATCTTTTGCTTGATCAGCTGCAGCACGTCATGGATAGTCAAATGGTCATCTTCAAAACTAAAATCCTTCTAGAAGCTCGCAGTGAGGACAGACCAATCCGTACTTCCTGTGTGCAACTCCTCTTCTAGATACCATTTCTTTGGAATAGGCTCCTCCAATGTATGCACAAAGAGATGTATCCATTCTGTCTGTGGTATTTCCTTCCAAGCTTCTACAAAAGCTACAATATGATCTCCTGGATCCATCTGACCATTATATTTCTCAAATGGTAGTGTGACCTTATCAACGAATCTGATCTGTAGTTTTATTCTGCACTGTTCCCAAGTTGTCAATGTCTTTTTATGCATACCCCACCATCTGGCAGGTGTTTCTTGCAGAGCCATGTCTAATGTTGAGATGCGATGTTCATATGCAACTGCTGCAGTGTATTCTTTGATAAATGAATAGATGTTAGCTGTACCATCATAAGTGGGGATTGGACTTCCTTGTTTTCCAATCCAATGGAGTGACTTTGTAATTGTTGCACATCTCCTGGAAGATACTTCATGCATTCTATGTTGCCAGTTTTCTAATCCTGCCTCAGAGTCTGAGATGCAAGAACTATCGCAGCGCCAGCTGAGCATTCCATCGGCAGTAGGATGAGTATAATCCATGGCATTTGTTGTCATCTTATAGATACGGTCAAGATCTTGAGCTTTGTACTCCTCTTGAATCGGTTCAACATATTGCTCCCCTTGTAAAGTGTCTAGTAGTGCGACGACCCTTATGTCATTGCCTTCAAATATCATTTTCATTGTCTTCAGGTTTATGATTGTGGAGTTTGTCATTTCCCAATCAATACCTAGCAGCGCTGGATAAGGATTGCTATCATCCACAATTTCAATTACTTCAAAGTTTGCATAACTTTGCACTCCATCAATGTCGACAATGGTGTTGGGTAACCTCCCCAAGGGTATAACTATGCCTTGATTAGCCATTCTTAACTGTATAGGTGACCACTGTAAATTTGGTTTCCCCATCGCCTTCCATGTCTGCTTGGTCAAGATATTTACTTCACATCCAAGATCAAGGATGATCTCGTCCATCTCATAGTCTCCAATCTATGCAGTGAATCGCATTTCTCTCTCGGTTCTTTTCGGACTCCTAATGTTATGAACTGCGCCATGGGCAGTCCTCCTCTCACTGTGTGATTCATATTGATTTACAAGTTTTTCAAATTCCATAAGTGTGTCTTTGTTCTTTAATAATTTGATGCAGCTCCTTAGGAAATGTGCAACAAAAGTGGGTGCATCTGGTGTAGTGCGCGTTTGATCATATGCTAGTGGAATGTCTTCTATCTGAGGTACTTCACTGCGTAGCTGGATTCTTGGTGAAGTAGGTGGTGGTTGTTTGAACATGTCCCATGCTTCTTCAAATACTTCTTTATTTTTCTTTAAGTTCAGGGAGGTTCTTTTCCAGGAGCTTTCCTAACTCCTATTGTTTCTCCAGGGGTCTTTTTAGCATCAGTTGTTCCAAAAGTGGAGGCTTCTATGCTTTTGTCTCTTCCTGTATCAGCGCCACTTCATGTTACTGCATTTACACTTGGATCTATAGGTCTATTCTCTGCTGCGATCAACTGAATGTTAGTGTTCGGATGTTCTATCCTTCTCCGCTTTTGCATTTCTAATTCAAGTACGGGGCAGTCTTCAATCACATGATAAAATGATTTACAGTAGTTGCATATGGTGCATGGATTAGTACATTCTCTAGATACATGACCTGGCTGGCCATAGTTATAACAGATTACATGGCCTCGGCCTCTTCCTTGAGTTGGGCCGACATTTTTTCCTCTCCCTTGGTATCCACCTCTACGGCCTGTATATCCACCCTGATCGTATTGGGTATTCTCTTGCTTTGGTTGGTTTTCTTCCTGCACATGGTACATTCCAGCACCTCGCATTGCTTCCATATCTCGCTTTCTTTCATTCATCAGTTCATAAGTGCGATAGTTGGACTCATCATGTCCAACTGACTTACAGAAATTACAGTATAATTTTTTAGGTGTTTTTACATATTTATGTATCAGGTAACAGTCCTTAGGTTGGTGTCCTCTGCTTCTACAAATTTCACACCACGGTGCCTGGTTTTGATTCATATTTATTGGGTTTGGTGCACCATTGTTAAGATAATCTTGAAATAAGGGACAATGTTCTCTGGTGTGGCCCTCTCCCTTGCATCCTGTGCAGCAAACTTCATGTCATTGTTCATGTCTCCGTTCCTTTCCATTCTTCATGCCTTGCAATTCTAGTGTCAAGGTAGCCAACTAGTTATGGATCTGTAACATCCCAGAACTACTTTCTCGAATTGGTGAAGCTTCTAAATTCATCGCGATCTCCAAGGCCTTAGCCTGTGATACAAACTTCTGTTGCATCAGTGGTTGTCTGATATTGGGAAACAACGCAGCAATGAACCACTCTTGGTGCTATTGCGGATCTGTAACAAAGCTCACTTGGTCCAACAATGTTTCAAATTTTTGGTCAAATTCCCATACCAATTCACTATGTTTCTGTTTAATTTCTTTCAACTCTGTTATGCATTGTGATTCTCACTTTTGGATTCTTGAATTCTGCTAACATTGCGGCTTTGATGTCTGCTAAGGTTATCGGTTGTGCTTGGGAACATTGCATAAACCAGTGTAATGCTCTATCTCTAAAAGTAGTGATGAGCTACGCTCTCTTCACAGCGTCATCTTGAACTTTCTTTACACTCCATACGGCTTCACAAAGGAACCAATGCTGATCAGGGTCTTCTAGACCCATTCCTTTGAATATCGGCAACTTGATATCGTTATCAGCCATCCTCCTTCTAGATTGTGGATGGCTCTGCGATGGGTTCCCTGCGATGAAAGTAGATGCAGGCTACTGGGTTGTGCTAGGGATAATATTCTGCAGGATGGTCTCAGTCATACTGGTCTGAGTACTTGCTCCTATTGTGCTACTAGTATTGACGATCGGTGGAATCTGCTGCGTGGCACTTATCGCGGGTGGGTCTTGGACTGCTGGAATCTGAGGTAAGGGAGGCACAGTATTAACACCCAGTGGATTCTGCGATGTAATACGCTGGATTGTGGATGATAACCATGTATTCTGATTATAGAGGTCACATAGAATTGCAGTATCTATGTGGCTTCTAGATCCTTTAGGTTTCTTTTCGTTAGTAAGCTTATATCTCTTTCCACTTCGCAAAGTATGGTTTTCATCGTCAGAATCAATGTATGTGTTTTCTACCATGATAGATTCAAATCTATTACTGCATTCTTAAAACACCTTTCTCAGCTAAAAGCATTTTAATGTATAGATTGAGATTGTTCAGAAACTTACCTCTGAATCCTTTGAAAAAGTATGCTTCAGCTTGGCTATAGGATTTCAGCGTGTCTACAACAAACTCGATCACAAATCCTTCAAGTATGCTATCAACCCAGAAGTCGACTGCTCGTGATAGTGGGTTGTCTATTGCTTTGAGCTATTCAATAAGCTCTAGACTCCACTCTATAGGTACTCCTCCTTGAGAACAATTCTTTCTTTCTGCTAGGCATGATATCCACTTGTGCAATTCGTTTGGAAACGATGCACAGAAAATATTGTGGATGTCCCTCCACAAATATCTATTCAACCACTCTGTGTCAGATAGACATGGGCGTTTATTTTCTTTCTTTGCAAAATGTCTTTCGATCTTATCGCACCAAGTCTATATCTCTTTTTGTTCTGGATGCCAACTGTCTGATCCTAATGGGAGCTTGTTTTCTTCTTCACACATTACTTTCCAAAACACACTATCGCATCGCTGAGTATTAGTGCGGAAATGGAACCATTTGTTGGTTGCAATACTATTCTAGACGTTTCCAATGTAGACCCAGGTACTTCGCGGTACAAAATACCAACAAAACACCTATTCACCAACCCTTTCGGCAATAGACTGCGAGCAGTCTGAAGTCTCACCTGAGGTGAAGTTGAGGTGGTGGTTGCGGAATCAGGTTTCCACAACCTGGTGATGCGAGTGCTTCTTTGAATAATGCGTAGCGCCGTATGGAGCTTCCACACTATGGGCAAGGGGCTGTGCGAAGTCTTATACTTTGTGTCAATGGTGATGCGCGGTACTGCTAGGCTACCACGGCGAGACAGCACAACTCTTATCAAGGATCAGCGCGTCAACCAGACTATGCATTCACTGCAAGACTTAATCAAACTAATCAATCTTGCTTAACAGCCTTAATCATTCATCCACACTTAGACCGATTTCAAACATATGTAATGGAATGGTTTGTGCAATGCTGCGCACCCTGATGCAGCACTCAACTTCTTATTATTAACTCTGTGATTATTTAACAGGTTCATGCATCCAAATGCTTAGAGATACTGATCATTAACATTCATCCATATATGAGCTACCTAACATCTTATTCCATCCCTTCCGCGACGAATATAGATAAAAGTAAACACATATCAGATAACTGTAATTTCAAGCATTCATACTGTAATAATTCAAAGAACTAAATAATAGCAACCATACACAGCAATCACA
Organism: Larix kaempferi; assembly: GCA_027924585.1. Lineage (NCBI taxonomy): Eukaryota > Viridiplantae > Streptophyta > Pinopsida > Pinales > Pinaceae > Larix > Larix kaempferi. The sequence goes on from BSBM01001286.1 coordinate 1,238,810, forward strand.
TAACACAAGATTTAACGTGGCTCACTCCCTCGGATGGGAAGCTACATCCACAAGAATTGTTGTTTTATTATCTTAGGAAAGGGTGCAACAGTTCTTTGTCTGTGCAATCAGTTGCAGACATGCTTCTTCCTCAAAATTAGATCTTTGCGCACTCAATTGCAGAGCCTTTACAATGGCTTCTTGCTCAAAGATTCTAACAGTATTTAATATACCCAAATACAAAAAGCGTAACCATTTCCCATACAAAAATGCCTTATATATATATCATGCCCGTAGGTCATTTCTTTACAATATTACAAAGAAAAACCCTTAGGTTTACAAAATTGTCATGGTTTCCCAAAACCGGACTGCTGGTGTCTGGTAGAGGATCTTCAGTTGTGGCTATCCTCTGTGTAGACACGTTGCTATCCACTACCCTATCATGCACGCCAACAGCTTTCTTCCGCCAAGTTGTTCCTTCTTTCATGGTCTTTGACAATTGGTTCAACTAGTAGTTCTCCGTTTGTGTGACCAATTGTCTATCTGGATGTGCACATACCCGCCGCTTGGTAGTTTATCGACGATCTTTGCTAAAAATAGGTCTTCTGTGACCTAACCGAAATAACTGTCGTCATACATCCAACGCTCTGCTTAGCTGGATCTCTGTCAACATGTCACATCGCGGTGTTATAATTCTCGCAGCACCAACTTCGCAGTACTTCCGACACTGCGCTACGTTCAACTTCGCAGCATACAAAAACTGTGTTGCGCTTATCCTTGCAGCTTCCAAAAATTGATTTTCACAAAAAGTCTCCCTCCATGCTACGCTTAGCTTTGGAGTTCCCAAAACTTAATGTGTTCAAAATTTGACCCCCTTGGGCCAAGCCCAACACGACGCTTACTTATCTATTATATAGTTAACGCTCTTACTATTACTATACAGATCGCAGGTAAGAGATTTGATACCAGACCTTCAAGGTTTTGATGATCGAATTTTTATGTAGAAAACGTCATTTCGTCGATAATGCACTTAGGCTATTTTTCAACATCCTTCCATGCACAACATTAACGTCTGGGGTCTAGGATACACACCCTATGCATCGCTGCAACAATTGATTTTGTTTATATTATGCTTCGAAGTATCACTATTCCATTTATATTTTCAAAAGTGTAATTATTGATACTATGCTATTCATTTATGTGTAATACTACCATGTTCCAATACATAGTTCATTTATGGTTTTCATAAAGTATTTCTAACTATATGCCTAGATATTTATGGTGCAAGGCTTTTGGCATAACACCAACTTCTATATGTTTTAAACATTTAGCATTATAATGTTATTTCTCCTCGTTTGGAAACTTGACAAGTTTGAATACTATATACAAATCTGTTTTTATTTGAAAATAGTGGATAGCTGAGTGTCAATACCATCATGGCATAGTCCACATGAACGGTTGTAATGATCCCATTTAATGATATGCCACAAATGTGAATTATCCCATGGTTTAACGTAGAACTTAAATGATGGAATTAAAATTTGGAAAATAATTACAGGTCTTGACTATATAAGGCGTGATTAAAAGATTTAAATGATAGTGGATTACACATTGGCAAGCCCACGTGAATGGCATAGAGTTTTTTCCCAGAACCCTAGCCATGCATTGAATGGCCTCGATAAAAACACAAATCCATTCATTCACTTGGCATTGCTGGTGGTAGGGGTGGCTGACAAGCTCCCGACTGGTTAGGGTTTGAAAGCTTCACGTGATGTTCCAGGGTTTTGATGGTAGATCTCTTAGTTATAGTTGGAAGCTCAGTTGAATGGCACCTGCCATAGATAAGCCATTAACTTACAGTGAGGTATAGTTTTGTTTGTTTTTTATCAATTCATTTATATCATTGTTAACCCTGTTCTACTTGTTGGCATTTAATGTTAAGTGACAGGGAAGCCTCTCGGCTGAGCTTGCTGCTGTCTCCTGGGAAACTATTCCTTCGTGGTTTCATAAATGGCCCTAGTAAGCCTCAACGGTTCTCTGGATATCCTGAGTTGTAACTCGTGATGTGAAATGGTAATGATAGGCAAGCTCCCAGTTTGTAAATTTGCCGAGATGAGGTTTCCACCTGTATTTGGTTTTTAAAGTTTGTTTTACATATTGTAAGCCATATGGCATTTTGTAAACTAAAGAGGGTTGAACCCTCGATCCTTTGGCTCACGTTGGTTTCTCAACGCTTCTCTTGAATTTATATTAATGGCATTTTGTTTTGTTAAGTGACCATGTGTACAAACTTGAAAATGGATAATAATGATACCCTCGAGCTACAGCTCTGGACTGAAATGAAATATATTATGTGTGTAAATTATAATATAGATGAATTAGTACTTGGGATTTGATTATGGGAAAGCCCCTAAAGTAACTCTGTGTTTTAGGTTGTTGGCTGCGTTTTTAAATGGTTATTGCGTAATAATCCGATTTGTATGGTTTCATAATTTATTGTTTGCATTGGAAAATCTGGGCAAACTGCCCCAAAGCTTATGAGCTTGGTGCTAAGAGTAAAATAAGGGACAGAGCCCTGTTGCTCGCAGCTTGAAAATTAGATGTTTTATTTAAATTCTTATTAGTTTAAATTTGGTTTCTTACCAAACCCTAAACTCTGTCGACAAATTATTTTATAATTAATTGATGGCTGGAAGAGCTCATTTAAGAGACTTGAACCCATGACCATTGAATGAATTCCTTTTATGTCGTTGTTTTCTATGGCAACGATACCCTCAATGGGTGACCTCGTGCTCTATCTAATGATGTGTTTATTTTACAATTACCCTTGATAAGTATTTACAAGGTTACTGCAATGTGATACAATGCTAATGATGAATACTTTGTTTGAACAAGTATCTCGTCACAGGGTTAATGTTTATTGATTTTGTAACTTGTGAAATCTATAAGGTTTCGATCCTATCCCAATCATTTTATTTAAAGACTGAAAACTAGTACAGGATTAAACCCTAACTATTCTTTTAAACTTGTAATGCAGTTTAAATGTGGATTTAAAAGGCATATCAACAGTATTAAAGATTCATCATATTGTATTAGTTGTGGAAGTGTTTGATTTGGAACTCTATTTGTCATTCATGCTATACGTAGTTTATAAAATGTGATACTTATGTGGTTCATCTAGGCTGTACCCAAGATAGTAAAATATCGTGCCTCTAGTGTGAAGACTTGGACTCTATACATTTTACTAGTTTAAGTTATAATTGTTCTGAATAGTTTGATAGAAAATATGCTGCTTCTTTTACATATTTGTAATATATGGATGAATTGTTTATTGTATAACTTAATAGTATTAAAATAGTAGAGTCTTGGTTTATTTAATTTATTTTCTATATACAGATCTATGATGAAATAATGTAAAGTATCATCTAGGTTATCACTGTTGAAATCCTAAATTATCCTAAATGAAAACATCATTCTGATATAAAAACTATTTCATACTGAACCAGGAAAACTACTTAATCAAAGCTTTTATATAGGCAGAGATACATTCTAGAGTTTTGAAAAGTATGCAAATTCATCTAAAACAAAATAAATCTGAAGGTGATTCGAATTCATTTTCAAACTGTCTATCTGATATCAATTAAATCTACCTACTTAAATGCGAGTGCAAAAATATAGTGAGGAATTTCATTCATCAATTTATTTCATCTATCCATTCATCCAAATTGTATAATTAGTTCAGAAATAATTCATTTAGAACCTTTAGTAGATATCTATGATATAATGGAAACATTTAATACAATTACACACAGTCATTCAAAATAGATTAGTAGTAATCAAATGAAATAATGCAAGTAGAACCTGATAAATGTAGAGGGCGACAAACACCGAAAGGAGCCCGTTCCACCCAACCTTTTCCTAAAGACATTCAATGATACTTGCCTTAGGACCCCTGAGCCTATTCACTGAACCACCAGGACAAAGATTCTGTGTGGAGGCAAGCTTATCTTTCTGCAACTCAGCAATAATGGTCTATGTACTCAATAGGAAACTTCTGCATTCAGAAGTACCCTTAACTTGCTACTCTAGCAATATAATAGCTGCACTCAGCAGTATTCTTTCAGCTATAGTCTTACTCTAGCATTCACCCTTGCCTTCCCCTCATCGAATCTCTTGTGCACTCCCACCTTTTCTCTTTAAAACTCAGAATGGCACAAGGAGAAAAAAATGGTAATATTGAATAGTGAATAATGAGTAATGAGCCACCTTCTCAATTTGATGGATGTATAGAGTGCCTAGGTCTTTGGTTAGTTTTCAGTAATTATTGAGCCACCTGCTCTGTTCCACTTTCTTGGGAAACATGACCACAAAAATAGGTAAGTTGCCACCTGCAACAGCTAGAAGTGAATGAAGAAGCTGCCACTTGTCCATTTGCTCTCCACCCTTGTTCATTCCTCCTAGTGGGTCAGTGAACATTATTTAAAGTCTCCTTTGGATATTTGTCTCCTCTTTTAATTATTAATAATAAAAATATTACAGTATTTAATTATAGTTATCATTGACCCCAATTGGTCAATAATCATAAAAAATTTACAATAACTTATAACATTATGTTTTTCTCACAACATAAAATCTTCAGATTTTGGGTATGTGACATATACCCCCTCTTAAGTTCAACATTTTCCTCGATGTTGCTTTATTCAGCATCTTTTAAGTCTTCCTGAAACAGAATTGGATATGCCTCCTGCATATGAATCTCCAATTCCTAGGTTGCTTCATCTAGACTAAGGTGCTTTCATTGCACCTTTACCTATCCAATAGTGTGATTCCGAAGTATAATTTTCCTCTTGTCGAGGATACAATCTGGTTCCACTAGAAAATCTCCTTCGGCTTCCACCTATACATTATTCCAATTGATCACATGAGTAGCATCATGTACATACTTTTTCAAAACAGAGATATAAAAGACATTATGTACTTTAATATTTGGTGGCGAGGCCAACTGATATGCCATTGGTCCAACCCTTGACAGTATTTCAAAGGGTCCACAATACCTTGGTGCTAACTTAGCACAGCTCCCTAACTTTAAAGATCTATTTTTGGGTTTTACCTTAATGAAAACATGCTCACTAACTTGAAACTCTTTCTGAGTCCTTTTGAGATCTGCATGACTTTTCTTCCTATCTTGTGCAATTTTTAAATTACCTTGTACCTGTTTCACTATTAGTTCCATCTATTTTAATAAATCAGGTCCTAAGAACAATCTGTCAATGGGATTACTCCATGAAATAGGAGTATTACACTTTCTACCATATAGAATTTCAAATGGACTAAGTTTAGCTAAAGCTTGATAATGATTATTATAAGCAAATTCAACTATGTGTAGATAATCCTCTCATTTGCTTGGCTGATCACTAACATACATTCTTAACATATCTTCAAGAATCTGATTTACTCTTTCTGTATGTCCATCAGTTTGTGGATGAAAAGACGTACTGAAATTTAAAGTAGTATCCAAACCTTTAAACAAAGACTTTTAGAAATTTCCCCTAAATTTAGAGTCTCTATCAGAAATTATAACTTTAGGGACTCCATGCAAATGAAATATTTGTTTCATAAAAATTTCAACAATGTTAGCAGCCTTGTAAGTTGTTTTAACATGTATGAAATGGGTTGTTTTACTAAGCTTGTCCACTACTACTATTATAGAATCATTCTGCTTTTGATTTTTAGGTAAACCAGTTATAAAGTCAATGCTGATTATTTCCCACTTCCAGTCCGGAATTGGCAATGGTTGTAATTAACCAGCTGGGTGTTGATGTTCAGTTTTCACTTGCTGACATTCAATGCACTTAGCTATATATTCAGCTACTTCAATTTTCATATTCGGCCAGAAGTAATCCTTTCTTAACATTGTTATCATCTTTTGGTAACCAGGGTGTCCTGAATAAGGACTTTTATGTAATTCATTTAAAATCAACAACTTAATTTCAGGTACATTAGGTACATACAACCTGTTTTTATACAGTATTAAACCATTCTCATTCAAACTGAAATCTGTCATGAAATTTTTAGAATTATTTTCTGCGACTGTTTGTCTTAATTTCTGGTAGTTTTCATCATATTTTATCCCTTCTTCAAGTTGATTTTCCAAATCTGTTTTATAAGAACTGATTGCTACCACAAAATTAATTCTTGCATTTCTACTTAAGGCATCCACCACCTTATTTTCTTTACCCTTAATGTGCTGAATCTTGAAATCATATTCGCTAAGGAAAGCTAACCACCTAGCTTGCCTTGCATTCAGATTTGGTTGATCCAACAAATACTTTAGACCTTTATTATCTGTCATTAATGAAAACTTCATTCCGATTAAATGATTTCGCCACATCTTTAAAGCATGTATAACGACAACCAACTCTAAACCGTATGTAGCGTAGTTCTTTTCATGAATTTTTAGCTTCCTTGACTCATATGCTATCATGTGGCCTTCTTGTGTTAAGACTCCGCCAAGGCCATCGTTGCATGCATCAATGCATACAACAAAGTCCTTGTTTGGATCTAGAATTTTTAATATAGGTGCAGTTGTTAAAATTTCTTTCAATTTCTTAAAACTCTCTTCAAACTTTTGATCCCAAATAAATTTCTTCCCTTTTTTCTATAAGGAGGTTATGGGATTTGCGATTCCGGAAAATCCTTCAATAAATTTCCTGTAGTAACCTGTAATTCCCATGAGCGACTGTACATCGGTTACATCCTTAGGGGCAGGCCATTCATTAATTTCTCTTATTTTATTCGGTTCGACTGTGATTCCATCTTTGGATATCACATGACCTAGATACTGTATTTTATCTTTGAAGAAATCACATTTGTTGAATTTAGCATATAGTTGGTGTTCTCTTAACACTTGTAAAATTAGCTTTAAGTGTTCGTCATGTTCTTCTTTAGTCTTTGAATAAATTAAAATATCATTAATGAATACAACTACAAATTTATCCAAGTAATTATGTAAAACATTATTCATTAGACACAAGAAAACTGTCGGGGCATTGGTTAGCCCAAAAGGCATAACCACGAACTCATAGTGCCTGTAGCGGGTTCTGAAAGTAGTTTTAAAGATGTCCTCATTTTAATCCTAACTTGATGATACCCGGATCTTAAGTCTATCTTAGAGAATATCGTTGCACTACGTAATTGATCAAATAGATCATCTATGCGGGGCAAGGGATATTTGTTTTTAATGGTCATTTTATTTAATTTACGGTAGTCTATGCATAAATGCAAGGTACCATCCTTCTTTTTTACGAAGATGATAGGTGCTCCCCATGAAGATACACTTGGCCTTATCTAATTTTTATCAATTAGTTCCTTTAGCTGTGATTTTAGTTCATTAAGTTCCAGAATGTTCATTCAGTAAGGAGCCTTTGAGTTTGGTACCGCACCTGGTACGAGCTCAATGGTGAAATCTAATTCCCTTTTCGGAGGTAGTCCTAGAATTTCTTCTGGGAATACATCTGAAAAGTCCTTTAGAATTGGTATATCTTCCAGTTTTAACTTATATTCCTTAGTTGTATGTTCGTCATTAATTACATTTACAGCAAACAACTTACATCCTTTACGAACAATGCTTTTAACTTGTAGTGCAGAAATCTGTCTAACTAAAGTCTTTCTATGAATTTCTTTTACTATTACTATTTCACATTTATCATTCAAATAAGTAAAGGTATTTTCAAAACAATTTAACACTACCCTATGCTTTTCCAGCTAGTCCATTCCGATTAAAACATCGTAAGAACCTAATGGTAATACATTCAGCTTAACATGAGTCCTAAACTAATTAATTAATAATTCACAATCTTTTACATAATCAACTACTTTCCTTTTAGTTTCGGTAGCTAATTTAACCGACCATGATTTTTCAAACTTTTCTACTTTCACATTACAACCTTTTACTAAATCAGGTGACACATAACTAAGACTGGCTCCTGGATCAATTAAAATAGAAATGGGTTTATCTTTCAGCATACCTTCTACTTCAACCATGGAAGTTTGATCATCAACCTATCTTTTTTCCAATGATGCATTGATCCTGGGCATTTCTCGTGCTAAGTCACCAAAAATAGCCTCCTCCTGCACTGTATGTATGTTGTTGATAGTTCTCTTCCTGAGTGGATAGTTTGTTGCATAGTGAGGTCCTTGACAGTCCCAACATTTAACAGGTTCCTTTTGTTCATTATTTTTAGCAAAATTTTTAGGTAGATCTCTGTTTCTTGCAGCTAAATTTTTTTTTTTGTACATTGCCTCTTGGATTATTTCCTTGAAATTTTCTGTTAGGAATATTACGTGAGTTATTATTCCCAAAATTTCGATTAAAAGTAAAAAATTTCTTTCTTCATTCAAAATTATTGGGCCTTTTTTCCTTCCAACTAGGTATGCTTTCCCTTCTTCTGTTATGTTCATAATAGAAATTTGCCTTTCTCATGGCCTCTTCCAGAGTCTTAGGATCGTCATACTCAATTATGTCCCTTATATGAGAAGGTAGGCAGCTCAGAAACCTCTGTACCTTGGTTTTTTCGTCAGTTATGTAAGGCACATATCTCAATAAACTTAAATACTTGCTGCTTAATTCCTTCATACTCATAGTTCCTAACCTGAAATCGTAGAACTCCTTAGCTCATTCTTCAAAATACTGTTCCGACATAAATTTCTTTTTAAAGTACTTTTTAAAAGTGTGCCAATTCATTCACTTTTCATTTATACTTTTTTCTCGTTTTAAATCTTGCCACCAGTTGTCGGATTTTCATGTCAGATTATAGATCGCCATTTTAGCTTTTAACTGATGTGAATAGTTGTAAATTTGAAAATATTTCTTCATACCGGACAGCCATGCTTCAACTTCCTCTCCTTTTTAAGTTTCTCCATTAAAAGCTGGGGGTTTTATCTTCTTAAATTCCCCAAAAATCTCTTCGTATGGTTTGTACTTCTTCTTTTTAGTATAGTATTCACTTTCACTATTGTCGCTGGAATACTTGTGCTTCTTCCTATGTGATTTTACATTAATTTCAGAAGAAGAGCTACTTTCATAATTAGAAAATTTTATTTTCTTACCCTTATGTTGGTAGGACATGGTTCTCGATTCAGAATTTACTTCTGTTCTTTTATCTTTTCTGTTATTATGAAACTTCTCCAATAAAATCTGATTTAGTTCTTCTTGCGCTTTTAATATTCGTTCATTCTCTTCCTTAACAGTTCCTATCTCAGTTTTTAGGTCTCTAACTGTTCTCAATAATTCATATGAATTGTCATTTGATTCAACAAATATGTTTTCTGCATTAATGTGTTCCTATTCATTATTATTGTGTTCATTATGATGGGATCTGTCCTCAGGTGACTCTTCTGGTCCTTCCATACCTGCAAACTAAGTATAAAATATACTGAATATAAAACAATTTAAACAAAAAATAGTACTTGTATGTCGGTTTTCAATTTCAATTGCGCGAGTTGAGCTTCTTTCAGGCCTAGTGTTTGAACGTGTGCTCTGATACCACATGTAACATCCCAAAAAATTCACAAAAATTTAAAATTTTCCTGTACGGTAATAAATGCTAATATTTAATATTGTGGAAGTATTTACTGACAGTTTAATCCCTTTTAATAGCAGATCAGTTGTATGTTAAGGAAGATTTCACAAATAGTCATGAGTTGTTTTAAAAGCATCGTAATGACATGATGTTGTAATTATTTCACTTGTGACGTATGCAATTCATAACATGCATTTGTTTGGATCATTGTGCTATTTTTTTTATCACTAATTATGTAATGAATTGTAACAACACTGTGTATCTGTAATTCTTTGTCTGAATACAATGCTGTAACATTTTATTGAAATACTTATGTATTAACTTAGTTGTAAGAATATTTTATGGTTACTTATTCAAAGTATACGTCGACACTTATTTTATCTCTTGCTATAATATAATTTGATCATGGATACTAACTATTTGTTTTCTTTTTTGATGAATGGGTCCTATGGGTACCCCAAGGCTTACCTAGCTATTATATAGCTAACACTCTTACTATTACTATACAGATCGCAAGTAAGAGATTTGATACCATACCTTCAAGGTTTTGATGATCGAAGTTTAATGTAGAAAACATCATTTGGTCGATAATGCACTTAGGCTGTTTTTCAACATCCTACCATGCACAACATTAACGTTTGGGGTCTAGGATACAAACCCAATCCATCGCTGCAACAATTGAGTTTGTTTACATTATGCTTTGAGGTATCACTATTCCATTTATATTTTCAAAAGTGTAATTATTGATACTATGCTATTCATTTATGTGTAATACTACCATGTTCCAATACATAATTCATTTATGGTTTTCATAAGGTATTTCTAACTATATGCCAAGATATTTATGGTGCAAGGCTTTTGGCATAGCGCCAACTTATATATGTATTAAAAATTTAGCATTATAATGTTATTGCTCCTTGTTTGAAAACTTGACAAGTTTGAATACTATATACAAATGCGTTTTTATTTGAAAATAGTGGATAGTTGAGTGTCAATACCATCATGGCATAGTCCACGTGAACGGTTGTAATGATCCCATTTAATGATATGTCACAGATGTGAATTATCCTATGGTTTAATGTAGAACTTAAATGATGGAATTAAATTTTGGAAAATCATTATAGGTCTTGACTATAGGCGTGATTAAAAGATTTAAATGATAGTGGATTACACGTTGGCAATCCCACGTGAATGGCATAGGGTTTTGGCCCAAAACCCTAGCCATGCATTGAATGGCCTCGATCAAAATACAACTCCATTCATTCACTTGGCTATGTTGGTGGTAGGGGTGGCCGAAAGGATCCCGGCTGCTTAGGGTTTGAAAGCTTCACGCGATGTTCCAGGATTTCAATGGTAGATCTCTTCGTTAAGTTGGAAGCTCAGCTGAATGGCACCTGACATAGGTAAGCCATTAACTTACAATGAGGTATAGTTTTGTTTGTTTTTCTCAATTCATTTGTATTATTGTTAACCATGTTCTACTTGTTGACGTTTAATGTTGAGTGATAGGGAAGCCTCTCGGCTGGGCTTGTGGCTATCTCCTGGGAAACTATTCCTTTGTGGTTTCATAAATTGCCCTACTAAGCCTTGACGGTTCTCTGGATACCCTGAGTTGTAACTCTTGATGTGAAATGGTGATGATAGGCAAGCTTCCCATCTATAAACTTGTCGAGATGAGGTTACCACCTGTATTCGGTGTTTATAGTTTGTTTTACATCTTGTAAGGTGTATGGCATTTTGTAAACTAAAGAGGGTTGAACCCTTGAGCCTTTGGATCACATTGGTTTCTCAATGCTTCTCTTGAATTTATATTAATGGCATTTTGTTTTGTTAAGTGGCCGTGTGTACAGACTTGAAAATGGATAATAATGATGCCCTCGAGCTACGACTCTGGACTAAAATGAAATATATTCTTTGTGTAAATTATAATAGATGAATTAGTACTTGGGATTTGATTTTGGGCAAGCCCCTAAAGTAACTCTGTGTTTTAGGTTGTTGGTTGCATTTTTAAATAGTTACTGCGTAATAATCCGATTTGTATGGTTTCATAATTTATTGTATGCATTGGAAAATCTGGGCAAACTGCCCCAAAGATTATGAGCTCGATGTTAAGAGTAAAATAAGGGATAGAGCCCTGTTGGTTGCAGCTTTCAAATTAGATGTTGTATTTTAAATTCTTATTAGTTTAAAGTTGGTTTCTTACCAACCATAAACTCTGTCTATAAATTATTTTATAATTAATCGATGGCTGGGGGAGCTCATTTAAGAGACTTGAACGCGTGACCATTGAATGAATTTCTTTGATGTCGTTGTTTGCTATGGAAACGATACGCTCAATGGGTGACCTCGTGCTCTGTCTAATGATGTGTTTATTTTACAATTACCCTTGATAAGTATTTACAAGGTTACTGTAATGTGATACAATGCTAATGATGAATACTTTGTTTGAAAAAGTATCTCGTCACAGGGTTAATGTTTATCGATTTTGTAACTTGTGAAATCTATAAGGTTTCGATCCTATCCCAATCATTTTATTTAAAGACTGAAAACTAGTACAGGATTAAACCCTAACTATTCTTTTAAACTTGTAATGCGGTTTAAGTGTGGAATTAGAAGGCATCTCAATAGTATTAAAGATTCATCGGATTGTATTAGTTGTGGAACTGTTTGATTTGGAACTCTGTTTGTTGTTTATGCTATACCTAGTTTATAAAATGCGATACTTATGTGGTTCATCTTGGCTGTACCAGAGATAGTAAAATATCGTGCCTCTAGTGTGAAGACTTGGACTCTATACATTTTACTAGTTTAAGTTATAATTGTTCTGAATAGTTTGATGGAAAATATACTACTTCTTTTACATATTTGTAATATATGGCTGAATTGTTTATTGTATAAATTAATAGTATTAAAATAGTAGAGTCTTGGTGTATTTAATATATTTTCTGTATACAGATCTATGATGAAATAATGTAAAGTTTCATTTAGGTTATCACTATTGAAATCCTAAATTATCCTGAATGAAAACATCATTCTTATATAAAAACTATTTCATACTGAACCAAGAAAACTACTTAATCAAAGCTTTTATATAGGCAGAGATACATTCTATAGTTTTGAATAATATGCATTCATCTAAAACAAAATAAATCTGAAGGTGATTCAAATTCATTTTCAATCTGTCTATCTGAGATCAATTAAATCTACCTACTTAAACAAAATTTCCTGTACTAGAGTACATCACTTAAATGCGAGTGGAAAAATACAGTGAAGAATTTCATTCATCAATCTATTTCATCTATCCATTCATCCAAATTGTATAATCAGTTAAGAAATTATTCATTTAGAACCTTTAGTAGATATCTATGATATAATGGAAACATTTAATACAATTACACACAGTTATTCAGAAATAGATTAGCAGTAATCAAATGAAATAATGAAAGTAGAACCTGATAAATGTAGAGGGGGAAAAACACCCAAAGGAACCCATTCCACCCAACCTTTTCCTGAAGACAGCAAGTGATACTTGCCTTAGGACCCCCAAGCCTATTCACTGAACCACCGGGACGAAGATTATGTGTGGAGGCAAGCTTATCTTTCTGCAACTCAGCAATAATGGTCTCTGTACTCAATAGGAAACTTCTACATTCAACAGTACCCTTAACTTGCTACTTCAACAATATAATAGCTGCACTCAAAAGATTATTTCAACTACATTCTTACTCTAGCATTCACCCTAGCCTTCCCCTCATCAAATCTCTTGTGCACTCCCACCTTTTCTCTTGAAAACTCAGAATGTCAGAAGGAAAAAAATGTGTAACATCCCTACAAGTTGACCATTATTATTATTATTATTGTAGTAAATGTAGTATCCTTCTCTTTATTCCTATTGTATTTTATAAATGTATATGGTAATCTATGAGGCCCTGGTGAGGAGCTCAAGGCCAAGGCCCCACCAGTGAATCTTTAAAAGTAGCGTTATCTTAAACTTTAGAGACTTAAAAATGGAGTCGTAACTAAACGATGAGCATCGTGTTCCCCTAGAGGATAAGAGACCATATGTCTAGGAAGCCATATCATTATGATGCCTTACCGATTGACCTTAAGGTTATAAGGGTTGTAAGAAGCCAATGTGAGGATCAACTCATAAAAGATCTTCTCAAGAAGTAGATAAAACTTATCTTCTATAAGAAAATAATAAGTGACATATTATCCTTTACTATATATATATATCTAAATAGATGAACCACCTCCTTTGTATATTATGAATACAAATTGAATAACCGAAGGAGGGACGTCTGCAAGCTCATTAACATCCCCATGTTGAGTCATCCACTCCGAGTAAGTAATCCACCTACTACAACTCTCATCGGCAGCCAACTGTCCAGATTTCTTTTAGGCAAGCGACTGCTGGCGGACATTCGATACATGTGCCCATTGTGTCTACTGCGGATTGACATTTGGGGAAGATCGCAGGATCCAACCTGGTAGATAAGGGAAAAGAGAGATCGTAGTAAGGGGGGAGAAAGGAAGTTAGCTCCTGCAGTGAGTGAAGAAAGCAAATTGATAGGATAGGAAGGGAGCGCTACGATAGCCACTACTACTATGAGTATACTATCTAATCCCTACGATCCGTTTCGATTTTTAGCTGATGGAGACCATGGATTGACCCGTGCTATTCCATTTTATCTGTAACCTGAGAATTGTTTGATAACGGATGCATGCATTCTATGTATTCTTGCCTCAAGAGAAATTGTATTTTCCAACCTGAGCTAATGAAGATCAAGAGATGGGACGCGGGGGAGTGAGAATCATTGCCTTGGCAATAATTTTACACTATCTCTGCGATGAGGAGAGGACCTCGGATCCCTGTGATGGAAGAATGTCTTGGATCCCTGCGATGGGAAAGTCTTTTGGATCTCTACAATAGGAGAAGTGTGTTTCTGCGATTGATAATGTCTATACAAAAGGTGGATCGCAAAATTGGTTGTTCTATTTCTGAGGTATGTGATTCTTATAGTACTTTGAAGGTGGTTCCATTTATGCTTACAATACTGATGCATGCGGGTTATAATTTAGTTGGATCGATACCCTGGTTACCGGGGAAGGAACTGCTCGATAGAGCTTGTCTCCATTTCCGATGTTATTTGTCTCCTTTTTGTTGATGCCTTGGGAATTTCCGTGATGATCAGTTATGATCTACGATAGTGAACCTTAGAGTATTTTTCCCTCTTAGTATAGAATGCTCAGTAGTAAGCTCCCAGATTTATTACAATCGCTGTGAGAACCGGTTATCGATGTACTATTAATACATCTTCCTGTAAAATGATCTCTACCGAGTTATTTTAGAAGTCGTATTATCTCAACAAAACCTTACTCACGACTAAAGATTGTCTTGATGGGCACATTGTTTGTTTCTAAAAATAGACGCCGCCTTCCTTCATTCGATAGAAGTTTTAACCTATTATCTTGGACGGGTTAGAGGGTGGTTAATTGATCATGATCTTGTAGAGTTACATTTATGTAATAGGTGTTAGCAATACGGTTGAAGCCTTGCTTTTGTTTATTGTTTTAAAATCTCTTTGCTACAACTAATACTAGATTTAGTTTGGTTGAATGAGCCTTACATAGATGATAGTTCGATAGAGTTAATCTACGTGTCTTCTGTGTCAAGCGATTTCCTCTTGTGATCGGATCCCTACTCTGTGTTATTTGATGATTGGCGTCCCCCTGAGAGAGCAGTCACACCAATCTTCTTAAAACTTTACTAAGGAGAGTTATTTCCCTGAACTAAAGTTACCTGCAAATAGCCCGAAAATACTTGATTACCACGATGGGATTCTGTAAATTCTCGGCATGCTAGATCAGTTATACAAAATGGAAGGTCTGACAGGACATTGGAAAAAGAGATTAGAACACACAACCCTACACAACCCTAGCGTCAAGGTAGATCTGTTCGTACTGAAGTGTGCTTCCGAGCTTGACTAGGATCTGAGACTGTCTATTCTGTCTATTGTTTAGTTAACAATCCTTAGATCAAATCACTAACTTATGGCTGAGTAAAGAGTTTTAGAAATTTATTATTTTAATCTTAGTTTGATAGCAAGTTCGCTAAATTTGAGCTAAAGGTTAATAGTATAATTATAAATAAATGCGATCAGTGGTGATTTAGTAAATAATAGGATTGATTTCTTTTTGAAAATGTATCAAGTAAGAATGGAACTTTTGTCAACAAAATTATATATATATATATAGATGATGTAAGAGTTAAATAATCTCCCTTAAAATAATGACTGACTCAAGAGCATAAAGTGATACGTAAATGTTTATTCTTTTGAAATTTAGCCATTTGTAATATTTAAAACAAATTGGGATATATGAGAATGTTAAGTGAAAAAGTTATTATTATGATATTAATTTTATGAGATTAATTCTTTGTAGATGTATGAAAATATGATGTTTTAAAAGATGATATACTTGTTATATGAGAAAATATGAGATTTAGATTTTAAAGTAAAGTTATTGCTTTATTTACATAAAGGTCATGGAATGTGGATATTCTATACTTCAAATGTTAATGTTTTAATATATGAGGATCATATAAGTTTGGAATAGGAAGTGAGGTCTACTAGGGTACTTGTTATAATAGGTAATTAGAATAATCCTAGTATTATGTGGTTTGTTATTATAGATCGAGTTATAATAGCTCTCTAAAAATCCTTTTGATGTTAAGGATGAAGTCTTGTAATTCTCACTTGAGAAGGGTAGTGAGAAATGAAGAATCGGCAATCATAGAGTTGTAGGATGTAAATCCTTTTTATAAATGAAATAGTTTGCAACTTTCCTCGTGGACGTAGCCCAAGTTGGGTGAACCACCTGACATGTGGTCTCTTATGTGTGGTCTTTGTGTATGATTTTAATAGTCTATTTCATTGTGTATTTATGATGACTTGGTTGTTACATGGCCCCGTTCATTTGTGTCATTTTAGTTAAAAGGTTTAATGGTTATGAACATGCATATTGTTATAGAATGTTTCATAGGTAGAATTGATGATGCATGTTTCCTTTTTAATAATCGCTATTTTACTCATGGAAGTATGTTAAGAAATTTTAAATTCACTAGTTTAGTAATGGACATAATTAGGTATGTCACAAAATGGTAATATTGAATAGTGAATAATGAGTAATGAGCCACCTACTCAATTCGATGGATGTATAGAGTGCCTAGGTCTTTGGTCAGTTTTCAGTAATTATTGATCCACCTGCTCTGTTCCACTTTCTTGGGAAACATTCCACCACAAAAATAGGGAAGTTGCCACCTGCAACAACTAGAAGTGAATGAAGAAGCTGCCACTTGTCCATTTGCTCTCCACCCCAGTTCATTCCTCCTAGTGGGTCAGTGAACACTATTTAACATTATCCTTTGGATATTTGTCTCCTCTTTTAATTATTAATAATAAAAATGTTAGAGTATTTAATTACAGTCATCCTTGACCCCACTTGGTCAATAATCATAAAAACTTTACAATAACTTATAACATAATGTTTTTCTCACAACATAAAATGTTCAGATTTTGGGTATGTGACATCAGGAACTCAAGGCAACAATAAATATGACCTCAATAAATCTAACCCAAAGGAAATCAAACCAATGGGAACTATGACCATGGGAACCTAGACCCACAAGGCATATGACCTTGACCCATAGGAACTCTAGCCAATAATAAATTTGGCCCATATGAACTCTAGTTAGCAGGAACTATGACCTTAGGAACTCTAACCAATAATAACTATGACCACAAGAACTCTGAATCGAAGGAACTCAAGCCAACATGAACTACGAACTAGACCCATATGAACTATAACAAACAAGATCTCTAGGCAATAGGAACTATGACTTCAGGATATCTTACCATGGGAACTATGACCTCAAGAACCTACACCCATAGGAACTATGATTTAGACCCATAGGAAACCGAGAGGAGCTATAGCCAATATGAATTATGACCTCAAGACCTTTTACCTAGAGGAACTCTAACCAATAGCAACCATGTCCACTATGAATGACAATATCTCTAACCAATATGAGCTATGACCTGAAGAAATCTAACCAATGAGAACCATGACCACGTGAAATCTAACCCAGAGGAAATCTAGCCAACAATAACTATGACCGACATGAACTATGACCACGGGAACTATGACCTCCGAAACTCTGACCTAAAGGAACTATAACCAACAGGAATTATGACCTGAGTAAATTTGAACCAGAGGAACTCTAGTCAACAAGAAATATGACCAAAAAGAGATATGAATTTAGGAACCTAGACCCACGAGAAATATAACCAAAAGAACCATGACCTTAGGAGTCTATACCTATGGAAACTATGACCTCAAGAACTTTGACCCATGATAAATATAACATATAGGAACTATGACCCTGACGATAGGAGCTATGACCATAGGAACTATTAACTCAAAAAATATGACCCAAGGGAACTCTAACCAATAGGAAATATGACCTTAGGAACTCTAGCCAACATGAATTATGACCTCATGAAATATTACCAACAAAAGTTATGATCACAGAAACTATGAACTTGAGAATTCTGACCTGGAATAACTCTAACCAATGAGAACTATGACCTTAGGAACTCTAGCCCCAAGGAACTCTAGCCAATAGGAACTATGAATTAGAGGATCTATGAATTTAGGAACCTATACCCATAGGAACCTAGACCCACAAGAACTATGACCATAGGAACCATGATCGTAGGAACCTAAACCCACATGAACTATGACCTAGGGGAACTCAACTAGCCAAAAGGAATTATGACCTCGAGAACTCTACCTCGATGACAAGAGCTATGACCAGAGGAACTATGACCCAACAAGAACTCTAACCAATAAGAACTATGACCTCATGAACTCTGACCCAGAGGAACTCTAACCGACAGGAACTATGACCTTAGGAACTCTATCGAACATCATCTACGACCATAGGAACTCTGGCCCAGATCTATGACCATAGGAACTATACCTTAGGGACCTAGACCCATGGTATCTAGGACCTAGAACCATAGGAACTATGATCGACAAGAACTATGACCTCATTAACTTTTATCTAGAGGAACTATGACTAAGAGAACTATGACCTTAGGAACCTAGACCCACAAGATATGACCCAATCCCATATGACAGGTGTGTCATACACCTTGTAGTCCTATAGAAGAGCAGGTAATGATTATCAATCAATAGAAGGGAATAAATGTTGAGTAGTTTCAAGGAGTTAGTGTTGAGCAATGACAAAGAACAAATGTAGATCACTAGCAGGTAATCTCGCAAGCCAATTCTGCAACATTTTCTCCTTCATATATATTCATAAAAACTTGACAACTATGACCATTTCTTACATTGGGATAATTTGTTCCAACATAAGATCTTTTCCAATCACTAAATGTATCTTCTTAGTGCTCATCTTGACACACTTCTTCTTCATTAGAAAACCTACACTTTGCAAACTGGTTCTCCCTAGAGACTAAACACATAGAATCTCCCTTACTCCCACAAGCTTCTCAACACATAGAACTTGGAAACTATGACACACTTTTTTCTTCATTAACAAACGTATGTGTCTTCTTTCATATTAACTTGACACACTTCCCTCTTCATTACAACCCTTTGCAAATTGGTTCTCCCTATAAACCTCAACAAATAGAACCTCCCTTACTCCCAGAAGATCCTCAAGACATGGAAAATTCCCTTACTCCCATACCAATAGAGGCTTTGATCCACATTCCTTCCACACAAAGACTATCAACTATACCCCCTTCCCATGGATAAGGAATAAAATTGTTCCTACTATTGAGCATTGACTCTCATTCAACAAGCTCTAGAGAAGCCTCACTACAAGATAAGGAAACATATGCCAGAGGGACACTGTGGAGAATGCATCCTTCATCCAATGATCCATTCATGCTTGTTGTATCTAAAGGACTTGGAAAAAATACCTTTTCTCTATTGAGTTTTTACACCAACAATACGAAGTGGTTTGAGATACCCATTTCCTAAGGTTTTCTCATCTGAAGCATTTGAAAAGGGGGTACAATTGGGATTTTTGACAAAATCCTTGTGTAGGGCCTAATTTGGACAACTAGTTCCTAATTAGAAATCCATTGGAGGTATCATTGGGGTTTGTAAATTAAATATATCAGATAGAAAAAGTGGAAATGTTTCCTTCTTCCAAGTTTCGATGATTCCCTCACGAGTGCAAGAAATAGATCTCTTAATCAAATATGATGGATCCTCACCATAGTCTACTAGTTCCTCTTTCTCCATCCTCCGTCAAAACCTAATCTCCTTGCAATGGCCATTCTCATTTAATAAAGAACAATAATCCAAGTTGTTTTCCACTTCATATGTTGATATCCAAACAATATTCCAACATACCTTTGAAATTTGGGGTCCTTCATTGAAAAAATTGAAACACTATAATTCTAAAGATGTTGATCTCATTGATGTAGGAGGAGCAACCTTTGCACAATGAAACACATACATGTAGATAATATTTTCTGATCTTGAATTCTTGGACCTCAATTTTCTTTCTCTACAGTAGTATCTCATGACTCATAATACAATCGACTTCCTACCATTCCTTTTGGATCCAAGAAAAATGCATTGTTTTCGCCATCAGTGAATGATGCGATAGCTTGAAATTCCAAATATTTGAATAAGGTTTGCACGCTAGGAAAACTTGCAGTTTGGATGATTAGACCACCTATAGAAAACCCATATATTTGGCCGATTACACATCCTTTGAAGCAATCTGATTTTATAAGGGCCGAGAGAGGGTAGTGATCAACTAGTGAGAAATTTCCCTTGTCCAAAGGTGAACCAAATTTTGATCAACCTTTTCCTAATAGTTAATACATATTTGTTTGGACAATAGAGAGGGTAGTGAGCAACTGGTGAGAAATTTCCCTTGTACAAAGGTGAACCAAATTTTGATCAACTTTTTCCTAATAGTTAATAACATATTTGTCTGGACAATGGACTATAGGAATGAATAATAGTAGGAGAAATAAACCCATTTTTCAAGATCCACAATAGTTCAATCCTAGCCCACAGCTTTATGTCTATAATGGATTTACCTACAACCCAATCGCGTGTTTATGGAAATCCTCGGTACCTAAAGTTGAAGTCATTGAAGATGTATTATTCATGGTGTTTATTCTTGGAAAAATAGGGGCATAACCTTTTTTCTCAAGCTAGCTTATTTGGATTCAAAATCCATTGTGTACCTATCACAACAAGACTCTTTCTTCACCTTTAGTTGTTGATTCTTTAGTTTAATATTTGGGAAAGAGTGCATTTTAGATATTTTGACCTTCAATGTTTTTCTTTCATAATCATGTCATGCACTTTGATTTACTCAAATTTTCTAACAATATCAACCGAATTATTTCTCCATAGAGTATAGGATGAGAAACAAGACAATTTATCGCCATTGGTACACATAACCCACTAATTAATCAACATAAGAAAATTAATAATATACAGTTCTTCCAAGTTTAATGAGTTGGTTTTATTATGCAAGCTTCATAACATCTCTAAAGTAGAGAAAAGTAAAAGAATTGATTTAATTTTTTAAGGTATTAACTATTGTACAAGAAACACAACAAACAGGTGCATGAGAATGCTAGGAAATCAATCTAAACATATCAAAAGATTAATAGATAATATAGATTCTCATGTATCCATCTATTGTGTGTACAAAATTCTAGAAATGAGCTATAAAGAATAACAAATATTGAAGCAACATAATAAATTGGTGATTCAAAGCATTGAGAACAATGTAGGGTGACCTCGACCTTGCTAGACCTTCAAGATGTACACAAGTTTATTTGAACACAACTTCATTCTTTATATTTAATTTTATACATATTTATACAACATGCAAGGTAAGGTTTCTATTCAGGAGATAGTTATGAAGTTAACATATGCTATAACAAAATCATGTGATTCTTGGAAACTAGTCGACTATTTCAAAGTTAGTTGTTGAAACTAGCACAAACTTGGTTCACTTAGATCAATTTGAATGGTAGGAATATTGGAATATTAGCATAAGATTTTGCTAACAAAATACATAGGGATATAGGCACATGATTTTACCTATAACCCAATTGGTCTATGCACCCGACAATGCAATCCTAATACTGTAATTATTGGAAATAATGGTTTTACTAATTACCTAACTTATTTAGGCATTGAATAGTACAATACCAATCCACAAGTTATTGCAAAAAAGAGTTCTATCAATAAACCTTTCTTAGAGCAATAATATATGAGCATTGATCCATTTAACAGATAAAAAAATATACTAACATCATAGAATGGAGTTAGGAAAATGGGCCATTGGCACCCATGAACGACATAAATGAACCGATTGGGAAAAGCAAATGAGTCAATAACTATTGGAGGCATCGGTTCCTTCCTGAATAAGTATGGACATTCATTGATCCAAAATGACATCAATAAAAATGAGCAAGTGGAGTTTCACTATGGTAGTTCTAAAGTACCAATCCAATCTCTAGTGCACAATACTTTCCAACAGATTAGAGAATCAACAATTATGAACAACATCTATTGTACAACTATAATTTCGTTCCTTGTAACAATCTCCTTAATAAAATACAATTGTTCAAAATAGTGATTTTTTTCAATGAAAGGACATGAATTAGACCTATGGACATACTAATTTCATGCGTATTACATGCATAAATTTTCTTTTGTCTTTCCTCAAATGCTAAGCAAACACTATGAATAGAAATTCAATATATTGACTCTCTATGTTCATAAGTTACAGATGGAAATTAATAGCAACTTATGTGGTTTTAGCTCGACAAAAAGAAATATAATTTCGCAAACACTAACAACTTCAACATTTGACCAAAACACTATTATCCATAGGCGCAAAGTTTCAAATTGGGTTTCTATTTGAGGATATAACGAAAATTCGAAAAATAAGCCAATTGGGAAACAATATTTCTCATTAACTATAAAATTCCATCCCAAGTGAAAGAGATAGGAACCCTACAAGTATATCATTTTAATGTTTACAATCGAGGGATGAGGAGCATTTAAGATTAACATACAGTTTTCGGTGCTTGTCCATGAGGCTCTGAGGGTGGGATGAACAACCATAGGAAATGAACTCCAAGATTTCTCCTATAAAATGCCATCTACCCTTTATATGGTTTTTTTTTGCCAATCTCCCTCGACTTACTATGAAATGTGCGGAGAAAAGCCTATAATGCCTTTTTTGATAGAGTAAAAAAAAGTACCCCACGAATGGTATAGGAGGAGAAGAATCGAATCGATTTCATGAGTAGCCCCTATTCAAAGGTGTTTAATGAGCATAAAATAAAACCTCCATCTATTAAGGATAGAGAGGGATCCAATTTCTTGAGGTGTAATTTTTTTCTTAATGTGTAAAAAGTTACTCCTCAAGAAATTGGATCTTTCTCGGTGCTTAATAAATCTGGATTTAAGATAGATCTATGTTGGTTAATACTTATAATGACCCTTGTTGGTAAAAGGGAAGAAGGGAAGAACCAAGGGTTTCTATCTTTTTATATATACAATGATAAGAAGAAGAAGCCCTCATGAATGTGTCCTTCAAATTAGATATAAATGCAACAAAAAATAATACGTGTTCTGTCACAACTATTGAATGTCTTGCCTTTTGTTTAATTTTTGGGTAAATTCGTTATTTCAAAACAATTCAACTCTACTATACATGAAAACTACCGAAGTCTATTGTGGACAATAAACACTAATGACATTTACAGTATTGCTCTTCTTACTACATTCAAATGAAAAGCAATGAACCCCAAACTACAAAAGAGTAAAGTATAAATCCCATATATCGTCACAGATAATACTGGTCTCATACCTTTAAAATGTAGAGTAAATTTTAGCCCCAACCGTGGGTAAGAGCTTGCTCCCTAATCTTCCCACAATCCATTGTCGTGATTTCGAAATGTAGGGGAGGTGATAAAATTTATGGAGACAGGAAGATAAGAATGATCACATTACATTGCATCATAAGCTCTAAGAATGATCACAGTACATCGAATCATAAGCTCTCTTCCACATTAAAAAGATAATAATATAGTTACATCACTTAAATCGTTTAATTACATAAACCTAATTTTCAGCTTAATTTATTATTAACTAATATGTAACACAAATTAATTATATTCGAAGGAAGATTATATTCTTTTAACACTCTCCTTTAATCTCAAAATCAATCTCAACCCTTTAAACTAACAATCATACATCTAACAAAAATGCCAAAAGATTGAATAAATGGCGATCTCAGCTATTTATTAAATCCCTTTTTAAAACTCAACCATCATATTGCTATTGCTTGATTCATGGTACAAAAAATCCTCCCGCGTTCTGACTCTATCGCCGGTGTGGTGATCCTTCAAAGGCCGGCTTCTGTCTTCTTTTCCACGGCTTGGTAGGTTCTTTTAACGACCCCTCTGTTGTCGCTTCCAATCTGCTTTCACGCCCTTGGATCGATTTTTTACACAAGCTGGTCTTCCTTTTCGCTGGCAGTGGGCTTCCTCTTACAACAAACTTTTGTTGTTGGATGGCACAGCCCGGATTTTGTCTCAACGGTTTTTCTGAGGTTTGTTTGTCCTGATATTATGATAAAAAATTTACTTAATTTGTAACTTGAAATTTGTGGCTTGTGAATATCAATAAAACATAAATTAAGTGTCATAACAAGTTAAATGTTACTTGTTTAATCATATATTTCTGGATGGGATGGCTTTATATCTAACAATATATACACTATCCAAACAACCCTTAATCATTTTGATAGAGTCAATCACTAATTGCCCGCAATAGGTGTAGCATTAAATGCTAAGTGAGATGGTTTATATATTGGATCTGGTTAGATTAGAATTTAGATTAGCCAAAATCAAGTAAAGCAAGAATAAGTAAAATGACAATTTGGAGTGCTCATATAGATGCCAATATAGAGTACCGCGCAAATCACAATTTCGTCCAAAACTGGACGTTTTAGTTGTTTTTTAACCACCCAAGCAACAGTTAATATTCTGGTTAATGATAGCCAATGATTTCTCATAATGAACAATTTGCTGTATTGCAAATACTTTTGCACCCGTCATTGCTCTGCTAGCATTGCAATTACTTTATTATTTTATGTTTTGGACTTAACCCAAATTGAACCATAATTGCTCTGCTAGCATTTCTTTTATTTTTATTATTTCATGTTTTCGATTTCACTCTAAATCAGCAACAGTTTTGTACTTCTCATACTTTCGAATCCGTCATTGTTCTGCTAGGAATTCATTTACCTTATTATTGGATTTAACCGTCGTGCTCACGTACGTCATCGCGTTTTTACCATGATAAATCTCATAATTTACTCCATTCTTATTTTATGCGATTTTAAAGCAAGTATCCTAAAAAATTATATAAAATATATAGACTGTTTTCAGAATATTTACTAATTTATTAAAAACTATATAAAAAATATTTTTATTATATTTTTTCTTAAATTAAAAAATAAATATTTTTATATTAAATTTTATTTTTTATAAACAGTATAAATTTCTTACTTTTAAAAATTTTAAATTTTAAATTTTGTATTAACGTTTCTTAAATTTCTCGTAGTTTAAAAATATCCATTACTTTTATGTACATGGCAACAACTTCCAACAAGTTCTGGAAACTCATATTTTTCAAAAGAGTTACCATGTAAAGTAAAGTAAATAATTTTTTGATCAGAAATTACTCTATTTTAATAAATGTTACCCGAAATACTTATCTTTAAAACATGTTATCATATAAGGTAAAGTAAATAATTTAAAAAAATGTTACCATGTATGTTAAAGAAAATAATTTTCTTTGTTTCGAGAATGATATGAATAAAAAAACTCGTAATGAGAAAATTAATTTATAAAATTATTTTAATATAGTATTAATTTAATTAAATAAATTTTATTTTTAGGGGACTATAATGAAAAATGCACAGAAGGTGATCACGGCTTTTTAATGGTTAATTATGGATGGATGTCCGTGATTAACTGAATTGGCATATACCTTCATCGAGCACATCCATCCAATGGTGCAGATTTGGGTGGACTCACAGGTTACCCAAACGTAATCAGACTCTCTTGCCACACGGTGGGGAAGCGAATGAATGTTCAATCAGGTATTGAATCATTAAGAAGAACAATCAATTTCAATTTTACGCATGCATCAATGCATTATGTTACTCTGCATCAATGTGTCCTTCTATTTCTTTATTGTTTTCCGGTCCACAGGAAGTTCAATCGTGGAGACATTGATGGAGAGTGTAATGTGGGGTATCGGCCAAAATTTTGTCTATATTCATGCAAACAATTAACTAGGGTTTAGTTTCACAATGGTTTGATTTCCTTTCACGATGAAATTCTATTCCAAAACTTCAAAGTTTCCCAAAATGCAATGGATTCATGGAGAATTTAGTATAACTATAAATTACTTTGGTGAATGTAATGAATATTTGACGACAATACTACTACTTTTCATTTCATCCTTGGTATTGAAGCTAGTAGCTTGAGGCCTGTGTTTCTAGCAAATTGGGAGTTGATCCATGGAACGACTGTTAAGTTATTTGGGTCTGAAAAATTATGTGGGAGTTGTAGCGGAAGGGATATCATTTGTCATTGTAGGAGTCTTTGATCATGAAAGAGTTTAGCAGGAGAGGATTCCCATCATAGTTTATGTTTGGTGTGCCTTCCTCAGCTTATCAGGTAGGTGAGTAAGTAAACCCTAAATTCTTTAGTATATAAGACCAATGGCATCTGATATTTTAGGCATTAATAAAATATGATTTGCTTGAGTTGTTTCAAGGAAATTAAACTCATTGCTTGGATTGGTATAAGGCGTTTGTCTCCTTGATCGGAAGGAGTGTTGAATCTTCAAAATTCAATTTGTCGCCTTTGGAGTCAAAGGTGTTATTAGTTATAATCTTAGGGTTTGCTTGGAGAAGGGGGATTCTCTTTTTTTTGGGTTCTCTACATGAAATTCCATCGGGGGGAGTCCCTTCCTATTTTCCTTAGGGCATGAATACTGAGGGCATCTCAACCCAAATCGAATTCCATCACCGTCTATTTTGGGTGTTGTACAGAATAGAGGGGCGTCTATTCCCATGTCGACTTGATCATTGTTCTTTTGTTTATGGTAGAGAATAGATGGGTGTCTCTGCCCAGTCGGTTGTAGGATTGTCCTTTTGATCACTGTATAGAATTGGAGGGCCTATTTGCCCAAATGAATTGAATTTGTTGTTATCATGTGTTTGTGGTGAGGATTGGGTAACCGACGAAATGTCATTTTAGCTAGGATGAGTTAAGCGGCTTTGGGAGTTAGTTTTTGATGTACTAGTTTGATAATGATCGAAATTTACTATACCACTAGGTTATAGATTGTATTATATATGGAGATCTCAACTAGACAAATCAAGTGGCGAAAATCCACATGAATAGATGCTGATAGACTCATATGATTTTCCATATATATGAAACAAACTACATATTCCATACACATCATTAAGTTTTATCTTAAATATGTTGAAATCCATGATCCAACCCCTGACCCCCAATCTCTCTCTCTCTCTCTCTCCATCTAAACCCCTGACCCCCAATCTCTCTCTCTAAACCCATAACACCTAATTTCTCTCTTTAAATCACTAACCACCTCCCCATCTCTCTCTCTCTAAACTCCTAATACTCTCTCATTTTCTCAATATTGCTCTCTCTCTCTCTCTCTATCTATAACCCACAATATCCCTCTCTCTAGATCTCTCTAAACACCTAACCCCAAACCTCTCTCTCTCTCTCAACCCCTAATCCACAATATCTCTCTCTCTCTCTCTCAAACACTTCAATGATTCACTCCCTCTCTCTCTATAAACCCCTAACCCCCAATCTCTCTCTCTCTAAACCCCTAAGCGCCAATATCTCTCTCCCTCTCTCTCTCTAAATCCATAACCCCCCAACCTTTCTCTTTCATTCTCTCTCTAAACCCTTAAGACCAAATACATAAGACCCTTCCACGTTTGATACTCTCTCTCTCTCTCTCTCTTCGAGGCATCCACAAATTAATAGTAGATATTGGTCAACTTCTGCATCTTTTCCTTCAAGGCTTCACACTATTTTGCATCCGATACTCTCCCTCTCTCTCACTCTAAACCCGTAAAACCCAATATCGCTCTCGCTCAACCCCTAAAAGGCCTCCAAAACTTCATAGTACATATTGGTCAGCTTCTACATATTTTCCTTCAATACTTCACACTCTTTCACATTCGATGTACTCTCTCTATTTCTCTCAATGCCTAACCCTCGGTCTCTCTTTCTCTCTCTCTCTGTAAACCCCTAAGCCACAATCTCTCTATCTCTCTCCTTAAATCCTTAAACCCCAATCTCTCTCTTTCTCTATTTGGAAATGCCTAACCCCTAATCTCTCTCTCTCTCCAAACCCCTAACCCTCAATATCTCTCTCTCTAACCCCCCCCCTCTCTCTCTCTCTTTATATATATATATATATATATCTCCCTAATCCCCTAATCTCTCTCTCTCTCTCTCTCTAAACCCCTAACCCCCATTATCTCTCTCCGTCTCTTTAAATACCTAGCCTCGAATCTCTCTCTCTCTCTCTAAACCCCCAGACCCCAGTATCTCTCTCTCTCTCTCTCTATAAATCCCTAACCTCCAATCTGTCTCTCACTCACTCTCTCTCTCTCTAAACCCCTAACCCCCAATATCTCTCTCTATAAATCCCTAACCTCTAATCTCTCTCTCTCTATAAACCCCTAACCCTCTCTCTCTTTCTCAATATTTCCCTCTCTATATCTCCCTAACCCACAATCTCCCTCACTCTAGATCTCTCTAAACCCCTAACCCCCAACCTCTCTCTCTCTCTCTCAACACCTAAGCTACAATCTTTGTCTGTCTCTCTCTAAACCCCTAACCCTCTCTCTCTTTCTCAATATGTCTCTCTCTATCTCCCTAACTCGCAATCTTCCTCTCTCTAGATCTCTCTAAACCCCTAAACCCAACCTCTTTCTCTTTCTCTCCACCCCTAAGCCACAATATCTCTCTCTCTCTCTCTCTCTCTCTCTATAAACCCCTAACCCTCTCTCTCTTTCTCAAAATTTCTCTCTCTCTATCTCCCTAACCCACAATATCCCTCTCTCTAGATCTCTCTAAAACCCTAACCCCCAACATCTCTCTCTCTCTCTCTCTCTCTCTCTCTCAACTCCTACCCCTCTCTCTCTTTCTCAGTTTCTCTCTCTCTCTCTCTATCTCCCTAACCCACAATATCCCATTCTCTAGATCTCTCTAAACCCCTAACACCCAACCTCTCTCTCTCTCTCTCAATCCCTAAGCCACAATATATATATATATATATATATATATATATATATATCTAAACCCCTAACCCTCTCTCTCTTTCTCAATATTTCTCTCTCTCTCTGTCCCTGTAACCCACAATCTCCTTCTCTCTAAATCTCTAAAAATCCCTAACCCCCAACCTCTCTCTCTCTCTCTCTCTCTCTCTCTCTCTCGCTTAAGCCCTAAGCCACAATCTCTCTCAACCCCTAATCCAAAATCTCTCACTCTCTAGATCTCTCTAAACCCCTAACCCCCAACCTATTTCTCTCTCTCTCAACCCCTAAGCCAAAATCTCTCTCTCTCTCTCTCTCTCTCTCTCTCTCTCTCTTTGTATATATATATATATATATATATAAACCCATGGCCCTCTCTCTCCTTTTAATCTTTCTCTCTCCATCTCCCTAACCCACAATATCCCTCTCTCTAGATCTCGCTAAACCCCTAACCCCAAACCTTTCTCTCTCTCTCTCAACACCTAAGCCACAATCTCTCTCTCTCTCTCCCTAACTCACAATCTCCCACTCTCTATATCTCTCTAAACCCCTAACCCCAACCACTTACTCTCTCTTTCTCAACCCCTAAGCCACAATCTCTCTCTCTCTCTCTCTCTCTCAACCCCTTCAATACTTCACACCCTATCTCTCTCTCTCTAAACTCCTAACCCCCAATCTCTCTCTCTCTCTAAAAATCTAACCCCCAATATCCCTCTCTCTCTCTAAACCACTAACCCTCAATATCTCTCTCTCTCTAAATACCCAACACCCAATCTCTCTCTCTCTCTCTAAATCCCCAACGCCCAATCTCTCCATCTCTCTCTAAATCCCTAACCCCCAATCTCTTTCTTTCTTTCTCTCTCTGTAAACCCCTAACCCCCTATCCCTAAGACCCTTTCATGTTTCATACTCTCTCTCTCTCTCTCTTCGGGGAATCCAAAACTTAATAGTAGATATTGCTCATCTTCTGCATCTTTTCCTCCAAGATCTCACACTCTTTCGCATCTGATACTCCCCCTCTCTCTCACTCTAAGCCCATAAACCCCAAGATCACTCTATCCCAACACCTAAAAGGCATCCAAAACTTCATAATACATATTGGTTAGCTTCTGCATCTTTTCCTTCAAGACTTCACACTCTTTCACATTTGATGTAATATATCTATCTCCGTCAACGCCTAACCCCCAGTCTCTCTCTCTCTCTAAACCCCTAAGATACAATCTCTCTCTCTCTCTCTCTCTCTCTCTCTCTCTCTCTCTCTCTCTCTCTCTCTCTCTCTCGCTCTCTCTAAATCCCTAACCCCTGATATCTCTATCCCTACCTATCTCTAAATCCCTAACCCCCAATCTCTCTCTTTCTTTTTCTCTCTCTAAACCCCTAACCCCCAATCTCTAAGACCCTTTCATGTTTGATACTCTCTCTCTCTCTCTCTCTCTCTTCGGGGAATCCAAAAATTAATAGTAGATATTGGTAAGAGTCTCCATCTTTTTTTCCAAGACCTCACACTCTTTCGCATATGATACTCCCCTCTCTCTCACTCTAAACTCGTAAACCCCAATATCATTCTCCCCCAACCCCTAACAAGCATCCAAAACTTCATAGTAGATATTGGTGAACTTTTGTGCATATTTTCCTTCAAGAATTCACACTCTTTCACATACGATGAAATATCTTTATCTCCCTCAATGCCTAACGCCCAGTCTCTCTCGCTCTCTAAACTCCTAAGCCACAATACTCTCTCTCTCTTTCTCTAAATTCCTAACCCCCGATATCTCTCTCTCTCCCTCTCTATAAATCCCTACCCCACAATCTCTCTCTTTGTTTTTCTCTCTCTAAGCCCCTAACCCCCAATCCCCGAGACCCTTTCACGTTTGATACTATGTCTCTCTCTCTCTTTGTATCACTCTTCCAGGCATCCAAAACTTAATAATATATATTGGTAATATTTTCATACTCTGTCTCTCTCTCTCTAAACCCCTAACCTCCAATCTCTCTCTCTCTCTCTCTCTCTCTCTCTCTCTCTATAAATCCCTAACCTCAAATCTCTCTCTCTCTAAACCCCTAACCTCCAATATCTCTCTCTCTATAAATCCCTAACCTCCAATCTCTCTCTCTCTCTAAACCCCTAATGCTCTCTCTCTCTTTCTCAATATCTCTTTCTCTCTTTCTCTCTCTATCTCCCTAACCCACAATCTCCCTCTCTCTAGATCTCTCTAAATTCCTAATCCCCAACACCTCTCTCTCTATCAATCCCTACAATACTTCTCTCTCTCTCTCTCTCTTTAAACCCCTAACCCCCAATCGCTCTCTCTCTCTCTCTAAATTCCTAAAATATCTCTTCCCCCCCCTCTCTCTAAATGCGTAACCCCCAATCTCTCTCTTTATTTTTCTCTCTCTAAACCCCTAATCCCTAATCCCTAGGACCCATGAATGATATATGGGAACAGTTCAAAATTTTTAGGCATAATGGATGGGTCTCAAGACCTTGAACATAGATGGGGGAGAAAATAAGGTTCTTACGACCTAAATTAATCATTTAAGGCTCATGATCCATGAACAGTTCCTTGAAGAACTATAGAGGACCTTTAGAAGGGATGTTGGCCTTCAATTAGTATATGGATGCCATTAGGAGCTTTTATGCACCAAGGATGGTAATTGAGGTCTTGAATATATGGTAAGAGGAGGAAATAAAGGGCCTATGGTATATGAGTTCCTATATTTGATTTTGTGTACTAGTGACGAATCTTCAGATAATTACTATGGTCGAGTGTCTGAGGAAAAAAAGGCTATATGACCTAAATCCAGCTTCTAGGGCTCATGGGACAAATGATGCCTTCAACCACTACACATGTAATGTGGAGGGGATCTTTAACCACAAATTTGGATACATATTCCATTAGGATATTTTATTCACCAACAATGTGTACCAAAGCCTTGACCATTGTCATATGGCATACATTACAATGCTTTCTACACTAGATGGTGTCCATGTCATACTTGTGGGATAAAGATTCCATTTATAGGGTTTGTGTGGTGTTTTTGGTCCATATGCATGGTCCATAAACCATAAAAACATATTTTTCATTCCCTAAGACATTAGTTTTTATCCTTGTACCATGGGTAGTGTATCAAGAACCATCTAATATGGGAAACCTCCTAAAGGCTCACATATTACCATGAATAAGGCCTTGAGACCCATCCTTGGTGAAGACAAACTCCTAATTGTGTATGTACCCCACTTGGTAGTTAAATTTCCCCTTTAAAGGATGTTTGTAATGGTTCAATAATTCCTTTTGTCCCATCAACTATGAAATCTTCAATTATGTCATATGGCTCTTCTTTCCCAATTTGAGCATCATTGAGACCCCAATATCCTCCCCTAGTATGAAAAACCTCCTATAAGTTCCCACATCCCACTTGTATATCAAAGATCCTTCATCCCATCTATTTTGTCTAAAAATTTATAATCAGATCCCCATATCTTATGCAAAGGCCAAAGTTTATGAGCCCTAGAAGAACAATCTTGATCATAATGACCTTTTTTTTCTTCATCAACCATGGTCAAAACCCTAGAATCCACATTAAGTATATAAAATATTTTAAGGATACAAATATCTCACCAAGAGGCCAATGATATTGGTTTGTATGATGCTTTGAGGCCTATTTCAGGGACCAAGACCCTAGAAGTTTCATTTTGGGACAAAGTCCCCAAATCCATCTCTTGTGTGCAAAACCTCCTTATAATACCCATATTTGACTTAAGGGTCCAAATGTACTTTGTAGAGGCGTTTTGTGGTGGTTTAAGGAATATTTCATGTCCATAAGGCCTCTAGGATTAATTAATGGATGAAGGACCTTATTTTTATTCCCCCATCATGTTCAGGGTCCATAGACCCATTCCTACTACATAAAAACTCCTAATGATACCCCTATACCACTTGTATGTAAAAAATTCATTTTAGATGGCCTATGTTGTATTCAAGACCTTACTCATGGCCTTTTAGTATAAGGATCTTCATTTAGGATCTAATTCCCTATATTTATCTCCCAAGCATGGTTAAGTCCTTAAGACCCATCTCTAATTCACAAAAGATTTAATATCATCCGTATCTCATTTAAAGGACAACGATGCTCTGTAGAATACATGTTATGTCTAGTTTATGGAATTATTATGGCCCTTGATCCTTAAAGGTTTCATCAAGGGGCATACTTTCCTTCCTTAACCATGACCAATGCCTTAAGACACCCATACCTAGTGTGTAAGACTTCACAATGGTACCCATAGTCCGCATAGATATCAAATATCACCTATAAAGGGCCTATGTTATAATTTTAGGTCATTTTCATGGTCAATGAGCCTTCGAGATTCATTTATAGTGTTAGGCCATTGTTTTCCTTTTGTAACTCTGGTGAAGGCCTTAAGATCCATCCTACAAGCATTGTAATTACCTCTCACTCTCTCCCTCTCACAATCTCTCTC
Source organism: Larix kaempferi (assembly GCA_027924585.1). Classification (NCBI taxonomy): domain Eukaryota; kingdom Viridiplantae; phylum Streptophyta; class Pinopsida; order Pinales; family Pinaceae; genus Larix; species Larix kaempferi. Next base: position 1,272,324 of record BSBM01001286.1, read on the forward strand.
TCTCTCTCTCTCTCTCTCTCTCTCTCTCTCTTTGTCACTCACCATCTCTTTGTATCTCTCCCTAGACCCTTGGCCCACTTGATCTCTCTCCCTAAAATCTTAACTCCCTTGTTCCATCTATCTCCACCCCTAAGCCCCAATCTCTATCTCTCTTAATACATGACCCCCAATCTCCCTCTCTCTCTTAACCCCTGACCAGGTTCTACGCAGCCTCTCATGCCCATAATCTTAGAATTAAAGCATGGTTAATTTCGAATCTTATCGCTTATCTCGGGGGTGACTTCGAGAAGAAATGTTGTATTTGATTAAAATTTACACGAATATCAAATGCCTTCTTCGAGATCAATAATAAATTGTGAATTTAATGTTCATGCGACACAGCTTCAAATGTACAACCATTTTAATTACCTCTCACTCTCTCGATCTCACAATATGTATCTCTCGCTCGGTCACACTATCTCTCCGTCTCTCTCCATAGACCCCTATACCCCTTGATCTCTCTCCCTAAACCCCTACCCCCCTTGTTCCATCTCTCCCCATCCCTAATCCCTAATCTCTATCTCTCTCAAACCCTGACCCCCAATCTCCCTCTCTCTCTCTCTCAACCCCTGACCAGGTTCTACGCAGCCTCTCATGCCCCTAATCTTAGAATTAAATCTTGGTTAATGTCGAATCCCTAACCCCAATTTGTCTCTCTCCCTAAACCCTTAGCCCACAATCTCCCCCTTCTATCTCCCCTTAAACCAATAACCCACAATCTCCCCCCACTCTCTCCCCCTAAATCCACAACCCAAAACATCCGCCCTCTCTCTACCCCTAAACCCACAACCCACAATTCCCCCCTAAACCTAGAACCCACTACCCCCCCTCCCCTCTTTCTGTACCTAAACTGTAATGTCTCCATTCAAATAAATCTCAAAAAGAGAAAATTCCACTAATCTACTAGTTTCCTAGGTTGGGGTGGAAACATTAGATTTGGAATAAGGGGACTATAAAACCCCAAATGGACATTAGCTTGACAAAATATATTAAATGGGTAATAAATAAATAATTAAGATAGGAAAATAAGGTGGCACTTGGTCATGAGGGCACATTGGAGGTGTGGGGCTCACTTAAGCAATTTCCCATGCGACATGGAATTCCACTCTCACCCATTCGAATCCTAGGTGGAGTCCAACATTATTGGGGGAGTTGGAAGGGCATAATACTTGGCATGGCTCAATGAGGTTCAAATTTGAGAGGAAGAGTAACTCCCATGGAAGAGGAACAGGCATCTTGGAGTTATTGGGACACTTGGGCTAGATTCCCTAGCTTCTATGACAACAATGATGAAGATTCTATGGCACTTATGACACAAATTAGACCTGAATGCTGATATCTGACATATATGACATGTCAGGGATAAAAATATCCTCCAAGAAGGCGCACAAGGGAGTTAGGGCAGCCAAAGAGACACCCATTCGAATTGAGTGAAGGAGGAGGCTAGGAATTGATGGACAAGTGGCACACATTGGAATATCTTTCCAATTCGAGTTGGAATGAAGCTATTGGAGGGAATTTGAACCATGGAAGGCTTGGGAAGGTAATAAAATACAAGAACCAAGAAGGAGAGTGTATTTTTATCATTTCTCATTTTGCAAATTGGAGAGCATAGCTTGTCCAAGCTAGTAGGGTGCTATTCTACTTTCCTTAGTACCAATTTCGAGGGTGAAAGATTCCCATACTAATTGGAAATTGGAGAGGCCATTAAGACCTTTCATTTGGAGATATAATGGATTTATTTGTTGCAGGTTGAAGCTATAGGGAAGCTCGTGATTCTTTCTTCTTCAACTTGTTCCCATCTCTATCTCACATTTCTCTGCATATTTTGTCTCTTGGAGGAAGGGCAACTTTGGTGAGACGATGCTATATTTGTGAGAGTCCAAGATACACCATTTTTTTATTCTGATATATATACTCTGTATTTAATGCTAAGAATACTCCTAGGTCTAAATACCAAGTGAAACTATGTAAAAATACCAAACAATGCATAAATGGTGTCATTTTCCCTACATCTTGTTGTGAGAGCTTGAAGTTTCTTTATTTTGATTTGTATCAGTTCATCTCTGTGATTTTTAGGATGTATGGAGATTCATTAATGTCCTGAAGAATTTTCATATACATTACATAAGTATTTGGAACATAAATCTCGAATTTCATAGCAAGTGGTGAAGTTTCCTATCATTTCCCCCTATGTAAAGACATGTCCAAAAACCTCTGATTTATGGGAGTTGCAGAAGCCTTTAGAAACTGAATAATGATGCATTTGGGTTCCCATTTAATTCCTTTAAATCATCCATGTCTCCATTCTTAAATTTTTGAGGGTCGTACTGCATTTGGGAATCCATTAGTGACCTCTACCCTTGGGGGTTTGAACCTCAAAATTGCTAGTAAAATTCCCCAATTTCTCCTGAAGTTAAATGAATGTTGCAGAAGTATTTTAAAATTTTCCAGACACATATAAGCCTCATTTTTATGTATTAATACATTTAAAATACCTTCAGACCCAATTTGTAAGCATTTGGAGCCATTTGGAAGCATTGGAGTCATAATTGGTCTAAGGGTTGAATTGGCCAAAAATTGCAATTTTTCCAATTTCTCCAAATTTATTAAAAAGGGACACTACAAGTGGTATCAGAGCATGGTCCTTTCACCTTATGTGGATTACCATTCATGAGGACTGTAAGTGAAAGGAATAATCCCCCACCCTTAGAAACTGTAACTAAAAGTACTTTTGGAGAAAGGGAATTAGTCGGAGAAGAAGTGCATTCTTTGGAAACCATGAGTAAGGATGAGAAAGGAACCTCAGATGAGAATGAGGAGTTTAGGAAATTCATGAAACCCTTCTTTGAATACATGACAAAAAATATAATGAAAGGATTCGAATTATTGGCTAGTCAAATTGGAAGCAAATTGGCAATAGGAGGCAACAGTAGTTCTCTTTCCGAGGAAAAGAAGGAAATGGGTGAAATTATTTTCTCAAAGATAGGGCCTCATAATCGAGATCATGAATTTCATATTTAAACAAGGGCTACTACACCTAAATTTGTTGATTCCATAGAAGATCCTAACACCCAATATGATATGCAAGAAATTATAACATAATGGCAACAATTGAGTGAATATTGTAGAAGGACCCTACCATTTGATCAATAATTACTGTTGCAAACAAGATCAAAATGAGGGGATGTACTAGGACTCACTTTCAAAATAAATAATCGAATTATGCCATATGTAAAATTACCCTTCCTACTTTTGATGGCTCATTTCGAAGTTCAGCAAATAATTGGATGCAAAAACTAGATGTGCATTTTCAGCTGAATACAATGGTTGAAGAGGATGCTCTAAAAATGGCTATTTTGCATCTCGAAGGAGAAGCCAATGGTTGGTGATTCCATGAAATTAAAACTTTGGTACATGATCAGGTTACAACATTATTAATATACATTATTAAACATTATTAATATACATTGTTAAACATTAAATAACATTATTAAAGAAATTAGAAAGAAATTGAATAACATTATTAAACATTAAGATTATTAAACAATAATAAACATTACATAACATTATTAAACATTAATATTATTAGGTGATTTCTATACATAAATTTAATGTTTATTAAATCATTAATAAAACGTTGATCAACCATTGGTAAACATTATAAAACATTAAGTTGCCATTACAACTTAGAAAGACATTAAACATCAATAGTTTAGCATTACACATTACACATTAGCATTATTACCATGATTAAATTTAGCACATTACACATTTCCATTATTAAACATTGCACATTCGCATTATAAATACAACTATTAGTCCAATAATATGGTTAAAGATTAATTATGAAGCTACCAATAAATGATCCACCTATTATTTTTTACTAATTGCATATTGCACTTATTATTACTAATTGCATATTTTAATTTATGTTCACAATTTAACCATATTAAGCTTTAGTCATTTGATTATTAAAGCATTATACATTAACACATTTTTTTTAGAAATTACCACATTAAATGAGTTTAAACATTATTAAATCAACATTCATAAATTAGTTTTAACATTTTTATTTGTCCAATAGCTTTCATTGTCCACATTTCAGTTATTTTTTTCTACATCCCCAATTTTCTTTATTTTTGTCGTCAAATGCATTGCTTCACATTTTTTTTACCTTCCGTTTAACATGCTTTATTTTACACTTATTGAAAATGTGTTTCAACTTTCCACAACTATTGCTAATGGAATCTGATAGAACATTTAAAGCGACAAACAAATGACGTGGTGCTCTGTTTTCACATGGGCAATTTACTAGACTTGAGCAGTCAAACTTTGGAGATACAAGTTATGAAAATATTGCACTAGACATGGAATTGGCCCCTTCATGAATGAAGTCTCGTAAGCATAAGAGTTTGGCCAATATCATGCGAACCACGCTTCCCTTCGAACACCGTCGTGGTAGAGGGGAACGAGGGCCTTCAAATACCAATAATCATCTACATCAAACAATGCAAATGGATATGCAACAACAAGTGCATACATATTCAAACAATGTTGAAGTAAAGAATAGCCATGATGCTCAACAGGGTTCCCGAGAAAATCCTGCTATGAACCAACCCACTTTGTGTACATTTCCTCTTTCTCCAACTATGCGGCATGGGGAGAACTTGCAGATACCTATTGTTAGAAAATCTCATTTACAAAGAGAAAGACAACAATCTCCTGTCTTATCTGCCAACAATGTGCTTCATCAATTTTTGGATGAGGTTAAGCATTCAGAGGAGAACACAGGAATTGTTCACCATAGAGAATACGAACATGGTCTTGAAAAAAACCCATCGTTAGTTCATAAACCCAAACATTCAAGTTCTGTAGCTTCACAAATGAAAAGAAATGCAGTTGCTCGATTAAGGTATGACGAAACTAAGGAAGTGCACAATGCACGACGTCGAGAGTTGTATCGTTTAAGAAGTTCAACAAATTTAGTCCCCTCTCATATTTCTTTCAATGGTATGTATAAAAATGTACACTATTCTTATGCAAACATTCTTTCACTTTCTTGTCCTTTTCCCATATTATGTTTAAGAAGATATTAGGAAACACTTTCTCTCTTGCTTTTCCAATGTTTTTTTGTTCAAAAGGTCGTGCAACTGGAAATGTTGTTATCAACGAATACGTTGAATCATCTCTGCATCTTTCTCAAACATTGCAACATGGGAAAAATGTGCAGATACCTGATATCAATCCACGTTGTTTGCAAAGAGAAAGAAAACAATCTTCCCTTTTGTCTGGCTCGAATGTGCTTCGTCAAATGTTTCATGAAGTTAACCAAGCACAAGACAACAATGCAAGTATTCACCATAATGTAGTTGAACCATGTCAACACAATATTCCAACACCGATTGAGTCTGTTGTGCCACATACTATTTCCCTTGGCACAACGAAGGTATTGAATAGGTCCATTTTACCCGTTTGTCTATTTATTTCTCTTCTACATATGCTTTTGCTTTTCCTTATCGCCTTCATTCTTTTTTCCTTCTTTGTGTAATCACAGGACACTAGTCGATCTAAAGGACTTCTTCATCGAAATGTTGCTGAAATACATTTTGATGGCATTTGTATGGAATCACATGTTAGACATAAATCAACTACATCAAATAATATCCATGTTGTGAGCCATCCATATATGAATATCTATTCTCTTCTTCTGAATTGCAAACATCCTTTCTTTTATCTACTTCTTTGTCAAGCATCACTATGTTGTACTTTTATGCTTCTGCTGTACAGGACAATATTGAGATGAATCAATTTTCTCAGGGTACATGTGATTTTGAAGTAGAACCTTCACATTTTAAAGATTCTGTAAGTGTTGTTGACGATTTCCCCTTCTCTTTCCCTCTTTCTCCACCAGTAAGAGATCCATCTCTAATATTTATTTTGAGTAATAGATGGAGGAGTTCCTCTTTTCTTACATGCCTACAACAATAGTAAAATATCTACATGGCTAATATTTTCTTCACTTCACATGCCCATGCAGGACACTATCCAATGCAATTAGTTGGGCAGCCGTAAAGAAATCATCCTTGAAAGTACTCCTCTTAAAGGACCTGCAGAAAATTTGTTTATCCCTATTACATATGCCGATGGTATCGACCCTAGGCGACGTTTTGGAAATCATGTTGTTCAATAGCGATAGTGTGCACCAACTTCCCATAATGGTGGTCACTATAATTTTTTTTCTCCCCATTTTGATGATGTAATGCTGGCATGCCATAAAACATTTCGTTCTAGGATTGATAGCCTATTAGTTGTGCAAATGTGTCATGTTTGCCATGAATCCTATGTTGGGATGAAAGTTCAAAGAATGCCAGATGGACCTGTTTATATATGTTGTAAGAATGAGTGGGGGTTGCACTGATTTTTGCGTTGCAATGAAATGGATCCTGGTGAACAACTTGATGTTTTGAGGGTCCTTACACAAGTGGAGGACATGTTGATAGCCCGTGTAAGCCCTATATTGCAAGTCTCACATGATCGTGGTGGCCAATACAAATATAGTGGCCATACTATTTGCTTTCCACATGATATATCTATGGTTGTGAAATCCCTTCCACGCCGCATAGAAGACCTTGACATCATCATTGTTCGGAGACAAGGCCCACAAGGTAGATCTTATGATTGTTATGTTAAGAGATCACGAGTCTTAAATGCATTGCGCTACAAGATCCAGATGGATAAATATTATAGGGATGTTGAAATTGACCTTGACTCTCTAGCTTATTTTCCTGAAGTTGCGACAAATGTTTCAAATAGGTTAAAGTTTGTTGATTCTGATATTCAAGAACAACGTGCTGACAATGCAGATGAAAAAGAGGAAGACATGGAAAGTCATTGCTTGCATGCTCATCCTTCATCTTTGGCCGCTCTCCAACCAAATGCACGTAGAGAGATGGAAGAGATTAGATCTTTTATTGAAAATGGAGATGGTTCAAATATACAACAAATGCAATGGCTAGATATTGGCATTGGTCCTATAAATGAATATAATACAGAAGAGTTGTTTGATATGGCATTCCCCACGTTGTTCCCAATAGGTGTTGTTGATTGGTTGCAACCAAGAATATGTACTGTTGCATTGCATGAATATGGACTGCATCTTTTCAAGTACTTTGACCACCGCTTTGGGAGACACCCTCACTTCCATTAATTTTTGTTGAACATTATTATGCGTCATCAGAGCCAAGCTTCAGCTTCTGTGTTTGTTCAAAATAATATGCATGATGCTTCTCCCACAACAATAGAAGATTTGCGTTGACAATTGACCGAACTTCCTGATAGTAAGTTGGCTGAGAGTTTAATGAGGTTTGGTTCTTCGCTTAGAGGTACACGATCGTATTGGAATAAGTGTCGTGGTGAGTTAATGGACATGATAACTCAATTGGGATGCCCCACATTTTTCTTTACCTTGTCCATAGCTGATACAAAGTGGCCCGACTTGCATTCGTTGATGCTGTACAAGCGACCTCATAAATCTTTTAACGAACATGTTACAAAAATTCAACATGTTATAGATTACCCGCATATTGTTGCATTGTATATGCACCACAGGTTTACAATTTTTCATGAGGAAATACTCGAAAAGTATCTTGGAGCAAAAGACATGTGGTATAGGTTTGCATTCTTCTATGTGCCTACTTCTATAAGAAAGTGTTTTTATTCCTTTTCTCTTCATAGATAGTTATATTATTATAGTATATGGATTTGTTGTAGGTATGAGTGGAAACATCGAGGATCTGTACATATACATGGATTTTTGTGGCTTGAAGATGATCCTAACATGGACATGTTGGATTGGTCTAATGCATCTGCCGTGCAAGACGCAAAGGATTATTTTGATAGATATGTGAATTCTTGGAACCCTCGTGATATTCACAGGAGAAATACCATTATCCCTTGATCTTTGAATGATGATCCTTGCCTGTTGAACACTAGGAAGATATTTGAATGCAACCCACTTGAATATTATGAGCATTTAGTGAATCGTGTTCAGAGACATTCAAAGTGCAGCCTTTATTCTCGTTTATCGAAAAAGGGTTCTTTACTTAAATGTTGTTACAACATTCCATGGGAGGTTTGCGATGAATCCATCCTAACAAAAAATGATAAAGGGGAGAAAAAATATGAGCCTGCAAGGAATGATGATAGGCTCAATGTTCATAATTCTTCTATTCTTGCAATATGGCGTGCAAATGTGGATTTCCATCTAGTTCTCTTGACCCATGTTGTCTTGCAGTATATCAGCAAGTATGCATCTAAAACAGAAAAAAGGTCTGAAAGTTATCATGATATGCTAACAAGAATTGCAGACACTTCAAAATCTATAGATCCTTGTCTGTTGGCTTATAAACATTTTTTGGTTGAAACTATAGTTGATTGAGACATTGGAGCACAAGAAACATGTCATATGCTATTGAAACTTCCCCTTGTGATATGTAGTCGACAAATATTCTCATTGAATGTCGGTAGGAAGATATTACAAAAAGTATCTACCGACCCGAATGCTATTTCTATGTCCTCTAATTTCATAGATTTATATAGAATGCGTCCTGCATTCTTGGCCCATTTGTGCATGATTGAAACTGCATGATATTGGACCTATAATGCGAAGTGTAAGAAGGAGCCTTGGAAAGCTAGAAAAGCCTTTGCTGTTGTTCGTGTATGGCCACGTTATTTCTCCATTCCTCTAGAGGATTCTAACGATTTCGAGACTTTTTGTTGGAGTGAATTGCTTTTGTACAAACCTTTCAGAGACATTGAGAAAGATATAGGACTTTCAAGGGAAACAATTATTGAAAATTGGAGGCATCTTCGTTACTGTAATGTCCCTAAAAATAGTAAAAATTTGAAAATTTTCTCTTACTTGCTATATTGCTTAACATAGACTATGTATTTATAAATTAACTTCAGTACTAGGAAAAGTAACGGTACTTTGATTTCAGCAGTAAGAGTTTATGAAATTCTTAGCAAGGTATTCTCTTCAGTCATGTTTTTCTCTGCAGAAGTAATGGTGGTAGTATGTTTATGGAATGTTTAACAATGATAGAAGAGACTTTAAATCACCTTTCACTTTTAAGGTTCAGATGCATGTTGAGTTTGTAAACTGTTTAAATGTCACCTTCAGGCTTGGACATGATGAGGGAAGTCGAACTACCTTGGAAAACTTGGGGTTGATTCATGTACCCCTGGTAGAGTAGCTGAGAGGTACGGGTGAGTATTGAGACCTATTGACTTACTTAGCGATGTCGCTAATGCATAGTTATATTTCATGTTCCTGCAGGTGCAATATGATGGCTCCCTATTAAGCCACTTTTTCTATGTAATCCTCTCAAGGTCACACATCCATTTTGCATGACACAAAAAAGGGCTATGGATTTTCCATTATGGAAATTAACCAAGTGATGAGGAATTTTCGCAACTATGCAATAGTGAATAAAGATTTGAGTCCCATCGTGTTAGATGGAAGTATTAATGGCGCAGGTGTTTGTCACATGGCCCATGGCTAGCTGGGCATTAGGGGTTTTGTTGAGGGTTTGCTCGATAGCGATATCACTTGTGATTTCTCCTTTGGCCGAGAGAGACCTTGGATGTGTATGGTGTGACTACACCTGGCCTGAGCTACGCTCATGGCCAGGGCAGCGTTAGTTGTCCTACGAAGCGTGAATGAAATGAAACTTTCCAGGTACCTCCTTCACATATGTGTTCACTGCATTTTTCTAAGTTTTTAACTTCCATGCTATTCAACTATTCAGGATCTAACTTGTATTGGATTGCTTCCATGGACAAGTATGGAGTTATGGTGTGGTTGCTGCGTATGGCACAAATGGATGCCATTAACATCTGCATTGTGAAATGGGATGGGTAAGTCCAGGATTTTCTCAAATACCTCACGCCTTCCTGTCTCGGTTGTGGGAAAGAGCTATGTTTTTAAAAGAAAAATGTAATGGGGAGGCTTCGTGATTGCCCTTTGGCTCACTGTCTTACTTTGAAGCCCCAAATGGGGTATCCTTTGGCTGGACCAGTGGGTTGGAAAGGTTGTTGTAATTATTAATATGGAGAACGAAACTTCTAAGGGTTTCCATACCTACAGTAAGGTTTATCGTTTTGGTCCTGTGTAGTTTTAATGGTACTTGCACTGTATAATTGTGGGGTTTGGAAAATAATATCATCTCCTGCATTTATCTATGGAACTCGTACGGGTGTTTGGACTATGTAATGGACCTCTACGTTTTTAACTTATGCCTGATCAGTTTTAAATCTTTGTTTGAAAGGTCATTGTCCATTCAATGGGATCCATGTTGCTAAATAAGATCTCATCTTTAGCTTTTGTTCTGGGTTTTTATTCTTCGAAAATAGTGTTGGGTAGTGGGTTCGACTCCTCAACCTGCGTCTTGGATTACCAGTCTTTAGAGTGTATTCATATGAAATTTGGTTGTGTAATAGTTTCGTTTGTCATGAGAATTTGATAGTTGATTGAATAAATGGGTACCCATCAGGGTTTGATTGTGAGATGTGTGGTAAAGCGATTCCGGGTTTAAACCAGACTCCACGAAAACATTTATATCTGATCTATCCTACGTTTTGGTTGCAAAGGTTCTCAGTAATGCACTAGATTATTAATGTCCCTATCTATGTTATTTTGTGGGTTTAAATAATAATGGTAGCTATGGTGGAGAAATAATACGGTGGTTGATGATATGAAAAACATTTACTTTCTTTTTGTTTGACTGGGCAGAAAATGAACGTTGTGGTTAATGTCAGTCCCAAACTTGGGGTCTACTTTTTTCTTGTTTTACAAACTGCAGAGGGTTTCAAAGTTTGACTCGTTGCTTTCATTTTTTTTCTATTTGTTGGTGTCTAGGAAGAAAAACATAATGAAAAGAAGAGAGAGAGAGAGTAACCCTAACTTCTGAATAATTCTACTGTTTAAAACTATTTTGTTCCTACATAAGGCTTCGTAATTTGAGGACTGAATAGGGTGTTGTAAAACGTTTGGGGTTTTCAAATAATGATGAGAGTCTGTATGTAAATATCGTTTGTTGTAGATGATACCGTGGCTTGAGCCTAAATTGGCTTTGGTTTGCGAAAGGTAAGGGTTGTGGCTGCTTTGAGCCTGCGATTGTTGATGTTTAAATGTTTCCATGAATTCGATACTTGGATCTCCATGGTTGAGTATCCTAGGTTTTCATTTGTTTTTGGTCAGGGTTAAGGATGTAGAGAAAAATCATAATACAGTTTAGTTCTGACAACAAAAATGGAATGTTATCTACATAGATTATTAATTTAAGTCACAGCTCCTTTCTTTCGAGAACAGAAAACGGAAATTTCTATAACAATTAAACGAATTAAATGCATTTTAAATACATACTACTGGTAAGAAAACTTAGTTGGCTACATTAATAAAGAATGGAGTCTAGGTTTTCGATATGCTTGGATGTCTAGCATAGGCTAGCTTGGATATACCTACTAGACATTCTACTGGTTTCTAAATCAAATTTATGAGTTAATAAAGTTCTAGTCATAGGGTTCTACTCCTATGATAACCCAAGATCCCATGCCCAAAGGCCCGTGCTCTAAGTAAACTAATATTTTAAACAAGTTAGGATAAAACAAAAACAGTTCTGTAATATTAAATTTATGCTAAATGCCTAGCTTCTATTATAACATAAAATGGGAGTTTAAATAATTCAAACCTGGTTGCCTTGTGTCTTGCTCCTCTTCTATAGAAGCCTGCACACTCAAACAATAATTAGTGTAGAATCTTCTGAGTTTAGCTGACGTGTTAGAGTGATTCCTTAGATAGATAAATTTGGGGCTACCATGTTCCTCCCAACCATGACCCTTAGACCGTTCCTGGTTCTAACTGGATCCCCCCGAGTTGGTTCCAACATGCAATAAGAGAAAGAGGCCCTAGGTTGACTGTTGGTTCAGATCTGGAAATTTATATGGAACTACTTCAGTTCTTGGAGCAAGAAGTTCTCTCTGATTACCAAAATAGAATGATAATGAAAAAGATGATCACCTCAACCTTGGGATCTGCCCTCTTTAAGTAGAGGAGTCTTGAATTATGGCTGTTTGAATAATTATTTAGTTTCTTTAAATTAAATAATTAATATTCTTTAAAAGATATTATTATCAAATATCTAGTCCTTCTGGAGCTAGGACTTTTCCTTTGTTTTAACTAGAAGTGATTTTAAATAAATCTTTTCATAATAATAATAATAATAATATTTCAATCTTTAATATTAATAACATCATTAATAATATTTAAATAATGTGGCAGCCAACTATGTGTAGACTATATGCAATAAATATATTTTATAAATAAATATTAACATCATTATTATTAAAGCCTTTGATAATAATATTTAACTTTGAGATTTTTATGCATGTTATTTATATAAGACTACTCTTAGTCAACTCATACTTTAAGTTATGGTGATTATTTTAATTAGGTATCTTCACATGATACTTCTTTTAACCCTAAGGACAAGGTCCAATTCTTTGGATGGCCTTTTGGTAATCTTGGATAGGCACCTCTAGTCTCTCTCTTGCATGTTGGATTCCCTCATTTAACATGGTAGTTCCCGCAGTACTTGATGATAGATAGAGAATGATTCATTTAACCAATTTTAAATAAATGTGTTGAAAGTAGTGGTGCTATTCAGAGTCTCACCGACTCAAAACTTGAGATCTAGTAACCCTGAGTGCTCTTCAGATCTTTTAACTCAACACTCTCACATGGGCGTTACGCTAGTGCAATTCCAGAGCCTCCTGCTCAACACTAGTGCTAGAATGTGGTTGTGAGGCACATCTAGAATATTTAAGTGGCCTCGGATCCAGTATTCATTTATCAATCTTGGAGTGCTCCAGGGATTATGCCCAACACTCAATGTACATCAGGGCTTATTCCTAGTACATAAAAATTCTTCTAGGTACATCGGGGCTTATGCTCAGTACATAGGTCATTTTGTGTGCTTCCGAGTCCACACTCAACACACCGCATAAGTCAATCATGTAACATCATAGCTCTGCATAGTAAGTAATAAAAGATCGTCTGAGTATATTAGGGCTTGTACCCACATGATATGCTAAAGAACATAATCACAACAATAGGGCCTCCTCTCCCAGTATATACTCAATAAAGAAGTCAGGGAGGGTCCATGCCCAGTATGTCTATATATAAAAGAATAAATCGTGTGTGCTAGGGCTCATGCCCAATACTCAAAATAAATCATATGTGCTGGGGCCGTGTCCCAATATAACATTAGAAATAGTTACTCCAAAATTCAGGATATTACATCCCTCCTCGCTTAGAAACAACACCATCCCGATGTTTCTAGGGACTAGGAATGAGGTCATGAAACAAGGGAGGGTATGCCTTTTCTTGGTTGTCTCATTCTCCCAAGTAGCCTCATCTGGTCCGAAGTGCCTCCATTGCACTTTCAGGTGAGTGATGGCCTTCCTCCTCAGTTGCACCTCTCTTTTATCCAGGATGTGGAGTGGTTCCAGCATGAAATCCCCTTCGTGCTCCACCTGTAATAAGGACCAATCAATAACATGTTTAGTATCATTAACATATTTCTTTAATAATGAAGCATGAAAAAAATTATGAACTTTTACATGAGGTGGTAAGGCTAATTCATATGCTACTGGGCCCTTTTTGGCCAGTATCTCAAAAGGTCCACAAAACCTCAGGGCTAGTTTCCCGCAGCGTCCTAAGCTCAATGAGCTTCGCTTTGCCTTTATTTTTAGAAACACATGTTTGCCAACTTGGTAGTGTTTGTATTTTCTTTTCTTGTCCGCATAAATCTTTTGGCAGTCATGTGCTTCTTTCAAGTTTAGTTGTGCTTCTTTCAAGTTTAGTTGTACCTTGGAGACTAGTTGCTCCAAGTATTTTAGTAGGTCGGGTCCTAACATAAGTCTGTCTATTAGACTGTCCCAAGTCACAGGTGTTTGACATTTCCTGCCGTAGAGTACCTCGAAAGGGCTCATTTTGGCTGAGGTTTGATAACCATTGTTGTATGCAAATTCTGCGAGGTGCAAATAATCTTCCCACTTAGTGGGGTTGTTCATGATGTACATTCTTAGCATGTCCTCAAGAATTTGGTTTACTCGTTCCATTTGTCCGTCGGTTTGGGGGTGGTACGCAGTACTAAATTGTAACTGTGTCTCCAAACTAGAGAACAATGCTTTCCAGAAGTTGCTACTGAACTTCATATCTCGATCAGAAGTGATTTCCTTGGGTATCCCATGCAATCGAAAGATCTCCTTTAAGAAGATGTCTATGATGTGTACTGCTTTGTAGGTAGATTTCACTGGTATGAAATGGGCTTCTTTAGACAGCTTGTCTACCACTACAAAGATGGAATCGTTCTGTCTCTTACTCTTGGGTAATCCCGTAATGAAGTACATACATATTACCTCCCACTTCCATTCTAGAATGGGTAAAGGTTGTAGTAAACTGGAGGGGTGTTGGTGTTCTGCTTTGACCAGTTGGCACTCTTGAAATTTTGCGATGAACAAGGCGATGTGAGCTTTCAACTTAGGCTAAAAGAAATGCTTCTTTACTGCTGATATCATATTTTGATATCTGGGATGCCCTGAATAGGGTTTCTGATGAAATTCAGTGAGGATGTTTGACCTAAGATCTCCGCTTTCTGGGACGTAAAGTCTCTCTTTCGACCACAGTAGTCCCGACTCGTCTATCTTATATTCCTTTTGTTGTTGGAATAACCTGTCTTCTTGGATATTTGCAAGGATTTTAGTGTAGTAATAGTTACTCTTACTTGCCATTCGAATTTTGTTGTGCAAGTCTGAGTCGGTTTGACAGACCATGACCTCATAAATCATATGTGCTCGTCGGCTCAAGGCATCCGCGATCTTGTTTTCCTTGCCTTTAATGTGCTTTAGTTCGAAATGGTACTCACTAAGGAAGGCTAACCATCTGGCCTGCCTAGCGTTTAGTCGGGTTGGTCGAAAAGATACTTCAAACTCATGTTGTCCATCATTAATAGGAATTTCGTTCCCATAAGGTAATGTCACCACATCTTCAAGGCATGGATGATGGCGGCTAGTTCAAGGTCATGCGTAGGATAGTTATGCTCATGTTCTTTCAATTTCTTGGATTCATAGCATATGGAAAAATTATCTTGCATAAGGACTCCCCCAAGTCCTTCCTTGCTTGAGTCCGTGCAAACAATGAAGTCCCCATTGGGGTCTGCAATTCATAAGATTGGTGCGCTAATCAATAGTTGTTTCAGCTTCTGAAAGATTTCTTCGCACTTAGCTGTCCAGATGAACTTGTTTTCCTTATTCTACAAGGTAGTCATGGGACATGCAATCCGTGAGAAGTTCTCAATGAACTTTCGGTAGTAGCCGGTTAAACCTAAAAATGATCTTATGTTGAATATGAACGTAGGTGTGAGCCATTCTTCGATAGCTTTGACCTTTTCGGGGTCGATGGCTATTCCCTTCTCGAAAATGATATGTCCTAAGTATTGAATCTGGGGTTTGTAGAAATCGCACTTACTAAACTTGGCGTATAGTTGGTGTTCCCGTAGTATACGTAAAACCATTCAGAGGTGTTCCTCATGTTCTTCTTCATTCTTGGAGTAGATCAAAATGTCGTCAATAAAGACTAGAACAAATTTATCGAGGTACTTACTAAAGATGTTGTTCATCATACACATAAAGTTGGCCGGTGCGTTCGTCAACCCAAAGGGCATCACTACGAACTCGTAGTGGCCATAATAGGTTTGAAATGCGATTTTGTTGATATCCTCATCACAGATTCTTACCTGATGGTGTCTGGATCGTAAGTCGATTTTTGATAAGATCTTCACTCCTCCGACTTGGTCAAACAAGTCGTCGATTCTTGGGAGCGGGCAACGATTCTTAATGGTAATTTTATTGAGTTGGTGGTAGTCAATGCACATTCGCATTGTTCCGTCTTTCTTTTTGACAAAGAGTATCGGTGCTCCCCAAGGGGACACACTCGGTCGGATGTACCCTTTGTCGATCAGTTCTTGTAACTGAATTTTGAGCTCCACCAATTCTGGTGTGCTCATGTGGTAAGGAGATTTGGAAGCTGGTGCTGAATTGGGTTTTATCTCAATGGAAAAGTCTAAGTCTCGTTTGGGTGGTAATCTCGGTATTTCCTTGGGAAATACGTCTTTTAACTCTACGAGGACTGGGAAGTTTTCGATCTTCTATTCCCTATCAGTTTCTATGTTTTGGATATTGACGACAAAGAGTTTACAACCCTTTCTGATACATTTCTTTGCTAGTAAGGTGGAGATTTGTCTTACAGACACTTTCTTAGGGATACCCTAAATCGTCTTCTGATTCCCTTGGTCATCCCTGCAGAGTAAGGACTTGTTTAAGTAGTCAAGTAGGACATAGTGTTCTTCTAACCAATCCATGCTGATAAGTACATTGTACGATCCTAGTGGTAGAATGTTTAATTCTAACCTAGCTGGGAAACCGTTCAAATCTATCTCACAAGTTTTAACTAACTCAGAGACCTTTCATTTGGTACCGGTGGCTAGTTGTACCAACCATGGTTTCTTGTGGTTCTCTTAGTTTAACTTAGAAGTGTCCACTATCTTAGGGGAGATATAACTCCGGCATGCGCCGGGATCTATTAAAACTGAAATGGTTGTGTTTGAGATCTTACCCTCAATTTCAACCATGGTGGTCAGGTGATCTACCTATTGGCCGTCAAGAGCGGCATAAATCCTGGGTGCTTTTTCCATGTCTCCTACTGTAGGGTTTGCTTCGATGTTGTGTAAAAATCCATCCGTTTTGTTAGGGCAGTCTCTGTAGTAGTGGGGCACTTGGAATTTCCAACAAGAAATGGTTGGTGGGACAGATTTTGTCCCTTTGTTGAAAGCTGGCCTGTTGATAGGTGGTGGGGGTGCATTTGGTTGTGCTTGAGGTCGGTTGAAGCTTCTATTGGGTGGAAAACTATTGTTTTGTTTTTGGTAAGGTGGAGGTCTAAAACCTAGTCTGTGGTTGTCTGAGAAGGTTTTGAACCTATCTCTATTTCTGTTGATGTTATCATTCCTTGGTTTCCCGTGCTCATAACATAGACTTGCCTTATGTAAGGTTACATCTAAGGTTTTCGCATATCAAACTCTATCTTGTATCTAAAGTTTGGTGGTAGACCTCCCAAGAACTGTTGTATCTTGACTTTTTCATCCTTTATGTAAGGGACATAATGTATCAGATCTAAAAATCTATTGATGAAAGCTTCCATTATTAGGGAGCCCATTTTTAATTCATGGAATTCTTTGATCTTCTTGTCGAAGAATCTTTCACACATGTATTTGTCCTGAAATATTTTGCTGAAAGCATTTGTTAACACCCAAAAAGTGCTCACCATCTCATCTCCCTCATTACATGACTCATTTGTCTATATTTCCTACCATATTTGCCTCCAAAACCTTAAAAAACCATTAAAAAGCCTCCAAAAGGCCCAAACCCCCTTTTTTCCTACAAAATAATTCAAATTTCCTCCAAAAATAGTAAAAACCCTCTAAAAGGGCCCTAAATTCCCAAAAATAAAATAAAAGGGAATAAAAAATATAAAAATATATAAAAGAAGAGGAAAAAGAGGAAAAAAGAAGCAAAAACCCTATACAATTGACCTACACCATATGGTCCCACAAACCATGGGTCAACACTCCACTACTAAAAACCTATAAATAGGTGATGGAGGCTCCCCATTTCACATCCACGGTCTTCCCTATCCTCACTCTGCCAAAATCACTCTCGAAACCCTAGCTCATCATTTGAGCTAGCTTTTCCCATTTGAGTGCCCCTTTTGGCCCATACCCAAAATACTTTGGAGAAGGAGAAGGAACCCATTGGAGCACGGAAGCAACCCTCCTGGACTACTACAAGAGCTCCACCAACCTCAACACTTGAGGTAAATTTAATACAAAATAAAATCTTTATCATATTGTCATGTCTTTTTATTTCTGTCAATGCTCATGCTAGGTTAAATTTAATATTGTTTTACTGCTTTAATTTACTGTTTATTGAACTGCTACTAAGGAGGCCCTTCTCCTTAGTAGGTGCTCATTTGCACAAGCTAGGGTGAAAACCCTAGCTATAGTTTTGGCGACTCCGCTAGTGTTCCTCTAAGTTTCTAGTTATAATTTTTAGAAGTTTTTAGTTTTCTGCAAGTATTTTTTTGTTTTCCCTGTTCAGCTGTGCCACCACAGATCACAACTTTCAGCCATCTTTTCGCGATCTAGATCGCGTCTGTTTACTCTTTCCCCGTGACCCGAGCGTAACCTTTTTCCTCTTTCCTGCGCTCTAGACCGCATTTTTTAGCCCTTGACCTGCGATCCGACCTCGGCTTTCTGCCTGTTTTCCGCGCTCCCAAGCGTGCATTTTGGCCGTAAACCCATGATCCGACCGCAGCTCTTCCCCCTCTATCTGCACCCTAGACGATGCCTCTTTACCCCATACCCGTGATCCGCCCGCAGGTTTCAGGCCCCTTGCTACCCCAACCACCATTGGTACCTAGTCATGTTGGTGTTACACCCATCCATACAATCCCCTTCCTATTCTCCCCTTTTGAGAGTAGTAAGCACCCCGGTTATGGCTACTCTTAGCCTCCCTGGTTTAACTTTAGGATTACCTGTATGGTACATCACGCCTCCCATTTCCCCTCTGACACCAAATTTTGTCCTACAACCGGTGCAACCCATCACTACAACTAGTCAACCACCCCCTGGTGTCACTCCTCCTTCCTCATCCACCAGTCCCACCCCTCTTATCAAGCACACTGGGGGCAGAGGCCCACAACCATACACCACTCTACCCCCGCCCAAACCAGTTAAAAATCCCCCCGTGTTTCACGCTCCTCCCAAATTCTCTTTGTGTGATGAGTTGGTCCATGCTACCCATTAATGTACACAATTACCCGCATTACAAGAGCACATGCAAATGCTTGATGAAGACCCCAACATCCCGGTTGTCCAACTCGACCCTACCCCTAAGCCTCGTGAAAAATCACTGCGTACCAACCACCCTTGTGCAATATGCGGTATTTACGGCCATTACTCGCATTGCTGTCTAGATCTCCCACATTATAGAGCATCTCTCTACGAGATGAATAACTTGGACCTCGAGATGGCTCCCCCCACCATTGAAGAGATCCACCCCCCAACATCCCCGCCATCCGGAGATATTAATACCATTTATATGATCTCTTCTACTAGCACTCCCTCGTCAACCGATTTGACGACCCAAAGTTTCCACAATGATGAGGAGATTCTCGAGGCTCTTACTGCAGCTGATTACACCTAGGAGGATATGCACCATCGTTCATATTTTATCCTGGAAGAGTCCCCCACCACAACCACCCAATTTTCGGTTGAGTCCAAAGATTTCCTCCCCACCAAAGTCGACTGGTTTAAAGAGCCCATTCCCGCTCCCGATGCCTTCGAGGAAGATAACATGGCCAATATTTCACCCACAATCCACATTGATATATCTGCACCAGCCAGTGCTCATGAACTCATTACATTAGGAGCCTCTTGCACTAAGTATGAGATCGGAGAGTACAAAGAACGTTTCCAAGAGTTCCACGATGTCTTCCTGGTCCTATACCAAAATGCCTGGTCTTGACCCTGCTATCATAGAGCACCACATTGACACATGGCCAAATGTACCCCCCATTCGCCAGAAACAGCGCCCCATTCACCCATCAAAGCTCCCCATCGTTAAAGCAGATATTGAGAAACTTCGCACAGCAGGATTCATTTATCCTATCGCGTACACCACTTGGGTTTCTAACCCCGTCCCTGTTAACAAGAAACAAGGCACCATCCGAGTATGTACTGACTTTCGCGATTTAAACCAAGCATGTCCCAAAGACAACTTCCCCACACCACTCATCGACCAACTCATTGATGCGTGTGCGGGACATGAAGTCCTATCCTTCATGGACGGTTTCTTAGGATACAACCAGGTTCAGATCCACAAGGAAGATCAATACAAGACTACCTTCACCACCCCATGGGGCACCTTTTCCTATCGTGTCATGCCTTTCGGCCTTAAAAATGCTGACGCCACCTTCCAGTGGGCCATGGATTATTGTTTTCACGACTTGGTCCATATCCTATTAGTCTATCTTGACGATCTCACAGCACATTCCAAGAAACGATCCAACCACCTCAATGACCTCTGGCAATTTTTTCTTCGTTGTCGCAAGCATCAGATCCGCTTGAACCCAAGCAAGTCCGTCTTTTGCATTCCAGCAGGCCGGTTGTTAGGTTTCATTGTTTCCCATAGAGGAATCGCTGTAGACCCCCTCAAAGTTCAAGCCATATTAGACCTTCCCGCACCACGCATGCTCCGACAACTACAGAGCTTACATGGGGAATCTAATTTCCTCCGCCGCTTCATCCCTGATTACGCCACCACAGTTCATGGTTTCTTACGTCTGCTTCGTACCCACATCCCATTTGTTTGGGATGAACAGGCGCAAGCTGCCTTCGAAGCCCTTAAAAAAGCTCTCACGCAAGCCCCTTTGATCTCTCCTCTGGATTTCTCTCAGGACTTCATCCTTTACATCTCGGCATCCGACCACACCGTGTCAAAGGTCCTGGTTGAGGAAGACACTGCTCTCCAGGAGCATGTCATTTATTATGTTAGCCAAACCTTGTCTGGACCACCCCTACATTACCCATATGAGGAGATATTGGCCCTTGCCGTCGTCTTTTCCGTCCAAAAGTTGTGCCATTACATTTTACTCAGTCATACTACAGTTGTCGCCAACTCCAACCCCATGGTCTACCTTTTGAACCAGTGACTTCTACAAGGTCATGTTACTAAATGGGTAATTATACTCCAAGAATACGACCTAAATTTCACAACCCCTAAGTGCACTAAAGCCCTCGCGCTCGCCTAGCTCATAACCAACCTCCCATCCCTTGTGCCATCCTCGCCAATCTCCAATGAGTTACCAGACAATCATTTGTTCATCATCTCGTTAGATGACCCCTGGTACGGTGATATTCTACTGTACCTTCGCACGCAGAAGTTTCGACCTGCCATAAATCGCGATGGATACCACCGTATCTGTCACCATGCCTCTCAGTATCTCCTCTTGGGCGATGTCCTTTACTGGCGAGGGGTTGATACTATCCTGCGTCGTTGTCTTACACATGAGGAAGCCAAACAAGTCCTCAATGACTATCATAGCGGTGCCTGCGGTGCACATTTCTCAGGGATGGCCACCGCCCAGAAGGTCATCCGCGCTGGATACTTCTGGCCCACACTATTTACCGATTGCATCACAGCAGTCAAGCATTGCCATAATTTCCAACTCTTTTCCCCAAAGGCACGGACACCACCCACCCCACTTCACCCAGTCGTCACTGTTGGCCCGTTTTGTAAATGGGCCATCGAATTCATGGAATGTAAACCCTCTTCTGCAAACAACCATAAGTACATCATTGTTGCCGTCAACTACTTCACCAAATGAACTGAAGCCATGCCCACCTTGAACTGTAAAGCCGACATTGCTGCTCGTTTCTTTTATAACCATGTTATTACACAATTTGGGGTCCCAAAACAACTTGTCTCTGACCATGGTTCAGATTTTGAAGATGCCATTTGGCGTGAGTTGTCAACACTACTTAAGTTCAAACATCAGTATGCCTCTGCTTACTACCCCCAAGGGAATGGCCAGGTTGAAGCCATTAACAAAATTTTGACAACAATCCTTCAACGCATTGTTGATCGACATAAGTCCAATTGGCATCACATGCTTTTCCCCGCATTATGGGCTTACCGTACATAAACTAAGGCCGCTACTGGTTTCACCCCTTTTCACTTAGTTCACAGCGTCGAATATGTCCTCCCCATCGAGTGTCAAATCCCCACTCTACACATTGCTATTGAAATTATCCCCGACACCTCCCCACTTGAACAACGCCTACTGTTATTAGAACAAGCTGATGAGGACTGTCGCGCAACCCTCCAAACCATTGAAGCTGCCAAGAACTGCTCCAAAGCTGGTTACAACAAAAATGTCCACCCACGCGCTTTCCGTGAAGGTGATCTAGTCCTCGTTTACGACCAAGCCCACGACAAGACTGGAAAAGGGAAGTTCGAATCCATGTGGCAAGGCCCTTACATAGTGCATACCTGCCTTGGACATGGGGCATATATTCTAGCTGATTTAGAAGGCCACCCCTTAGACAACCCCCGTAATGGGTTGTATCTTAAACACTTTTATCCTTAATAATCCCACGGACCCGTTGGTCCATATTGTACAGTTTGATTTTTTTTTGTTTTTCACTTTTTAACCACAACCTTACATTCATCATTTTTGCATGATCATAGATGGAACATCTTCCACCTCATTACATTGGCTTCGCCGATGGAGCAAGCCGCTGGTCTCCAAACCTGGCCTCTGCAGCATGGGTCTTATATTCCCCTTCACATGAGTTGATTCACCTTGACGGAATGTGCATAGGCGCTGCTACCAATAACCAGGATGTGTATGATGCTGTGATCAGTCTCCTGACTAATGCCCTTCTGATGGGTATACATCACCTTCATGTGTTCCTTCACTCCCAGCTCAACATCTGCTACCAGGTACGTGATCCTTGCCTCTTTCGAAAGTTCGTATGCACAAAACAGCTAAGACGACAATTTGAATCCATAACATTCACCCATGTCCCAAGAGCTCAGAATAGCGTCGTAGATCACATGGCTAACACCATCCTCGACTGGCATATCAATCAGACTATGTAAAATCATCCATCATGCATAATCATCACATTAAAAACATAAAAATCCCAAAAAGAATGCATCTACAACAAGGGGCATCCACGTGCCTATCATAACAAACCATTTGCATCCATGTGCAATAACATAACACAAAAATATATAGGGGCATCCACGTGCCTATCGTAACACATCATTTTGCATCCACGTGCAATAAACACATATAACACAATACAGGTGCATCCATGTGCGTACACAAAATCATCACCGCAAAAAATGCATCCATGTGCATATATATATAAATATATCATCGTCATGTCATGAGTGTCCCCGCACTCAGCTATACAAAAAACATACATTAAGAAACCCCACCATCATCCCTGTCATAAACTACATGCCGTCTATACAAAAAATCTTGAATTCCCATATGCATTGGGGGGGAGTCCCTAGCACTCCCTAATGAGAGTCATATCCCCCATCTGAATCCTCCCCAACCTCCTCTGCTGCGGACTCCTCCTCTCCACGCTCCTCGGGATCCTCCTCTGGATCCTCCTCATTCCCCTATCGATACTGACCCGTAGTCGCCTCGACCATAACTACCACCTGAATCAAGATAGATCGCTAGTCCCGTGGAGTCTCATGACAGGCTTCGACTACATCCCGATCCAGCTCCCTCCACCCCTCGTCAGAGACCCCAACCAGTAGTCGGTCGAAGGTAACTCGTAGGGCCTCCAGAGTCACCTCCGCATCTCGTCGACGTACCTCCCCCCGATCGGGTAAGGATGGAATGGCTACATGCCCCTGCCGCTCCCTATGCCCTGGTGGTGGCAGAATCGTCATATATATCTATATCTCTAACATCAAAATATCCAATATAAAAACAATAAAAAAATGAGATACATACCATGTGGGCCCCAAGCCTGCCCTGGGGGTCGTGGTGCCTCCGGATCCCACCTGTAGTCCATACCAGCGTATGGATAGTCATCAAAGGCCAATGGCAGCTGCAACCATTGCAAGTAGATCTCCTACGTGAAGTACCGCCCCACCTCTCCCCCATCCCGCTGACACATCATCTCACCCCACCGCACCATCCGCGGCTCCCTCAAACCCCCAGCATGGACTGGCGATATCGGTCGCAGTGTCGGCACCCGCTCCATAAAGAAAGAACACAGGAATGACCCGTAGCAGAATCCCTTGTCAGATTCCTTCACCGAGGTCAGCTGTTGTTGAACGCAGGTGAGGAACATCTGGCCCCAAGCAAAGTAAGTCCCCTGTAAAACCATCTTGACCAGTTGCTTCTATCCCCCAGACACCTGGTTGGTCCCCTACGACCCCAACATTCGGACCATGCATGCTGCGATCGCCCAAACTGATGGCTCCTCCAAGTCACAAATCAATAGTGCATTCTTATGCACTATTGCAGTCGGAAGGCAGTATCGGTCTAGCATCTCCTCCATGCCCACATCCGCGGACACCCGTGGTTGAGTATCCGCCAACCTACCCAAACATGGTAGTCCTGTCAAAAAGTACACATCTGCTAGCGTGAGCTCTAGTCTCTCCCCCTGTGCCATGAAGCACAGACTATCGGGCTCCCAAAAACTCACTAACTTGTTCAGCAGTAGTACTCCTGAATGCATCATCGGTACCTGTGTGAACTTCAATAGTCCGCACAGCCCCGAAGTCCCCCGGACATGTCGGTCACCCCGTATATAGTCCATCAGGTCATCCGATATATCCCGCTCTCTCCAAAGTACCCTCGGCATCCTGTCAATCAAACAATGAAAATTCATCAGCATATCATCTAATAAACCATCGTCCCTCCCTCGGTATGACTCCACAATCCCGATCCAGATCGCGACTGTGAGGCCCCATGCCACAATCCCAAATCATGGCTATCGGGACTATAGCCACGGTCGCAGATCGCGCCTATGGAGCCCACAGCTGCAATCACAGATCGCGGCTGTCCCAGCCACAGCTGTGGGCACGGATCGTGACTACCCAGGCCATAGCCACGATCCCATATCGCAGCTGTGGAGGCCATAGTCGTGATCGCAGATCTTGGCCATCGCCTAGAAACCGGCGATCCACACCCATGTGGACTGTACAAACCCCCCTAAAGACCCACTACCGATTCGAATTAGAAAAAAATTAAAGGTCTAAGTTCAGTGAAATACCTGCAACTCGCGGAAATGAAATCGACCGGTCCAATTGCCCAGAAATCTCAAATCCGCTCTGGCCTACCACACTCTCCTGTCAAAGTCAACCACACAAATGACACTTGGCATTATGGGTCCACTTACTATTTATAGATAGTTGACTTTTCTTGATTTGGCCATTAAGGATCCATACAGAGTCCATTTTCCCAACCATTTCCACCACTGGAATCATAACGATGAGACCTTCAGAATGGTCGACTCGGTTTCTCATTTTCTACGAACTCCTTTTTTGGAATTTTTTCCATGCACGTTGCCATCTCGATTTACGCACCACATCGACCGTTGTCAGTTTTTAGCATTCCTTATACCATCGGATTCAGTTTTTCAAGCCTGTGATGATGCTTGAGATCATTTCTTGCTCTCACCCCCATATTTTTTGAGCATTTTTTACCAGCCCCTAGTCATCTCGATTTGCATGCCACCTCGACCGTCCTCCATTTTCAAAACTGTTTATATCACCGGATTTAGTTTTTCGAGCTCGTGATGACGCTTGAGATCATTTCTTTCTCTCACCAGGAACAATACAAACATTGTGTCCCGACACCTTGCTTCCTCGGTTTGCGCACCACATCGAACGCCACCGAATTATTCCACATTTATACATGAGGCATTCGCTCCATTCATACTGCAATTATTTCGTTATTTTGCCACCATTTATCATCCCGCAAGGAGGCCCACCAATGTTCCCCCCCAACCCTCGTTCTTGGTTCTCATCGATGTCCCTTGATTGAACACTCTCTCCTTGCTTGGCCATTCCTTTTGTTCGGTATAATTTTATCCCTTTTTCAGGCTCGACAAGTCCTTTACGAAAAAGGAACGTAGGAAGTTTCTGTTAAGCTCTTTTATGACTCCTAAAAGAATGAAAATATCGGCGAGCAATCGCACTTCCTTTCATGCTCATTAAAGTACCTGAAAGGGCGTCTATCTGGTATAAGTTTAACCCTTTTCCAGACCTGGTAAACTAATTACGAAAAAGGAATACTCTAGTCACACAGGCTAGAAGAGTTATTCATTGTATCCTTTTATGCTTTTTCGGGCCTTGGAGACTAACACACGAAAAAGAACCCCCCTAGAGTCTTCTTATTGCTTTCAGACTCTCTAAAATTGAAAACAACCACGAGCATGCACCATCCCGGTCTCGTATAAATCCACACGACGGTACCATTCCATTATTTCAGAGTCTTCTTATCGCTTTCAGACTCCTTAAAATTGAAAGCAACCCCAAGCACGAACTGTCCTGGGCTCGTCTCAATCCACACTACAATACTATTTTGAGCACACTTCTTCTAGCTCCTTAAATTATAAAGAAGTTCCCCCCAGTGCCTCCCAACACTATGATCAATCATCTCGGCAGCACCCCCAATAAGGTCACTTTTGTTCAGAGTATTCTACAATCTCCTCTCGTCTTACACCAACTTGAGTATCACTCATCCCAGTCACCCTTCCTGATCCATTACAACTATGATCCCCTTCCCACCAGTCAGTTTCATATGCTGCCCGATCATCCCCACCATCATACTCTGAACAAAGGAAGTTTGAGTCCACCCACTGTATTTGCCCAATTATTCCCCCCATCCCCAGTATGTCAGTCCTACCATCAATACTTTCACACTTTGGTTCTCCACCTCGTGCTCCTATCAAGGAAACATCATTGCCTTGGTAGTTGCACGTCTCCCTCTGTCAATGCCAACCCATCTATTCCAGAGGATAGACCTAGAGGTCCCTGTTCCTTGCACTCATCACCATCTGTGGTGAGTGCCTACGGACCATTTTGAGAGGAGTCATCAATGCCTCTCCGAATGGTTGTTTCTCACATGCTTGACTTCAAAACCTTGATAGCATTGTTGAGAATCGCGCAGCGTATATATCCCTACAGTTATTGATCGAAGACCCCGGATTTCCCCCGACTCTAGCACATTGGTGAGTCACTTCGGAACACCCAGTTATATGTTCCCGCGGATATCCGGTTTGCATTGGTGACAGTATTTGGAAGCTATCCACTTATAAGCTTCCTTGAGTACCCAGTATAGCTACAGTCCAGTGTAGCATTGAGGGTATGACTCCCTGTCACTATGATCCCATAGTTCATCGGTTCCTCTGGTATCACACTCAGCACCACTATTGTCATTCCAGTGTATCAGTTCTTCAGCTCAGACATGGTTATCCCAGTCGTATGTCCCATATATGTGTCCCCTTTTGCACCCTTATGATGTACACAATGATTCTCCATGTATCTTTCAGGTCCCCATTTTTGGGCCTCATTGTTATTTTTATATATCTTGATACGAGCATGGGTATGCCCGCCTCATCCATATATTGAGATTATTCCTCATTCATTATTGAGGTCATGTATTTTCAGTTTTTGCAGTTTGTTCGGGACCGTTGTTTCGGGCTCTAGTTCGTTTCTTCTCCTCTCCACATCCCAGGAAAACCATAAAAGACTTATGATGTCTATCAGCCATAAGATGAGCTCTTGCCCTCACACATCTGGGGGCAATCTGTTAACACCCAAAAAGTGTTCACCATCTCATCTCCCTCATTACATGACTCATTTGTCTGTATTTCCTACCATATTTGCATCCAAAACCTTAAAAAACCATTAAAAAGCCTCCAAAAGGCCTAAAATCCCCCTTTTTCCCACAAAATAATTCAAATTTCCTCCAAAAATAGTAAAAACCCTCTAAAAGGGAACTAAATTCCTAAAAATAAAATAAAATGGAATAAAAAATATAAAAATATATAAAAGAAGAGGAAAAAGAGGAAAAAAGAAGCAAAAACCCTATACAATTGACCTAAACCATATGGTGCCACAAACCATGGGTCAACACTCCACCACTAAAAACCTATAAATAGGTGATGGAGGCTCCCCATTTCACATCCACAATCTTCCCTATCCTCACTCTTCCAAAATCACTCTCGAAACCCTAGCTCATCATTTGAGCCAGCTTTTCCCATTTGAGTGCCCCTTTTGGCCCATACCCAAAACACTTTGGAGAAGGAGAAGGATCCCATTGGAGCACAGAAGCATCCCTCATGGACTACTGCAAGAGCTCCACCAACCTCAACACTTGAGGTAAATTTAATACAAAAGAAAATATTTATCATATTGTCATGTCTTTTTATTTCTGTCAATGCTCATGCTAGGTTAAATTTAATACTGTTTTACTGCTTTAATTTACTGTTTATTGAACTGCTACTAAGGAGGCCCTTCTCCTTAGTAGGTGCTCATTTGCACAAGCTAGGGCGAAAAACCTAGCTACAACATCCCAAGTTATGTCTCTTAATTCCTGTCGCTTGGTGTGTTTCAAGTCCCGCCACCATCTGGATGCTTTACCATTCAAGTTGTAGATGGCTAGTCAAGCTTGCATTTTGCTGTAGTTATGAACTTTGAAATACTTGTTCATTCCTAGCAGCCACTCTTCAGCCTTCTCCCCAGAGTTGATCTCTCCATCAAAATTTGGGTCTTTTATCTTTCTGAATTCTCCTTGCAAACTGTCGTCACTCTTCCCCCTTTTCTTGCAAGCAGGTGGTGAGCCGTCATCATTGGAAGAGCTCTTACAGTCCTCTTCCATTGATTCAGGCAGGTGTTCTCCCTGTTCTTCTCTCTTAGGACTGGCAGTTTTCTGTGTGTGACAGTTTCCCTTTTTAAAGGTGTTGACTGAGAGTGCGGGTTGTCCATGGGGCCTTGCCCTAGTCAAGCTTTGAAGTAAAGCTTCGTTTATAGCTTGATGCTCTCTTCTTTCCTGCATGTTATCATCTCTGAAACTTTGGAATTCACCTGTAGATTTTGCATAGATTTCATTAAATCTGAGTTTAGTTCCACCACAACTTCTTGCTCTCGTGGTGGAGAGTTCAGATTTCCATGTATGCTGCTGCCCTGTTTTGCATTCATTTTCAGACAATGATTGTACCTTCAATGTTATATAAGTATCAAGAACAAAAAATCTGTTAGTTTATTTCCTCATATAAAAAAAATAAAAATTCTAAATGTATGTTTATGTTTAATGGATATCTTGCAGCGGATGTTCTTTTTGTAATGAGCCCATAGGTCACTTAGTTTTGTAGCTGGGCTCTAATACCACTTGTAATGTCCCTAAAAATAGTAAAAATTTAAAAAATTTCTCTTGCTTGCTATATTTCTTAACATAGAATATGTATTTATAAATTAACTTCAGTACTGAGAAAAGTAATAGTACTTTGATTTCAGCAATAAGAGTTTATGAAATTCTTAGCAAGGTATTCTCTTCAGTCATGTTTTTCTCTGCAGAAGTAATGGTGGTAGTATGTTTATGGAATGTTTAACAATGATAGAAAGAGACTTTAAATCTCCTTTCACTTTTAAGGTTCAGATGCACGTTGAGTTTGTAACCTATTTAAATGTCACCTTCAGGATTGATGGACATGATGAGGTAAGTCGAACTACCTTGGAAAACTTGGGGTTGATTCATGTACCCCTGGCGGAGTAGCCGAGAGGTAAGGATGAGTATTGAGACTTGTTGACTTACTTAGCGATGTCGCTAATGCATAGTTATATTTCATGTTCTTGCAGGTGCAATATGGTGGCTCCATATTAAGCCACTTTTGCTATGTAATCCTCTCAAGGTCACACATCCATTTTGCATGACACAAAAAGGGGCTATGGACTTTCCATTGTGGTAATTAATCAAGTGATGAGGAATTTTTGCAACTATACAATAGTGGATAAATATTTGAATCTTATCGTGTTAGGTGGAAGTATTAATGGCGCAGGTGTTTGTCACATGGCCCATGGCCAGCTGTACATTAGGGGTTTTATTCAGGGTTTGCTCAATAGCGATATCACTTGTGATTTCTCCTTTGGCTGAGAGAGACATTGGCTGTGATGGTGTGATTGCACCTAGATTGAGCTACGCTCATGGCCAGGGCAGCGTTGGTTGTCCTACAAAGCGTGAACGAAATGAAACTTTCCAGGTACCTCCTTCACATATGTGTTCACTGCATTTTTCTAAGTTTTTAACATCCATGCTATTCAACTGTTCAGGATCTAACTTGTATTGGCTTGCTTCCATGGACAAGTATGGAGTTACGGTGTGGTTACTGCGTATGGCACAAATGGATTCCATTACCATATGCGTTGTGAAATGGGACAGGTAAGTCCAGGATTTTCTCAAATCCCTCACGCCTTCCTGTATCGGTTGTGGGAAAGAGCTATATTTTTAAAAGAAAAATGTAATGGGGAGGCTTCGTGATTTCCCTTTGGTTCATTGTCTTACTTTGAATCCCCAAATGGGGTCTCCTTTGGCTGGACCGGTGGGTTGGAAAGGTTGTTGTAATTATTAATATGGAGAACGAAACTTCTGAGGGTTTCTATACCTACAGTCAGGTTTCTCGCTTTGGTCCTGTGTAGTTTTAATGGTACTTGCACTATATAATTATGGGGTTTGGAAAAGAATATCATCTCCTGCATTTATCAACAAAACTCATATGGGTGTTTTGACTATGTAATGGACCTCTGCGTTTTTAATTTATGCTTGATCAGTTTTAAATCTTTGTTTGAAAGGTTGTTGTCCATTCGATGGGATCCATGTTGCTAAATAAGATCTCGTCTTTAGCTTTTGTTCTGGGTTTTTTTTCTACGAAAATAGTGTTGGGTAGTGGGTTCAACTCCTCGACCTACGTCTTGGATTACTGGTCTTTATAGTGTATTCATACTGAATTTGGTTGTGTATTAGTTTCGTTTGTCATGAGAATTTGGTTGTTGATTGAAGAAATGGGTACCCATCAGGGTTTGATTGTGGGATGTGTGGTAAAGCGATTCTGGGTTTAAACCAGACTCCATGAAAACATTTATATCTGATCTATCCCGTGTTTTGGTTGCAATGGTTCTTGGTAATGCACTAGATTATCAATGTCCCTGTCTATGTTATTTTGTGGGTTTAAATAATAATGGTAGCTATGGTGGAGAAACGATACGATGGTTGATGATATGAAAAACATTTACTTTCTTTTGGTTTGACTGGGCAGAAAATGAACATCGTGGTTAATGTCAGTCCCAAACTTGGGGTCTACATTTTTCTTGGTTTACAAGTTGGAGAGGGTTTCGAGGTATGACTCATTGCTTTCGTTTTTTTTTTGTATTTGTTGGTGTCTAGGAAGAAAAACATAATGAAAGGAAGAGAGAGAGAGTAACCCTAACTTCTGAATAATTCTACTGTTTAAAACAATTTTGTTCCTACATAAGGCTTCGTAATTTGAGGACTGAACAGGGTGTTGTAAAACGTTTGGGGTTTTCAAATAATGATGAGAGTCTGTATGTAAATCTCGTTTGATGTAGATGATACCGTGGCTTGCGCCTAAATTGGCTTTGGTTTGCCAAAGTTAAGGGTTGTGGCTACTTTGAGCTTGCGATTCTTGATGTTTAAATGTTGCCATGAATTCGATACTTGGATCTCCATGGTTGAGTAGTTTCCTAGGTTTTCTTTTGTTTTTAGTAAGGGTTAAGGATGTAGAGAAAAATTGTAATACAGCTTAGTTCTGACAACAAAAATGGAATGTTATCTATAGAGATTATTAATTTAATTCACAACTCATTTCTTTTGAGAACAGAAAACGGAAATTTCTATAACAATTAAATGAATTAAATGCATTTTAAATACATACTGTTGGTAAGAAAACTCAGCTGGCTACATTAATAAAGAATGGAGTCTAGGTTTTCGATATGCTTGGATGTCTAGCACACGCTAGCTTTGCTAGACCTGCTAGACATTCTACTAGTTTGTAAATCAAATTTCACAGTTGATAAAGTTCTAGCTATAGATTTCTGCTCCTATGATAACCCGAGAGCCCATGCCCAAAGGCCCTTCCTCTAAGTAAACTAATATTTTAAACAAGTTAGGATAAAACAAAACAATGCTGTATATCAAATTTATGCTAAATGCCTAGCTTCTATTATAACTTGAAATGGGAGTTTAAATAATTCAAACCTGGTTGCCTTGTGTCTTGCTCCTCTTCTGTAGAAGCCTGCACACTCAAACAATAATTAGTGTAGAATCCTCTGAGTTTAGCTGACCTGTTAGAGTGATTCCTTAGCTGGATAACTTTGGGGCTACCATGTTCCTCCCAACTATGACCCTTAGACTGTTCCTGGTTCTAACTGGATCCCTTCAAGCTGGTTCCAACATGCAATAAGAGATAGAGGCCCCAGGTTCACTGCTAGTTTAGATCTAGAAATTTATATGGAACTGCTTCAGTTATTGGAGCAAAAAGTTCTCTCTGATTACCATAAGAGAATGATAATGAAAAAGATGATCCCCTCAACCTTGGGATCTTCCCTCTTTAACTAGGGGAGTCCTGAATTATGGTTGTTTGAATAATTTTTTAGTTTCTTTAAATTAAATAATTAATATTCTTTAAAAGATATTATTATCAAATATCTAGTCCTTGTGGAGCTAGGACTTTTCCTTTGTTTTAACTAGAAGTGATTTTAAATAAATCTTTTCATAATAATAATAATAATTATATTTCAATCTTTAATATTAATAACATCATTAATAATATTTAAATAATGTGGCAGCCAACTATGCATAGACTCTATGCAATAAATATATTTTATAAATAAATATTAGCATCATTATTATTAAAGCCTTTAGTAATAATATTTAACTTTGAGCTTTTTATGCGTGTTATTTATATAAGAGTACTCTTAGTCAACTCATACTTTAAGTTATGGTGATTATTTTAATTATGTATCTTCACATAATACTTCTTTTAACCCTAAGGACAAGGTTCAATTCTTTGTATGGTCATTTGGTAAGCTTGGATAGGCATCTCTAGTCTCTCTCTTGCATGTTGGATTCCCTCGTTTAACATGGTAGTTCCCGCAGTACTTGACGATAGATAGAAAATGATTCATTTAACCAATTTTAAATAAATGTGATGAAAGTAGTATTGCTATTCCGAGTCTCCCCGACTCAACACTTGAGATCTAGTAACCCCGAGTGCTCTTCAGATCCTTTAAATCAATACTCTCACATGGGCGTTACACTAGTGCAATTCCAGAGCCTCCTTCTCAACAATAGTCCTAGAATGTGGTTGTGAGGCACATCTATTATATTTAAGTGGCCTCAGATACGGTATTCATTTATCAAGCTTGGAGTGCTCCAGGGCTTATGCCCAACACTCAATGTATATCAGGGCTTACGCCCAGTACATAAACATTCTTCTAAGTACATCGGGGCTTATGCCTAGTACGTAGGTCATTTTGTGTGTTTCTGAGTCCACGCTCAACACACCGCATAAGTCAATCATGTAACATCATAGCTCTGCACAGTAAGTAATAAAAGATCATATCAGTATATTAGGGCTTGTACCCACATCATATGCTAAAGAACATAATCACAACATTAGAGCCTCCTCGCCTAGTATATACTCAATAAAGAAGTCAGCCAGGGTCCATGCCGAGTATGTCAATATATAAAACAATAAATCATGTGTGCTAGGTATCATGCCCAATACTCAAAATAAATCATATATGCTGGGGTGGTGGCTGAATATAACATCAGAAATAGTTAGTACAAAATTCAGGATATTACAGTTACCGTCCTTGGCATGTCAATCGTGCACCAATGGTGGATGATGCTATTGATGAAAATATGGACGTAGATGATGAAGGTGTCCATGTGGATGACGATTTGGATGAATGGGAGTTGTTGTCTCATTTGGTTCCTCCACATAATATTAATATTTTAGATCTTTGCACTCTCAGACGAAGAGAGTTTGATTTAAGTTTCAATTGGGAGGACCTAACGATAGATGTTGGTGTTGCAGAAGAGGAAACCACCTTTATAACAAGTGCTCGTTCACGTGGTGAACTAATACAAGTTGCAGACAATAATATTCCAAATCCATCTTTGTTGTCTGCTAAGCAACGACTTGCTTTTGACATGGTTTTGCATCATTCTATGGAGGTTGAAAAGAAAGAACCATTCAAAATTATTATTCAAGGTACAGATGGAACTGGAAAGTCCTATCTAATTAATTGTTTTTATCATGCACTTGCTTCTTCAAGTGGAAATGGAAAAAATCCTTTGCTTTTACTTGCTCCAACAGGGATAGATGCATTTAATATGCGTAGCCGCACAATCCATTCGGCTTTGAGAATTCCTATTCGAGACATGCGACCCCTGTAAGGTCGAACTCTTTTTGTGTTTCAAGAGGAAATGGAACATATACATTATGTATTGATTGATGAGATGAGTTTTATAGGGCCAAGGTCATTAATGCAGATTGATTCTTGATTGCGTGAAGCATTTCCAGATAAAATAAATACTATTTTCGGTGGTAGATCTGTAATTCTTGTTAGTGACTTGGGTCAATTGCCACTTGTCAAAGATAAGCCAATGTATGTAGGAAAAAGAACAACACAAGTCTTATGGCACAGCTTCAGCATTGTTGTCACCCTTGAAACAATATTTCATCAATAGGGTGATAATCCCCGTCAAGCTTCCTTTCGACGATTATTGAGTAACATACGTAATGCACAACCTTACATAGATGATTGGGATGTTATGATGTCTCGATCGGACAGTTGTTTTCCTTTGACAGAAAGGACATTATTTGATGCAGCTGTGCATCTTTTCCCTTCAAACAATCTTGTCTCCTTGCATAATAGGAAGATGTTGAAATATTTGAATTTTCCTATTGCAAGGTGTATTGCAGAGCATGGCCGTTGTACATAATTGCTTGGAATTGATGATGACCAACTTGATCATGAGGTTCTACTATGCCCTCAACAACGTGTTATGTTGACTTTCAACTTGTGGGTTGAGGAAGGTTTGGTAAATGGTGCATTGGGTTACATTCAAAATGTTTGTTATATGCCTGGAACAAAACCTCCTCAACTCCCAATGTACACAAATGTTCTCTTTGACAAGTACGTTGGTATTCCATTTAACATAAAAAACCCTAATATTGTGCCTATACCTCCTGTTGTTAGAGGCAACTGAAAACAGATTCCTCTAAAGATGGCGTGGGCTTTAACTATCCACAAGTCACAGGGCCTCACATTAGAATGAGCAACTATTTATATCGGCAATACCGAATGACAAGGAATGACTTTCACTTCCATTTCATGTGTTAAATCCATTGATGGATTGCGCATATCTCCACCTTTTTCTTTTGAACGATATCTGAAGATGGAAAAATCTGCTTATGTGACATTGCGCAAACAAGAAGAAGAAATTTTGAAAGGGCTAACATTGTAACTAAGGACAAAAAATTGTCATTTCATTCACGTTTTCCATGACCATTTATTTTCATTGTTTTCTATAAACTTGTGATATCGTTCTCACTTTTTTTATTTAATATGTTGTATTTTATTTCCATTCTTGCTAAAACATCTCTTCCACGACATGTTTTACATGACTTAAATTTCTATTTCTACTTTTTACACAAATCAAATTTATCAAAAACCATTCCCAAGAAAATACCATTCCAATACATTTATCAAAAACCATTAACAACCCCTCATATTATGCAACTAGACTACATTCACATCCGTATAAATCTATATGACATAAACATTCACATTCAAGTAAAGCTATATAACATACACATTTTCATGCAAATAAATCAATGATGAAGATTTATGAAGAATATGCATATACTGAGTATTTTCATTGTAAAATATGACAAGTATTTCTTCATAACTATGGCAACATTTTATATAAGGCATTCCATCTTGATGTACATAGCATTGACAATCCTGAACATTTTGCAACTTAACAAAATTTTGTTCCAAATAAAGCTATATGACATAAAAATTCACACCATGCACAACCATGATCATTATGTACATACTTCATTTCTCGTGGAAAAAAAAAATCTCATTGCTATGTATCCCAACTTTTCATATTTTTAGTTGCATATTCATCTACATACTTATGCATTGTTTTCATTTGCTTGAATGAAATGGAGTTTCGATTTTACGTTTTCTATCCGTTGGAATTATTGCAATTTACATTTTCTTACATTGTTTCGGTTAAACATTTTTTAACTTTCATAATTTCCCACAACTTTTTTTTACATTTTATTAAAATTTACTTTATTTTAGATTTTCTTTCATAATTTCGCAGAACTTTTTTATTTTATTTTATTACAGAACATATTGTTTGTTTTGTTTCTCCATGGTTATGGACAATGCTCTTCTTTCTAGATTTGTCTTCACTATCCATGAGACAACTTTGCAAGAGGATTTTCTTTCCTATTTCCAAAATAAGATCAGTATCAAAAATGGTTCTCCATGCAACTTGTTCAATGATACCCTTTATATTTTATCTAAGATTAAATCAATACTTCAACAATTTAAACATATATGTCAAGGAGAGGCTGGCAGAAGGTTAGAAAAGAATGGTTGTATAGGCAATGGGGTCGACATGTCAAAGTTGATATGTATTGGTGTTGCATATGTCATGAATCTCATTGTAGATTTGAAAATGGTGAGATTTTAACAAAATTTTCTTATAGAAGCACTGTTTCTTCTTTTAGGTATGTATTTTACTTTTTATTATATTTTTAATATTTCTTTTTTTCCTCTATTATTTATATAACAACAAGTATATACATTTATTATCTTTCTCTTGATGTAGAGTTCTTGAAAACAGAGAATTTTCTAAATTTACTTGGATTTCTTCAGAGATTTCCAAGCAAGAAGAATTTTTCAATCATATACACAATACAATCTCTAGCGTGCTTGCTACTCTGACACATCTTTTGACTATACACTTCATTTTTTTCCTAGGATTAAGACATCGATCATCCATCTTGAACATAAATGTCTAAGTCTTGGTGTTAATATCTATTGGTCGTGCATTTGTCATGGACATAGTATTTAAATATTTTTTTCTTTCAGTTTTGCATTCAAATATTTTTTGTATATTTTTTTGAAAGTTTTGTAGTAATTTTTAATATACAATTTTATAGATTTAAATCCTTCATATATTCATATTTATAATGTACATAACACATTCTACTTTTTTCAATAAATTTATGTTCTACATAGTTTTAATTTACACTCTGGTATTTCTTTTTCTCGCGATGATTTTTTTACCTATGTTGGATCAATATTGATTATGAAATAAACATCTTATGTTTGAATATATATGAGATAATAGATTTTTTCCTTAAATAAATAATAATATTAATAAATATTGTGATATACTTTTGTATACCATTTCATCATACATTTTTTATAGCACAAATTTATATATCATGTTTTTTTTCATTCCCTCATTTACAAAAGTTCTTCTAATTTCTCAAACAAATTGTTTTCTATGTTATCGTCTATACTAATGTATTTTCTTATGTTATATTATAGAAATGGATTTGCTGCCAACAATCTGGAGCTCCTTACCAACAAAGATACTTGAAATGATATTTCTATGGTTTCCTTTATCCGCTATTTTCCGTTTTAAAAGCGTTTGCAAGGATTGGAGTCAAAGATGATCAAAAGACAATTTTAGGTCGTCATGGAAACAATGTGGACAAAAAGAACTTGGAGTTTTAGGTCACTTTCCTTCTGAATATGAGAGTCATTTCCAAGCAGATTACATAA
This sequence comes from Larix kaempferi, assembly GCA_027924585.1. NCBI lineage: Eukaryota > Viridiplantae > Streptophyta > Pinopsida > Pinales > Pinaceae > Larix > Larix kaempferi. The sequence goes on from BSBM01001286.1 coordinate 1,309,983, forward strand.
ATCAAGTGGGAAAGTTTTCAACCGTATCTATACCATTTTTTAGTAATAGATATAAAGTTGAATCTACATGTGGTTCACTTATTTTGGTTTCCTTACCCACTACCTCATATAGAAGAAGGAAGTACTACATAATTAACCCTTTCAGAATGACTTCTACTTATATAGGGTGCCTTGATCTTGGTGATTACGATTTTTTTATACTACTGAAAAATGTGGAAGGAAATGTGCGACAACAAAAATATGATTGGGTGGTTCTCAAACATGTTTATAGCACATTTCAATCAAAATATTTCATTTTTAGCAGCCTCCACATGCATTGGAGACTAACAATACCTCCAGATGGTGATGTTTTTCCTCCAAAAAAACCCATTATGTATAATGGAAAAATGTATTGGGTGCATACTCATGTTGTTTCTTTAGTCGGCCCCATATGTTCACACAACATATATTGGATAGATGTTGCCAAAAACAAATGGGACTTCGATTTTAGTCAACAATCACCTGGTACATGGTCTATTTGCTTAGCGATTCATTCCAATCAACTACTTTGTTTCATGAATCAAGGCTCGACTACAATATGGTTATTAGAAGATACTCCACATGGTTTGAAATGGAATTTTTTATCAAGGTTTAGCTCGGCCATCAACATGAACTACCCTGGATATTTTTTTGTTTCTTCAATTCATAAGTACTTGCTTATGTGCAAGTACAGTGGACTTCACTTTTCCTTCTATGACTTGAGTACAACTATTTCTGATGATGTAGCTGATGGTGAAGTATTACGATCGAGGCATTTTGGACTTAATATTCAAACACCTACAAATGTGCATGACCTCATTCAAAATATTTCGCTCTTCCCAGTTTATCCTAATATGGATTCAATTGATGATGTAGTTACTGAGGTTTAACTTGCTCTTCATGTAAAAATAATTTTATCAATAAAAATTTCTATGTAGCGTTTAATAATGTTTTTGCATTGTACATTTCCTTCCAAATCAAATTTATTCCTATATATTGTTTTTATATGTGTTCAATAGAAATTCCAATTTCAAAATATTTAACTTTTTCTTATATTCTTTTTCTTCATTGTATACACTATATGTTTTTTACTTCCATGCTTTCACAATATCAAATACATTTACAAATGTCATTTCACATTTTACATTCATAGATACCTTCCCCATATTTTCCATAAATATTAGTATTTTTTATTATTAATTATTTCACGATTATAATGTTTTTCAAAATAGGATTTATTTATTTTACATTTGTTTTACTTTTTTTAATAAGTAAATTTGAAATATAAATTATTATTATTATTTATTTAATTATTTTTAATATAACTTTCAAATATAAATTTAATTTGAAATTTCTTAATTTTCATGAAATATAATTTTTATTTTATTTTATATAATTTTTTTCTAATAAGCCAATTTTATTACTAATATTAATATAATATTAATTTATTTTACATTTAATTATATTTAATAAGAATTATTAAATTTCTTATTTCTTATTTAATATAATTTAATGTAAATCACATTTTCTTTACTTAAATTTTTTTATTAATTTTAATATCAGTTATTTTGTTTTTGATTTATACTTTTTATTATTTATTTTAATTGTTTTTAATATCACTACATTTATTTTTAATTTACATTTAATATCTTTTTTTATTAACTATTATTTAAATGTTCTTTAATATCAATTAAATATTTTATTCTCAATTTACATTCTATTTTATTTTATTTATCTTTAATTTTTTACATTTATTTAATTTATTTTTTATTTTATTTAATATATTTAACTATTTTAATTTTAATTTTACTTGTATTTATTTAATTTTTTTTCACTTATATTTATTTATTAATTTTCTTTTATTTATTTATTTTACTCTATTTATTTATTTAATTTATTTTATTTTATTGGTATTTATTTATTTTATTTATATTTTATTTTATTTCTAGTTGTTTATTTTTTATTTTTTATTTGACTTTATTGATTTCTTTTTACTTTATTTAATTTACTTTGCTTTTATTTATTTATTTATTATTTAATTTACTTTACTTAATTTTATTTAATTTAATTTTTATTTTAGTATTTCTTGGTTGTATGGGTTATTCACTAGCAACAATCACATTTTTAAATGTGGTTGATATTTGTTGATGGATGAATATCAACCACTTTTAAATGTATGGTCAATGTTGATATAGACCTATCAATAAACCACATTTAAAAATGTAGTTGTTGCTAGTATACAGTAGTAATTTACCTTTGATTCCTGGAAGTTCCATCCTTGACATGCCTGCTAATTAATTGATTATCAACTACAAAAGCAGTTATAGCTTATTTTAAATCTCTATAAAATTCCATCTCGGAACTATTCTTTAAATGTTAAAATAAAATTCACTTGTATCAGGTTATGGAATATATTCTGCAGAAATCAGATTTATGTGTAATAAAATTTAAAATGTAACATGACCCAGTGACCTGACCATAGACCTGTGGTTGAGGTAACCCAATCCTTGTTATAAGACTGTAGAAGAGGTATATCATCGGATTCACTTCTAATAATACTCCTTTAAGTTTGGTTTCCATTTAGCGTCAGGCATTGATTGAGCTTCCATTAAATAATTCGCCTTTCTTTTTATTTTGGCTTAAAAAACAAAAGAAAATCGATTTAGGCGTTGTTGAATCTTCCGGAGGTTCTGACTGACGGATTACTAGCTGTGTGATCATACCATACGAATCCTGTTAACTCCTTGGAAAGGATTGACTTTACGATCTCCTTATCTTACTTTAAAAAAAACTATGAGCTGTGTATTGGATCTGCCTAAAAAAATCCAAATAATATAAAGTTGAGTCAAGCTTTAAAGTGTATGAATGGTGAAGCCAAATTATGATGGTATGTAAAGCTAAGAATATGAACTAGATGAAGGCTAACACAAGTCGACATTTGGCTCTTAAGAAGTCGAATGGTTTAGACATGAGAAAATCTAAAAGAAAAAATATATATATCTTTACTTACATATATTGAAACTATAGGTATACAGTTTTCCAATGCCATTCGTTGCAGCATCAAACATAGCAATCGATTTAAAAGGCTTTCATGCAAGTCAATTTATATAAAAGGGAAGTATATATATAGGATACACTTGTCACTTGTATGAAGGGAAATTGGATATACATAGAAGATGATATTATTTTTAGGAAAGAAAAGAAGTGGGTGACACGAAACTCAGTAGATGCCAATTAATAGTGTAAGCTAAAGAGTTAGTTATGTTATATTCTAATTCTGAGTTGTGTATATAACTTTCATATGTATATATGACCAATGAGTCACAAGTTTGGTTGTGAATATGGATACTTTATTAACATGAACTTTATATATATTATTTAATTAATTCATGAGTTGGTTTTGAGTGATAATTAATTTCGATCTTTTTAATATGATCTTTATAAAAATAATTTTGTTTTTGTTTTAATATAATATATATAAAAGTGATTTATATATGTTGGTTAATAATTGCAGGTGGCATTTAGTTAAACATGAATTTCATATATTTAGGCAATGAAACCTAGGTAGGTTATGAATGGCATGTATAAGGGATATTTTTTTTCGGGGGATTTGATATATCATTCAATTGATTGATAAGTTTGGGAAATGGTAATAAATCAACATTTTGTAAATATGAATGATACACATGGTTGAAGGACGAAAGCAGAGTTAGGACAAAATCACTATAGTCATAAAAGAAATGGTAGATACTACTATGACAACTTAAAATTATTGAATATCTAAGTGATTAAATGTCACTCTTGAAGCCGACATTTCGAAAAGTCCACCATGTTCGTGTTGAAATATTGTAACTTCAAAGAATATTATATTTGTACTTTATTATTCCGGAGATGTTTCATTCCTCCATGAAGATCTTATTGTATATCCGGAGATGTTTATTCCTCCGTCGGAATGTGGTAACTTGGGTTATTAGACTTCCCTAGTGGGGGTCGGCCCTGTATGTGTTATGTGGGTCAAAGGGTTATTAGACCACCCTAGAGGGGTTAGCCCAGTCAATTGTAATGGGGTGTTTAACCCAGTGGTAAAGTTGGGGTTGACCTAGTTAATATAAAATACAAGTTGGAGATCTGTATAAATAGAGGAGGTGTGTTCCTCATTTATACACACACTTCTATCACTAAGAAAGTAGCGCACTTGTGAGGGAGAGGTATGCTATGGAGGAGGAGGAGCTCATGTCTTTGGTTTACATCTTTGTATTTGTTGATCATTTATATTGAGGAAGCTTTGCTGGGTTTTCTACCCCATGACGGTTTCCCAGGATAAATCTGTGTCTCTTTTTTTAATGCTATGCTTGTTGTTTCTTCAGTGATCCTGTATATGCTATTATTGTGAAATGGAATGTAATGCTGATATTTTCTGTCTTAGCATATTGAATCTTAACAGGTCGTACCCTGAAAATTGGTGGCAAACATTGATTAGTTAATGCACAAAGGAGAACACACACACACTAATAGTGTGCACGCATTATTAACACATGCACACTCCTCTATCTGAAAAAGACAGGATAACATTTCCTGTGCATCATTCGAAATTTCAATTTTCACTCTTACGCGGTAAAATAAGCTTCTCTTCATGCAATTTAAAATTTGTAACTCTTGCATTCACATTGAACTGGCATTCTTTGGAATATTGGAACCCTCTCAACCATCTTGCACACAACATTTACACTCAACAATTCTCAGAGCTCTATTTGGAACATTGGACTATTCGATTACAACTGTTGGATACATTGGAGTTCACTTGTTTTGCAATGCAACTAAGGAGCTATTAAGGAAAGGTATGGTGAAAATTTTTCTACATGAACAAGTATGAGTTGTCTACCCTTGTAATATACAAAGGTTGAAAATGGTGTATTCATTCAAATTTAAAGATTATATATTGTAAAAAAGTTATATGTGTGTTTGATTTTTGTTCAAATTGATATATATGTACATGAATGCTGCAATTCCAAATATCAATTCCATATAAGACACACTTTTTCAAGAAAAATAATAGAGTAACCAGTGTGTAAAGAAGGACATGATTTTGATTATATGAAAAATTTGATATACAAATTCTTCCACAAATATATTAACATGAGGGGAAACATAAAATCTCTCGTGATGTATGAATTAAATTGGAGATGTCACAATCATTCTCAAGTTAAGGGGATATATCACTCAGTGGTACCTCTTCCCCTTAAACATAGTATGTGGACCAAAATGGATCATTACATACATTTCACATACAACTATGAAGCTCAAAATGAATGAACTCAATAAACCAAACTTGCCAAACTTGATCAACATGCAGACATTGGGCCTAATAATTGATACACATAGTAGAATCCATCATAGTGCTCTATCCTTGTTAGCATTCAATAGGCCCAAACTCAAAATACATCACTATGAACTCCAACCCCTTTTACATCACTATGAAATCCAACACATAGTAGAGTCCATCACTATGAACTCCAACACATAGTAGAGTCCATCGCTATGAACTCCAACCCCTTTTCCATCACTATGAACTCCAAGGCATAGTAGAATCCATCATAGTGCTTTATCCTTGTTATCCTTTAATAGGTCCAAAATCAAAATCAATCACTATTTGTGATCCATCAGTATGAACTCCAACCCCTTTTCCATCACTATGAACTCCAACACATACTAGAATCCATCAGTATGAATTCCAAACCCTTTTCCATCACTATGAACTCCAACACAAGTTATAATCCATCACATTACTCTATCATTGTTAACCTTCAATAGGTCCAAAATCAAAATCCATCTCTATTTGTGATCCATCACTATGAACTCGAATCCCTTTTCCATCACCATGAACTCCAACACATAGTAGAATCCATCACTATGAAATCCAACCCCTTTTCCATCACTATGAACTCCAACACATAGTAGAATCCATCATAGTGATCTATCCTTGTTATCCTTCAATAGGTCCAATCTCAAAATACATCACTATTTGTGATCGAACAATGCACTTTCTACTAATAAACCCCATCCTCTATAATAACTATATAATGGTAGGGGGGAGCTTGAAATGAACTACACCAACCACTTTGGATCATAAACTTGCTATTTACCTCAATGGAGAAACCATAAAGACCCAGGATTTTAGCTTTTTGGAAGGATTCAATGACCAATTGCAACTCCTTTAATGAGACTTATTTCATTATCTCTCTATTCTATTATTGTATCACAGAGTTAGGAGAAAAAGAATCCATTTTTATTACCTCATAAATGTTTTCTCTTGGAGGTTCCTTGAAAATGTTACTAAAATGATTTTCTCCCAATTTAGAAATATCCTTGAAACTATGAACTCCAACCCCTTTTCCATCCTTGATGTTCCAAATAGTGTTGAATTTTTCCTCATTCATATTTCCATCCCTTAAGGAAGACAAGTTGCTTGAATTTTTGGCCACCATTTGGCTTCTTCCTAGTCTAATAGATATCATTTGGTTGTTATCGTCACCTTCACCGTCACCATTTGGTTGCTTCCATTAGAATGTCACAATATTACCTTCTATCCGAGTTGCAAATCTAATAATCTACACACTCGCTTCTGTATACACATACACATGGTAAAATCCATCATACTGCTCTATCCTTGTTAGACTTCAATAGGTCCAAACTCAAAATCCAACACTATTTGTGATCCAATAATCCAATAATTCTTAGAAGTATAGACAAGTATATTATCAAAAAGTACCAACACAAATGGCATTATCACCAAAACTTTATATTGACCCTTTTGTGCTTTGAATGTTGTTTTGAGAATGTCTTCTTGCATACAAAGTAGAGATTACAAGATCACTCACATAAGCATTCAATGGATAATATGGAATGATACTCACCATCTTGTTGCAAATGTTACTTATTCTAGTAAGGACAATAAACTTATTTTCTTGAAAAAGTTATTGGAGATCGAAAACAAACGGAATAGAACAAAAAATTCTAGACGGAAGGATCTATCTATTGAAAAGCTCCATGATCTAAGAGAAAAAGAAAGGTTGGGCATGGAAAGACATAGACATGCAACTACCACTGCATCATGTACTAGCACAATGAACAACACAATGAATTCTAGCTCAGCTCCACAAGTGAAGTGGATGATCCCAACATATCCCATTCAAATTCCATCAGTAAGTAATCCTCCAACCAATATTCCATCACCAACCAATGATGAAGTGTTTCAAGACATTCAAATATTGGTAGAAGATGAGTATGAAGAACTCAATGTGCATCGAGTTGTGGATTTGCAGTCTCCCCAAGAAGACCACACACATGTTGAACACACTCCCAATCCAAAACATGTGAACATAGTGCCACAACAAAGTAGTGGTGGGACCCATACTTACCCTACACCTACTCTACCTCGATTGTCTAGTGCACGACGAAGAAGAACTATTAGACGTATTCATGTGGATGAAAGTGCCCTAATAGGTCTTCAAGGTAGGTTACCTAAATGAAATATTGATTGGAAATGGAGAAAATTTGCCATAGAATTTTTTGAATCTAAGAGGGATGCATCGAAATGTCAATTATTTTTAGCTTTGTTAAAATCACATTGTTTAGCCATTGTTAGGAAAATTTTAGGTATAAAGTTAGTTAGAAGTTCAAAGGCTAATAGTCATGTTGTTTGAAATCTCCAAGCTTCATTTAATTTAATTGGAAAGACGTCTCGTACAAAATATCTTAACGTGACTGTCACATACCCAAAATCTAGACATTTTATGTCATGATGAAAACATTATGTTTTATTTTATTGTAAAGTTTTATGAATATTGACCAAGTGGGTCTAGGATGACTGTAATTAATCACTTTCAATATTTTATTATTAATAAATAAAAATTGAGACAAACATCCAAAGGATACTATTGAATGAGTGTTCACTGACCCACTAGGAGGAATGGACTATGGTGGAGAGAAAATTGACACTTGGAAGCATCCTCAACTCACTTCTAACTGTTGCAGGGGGCAACTTCCCTACTTTTATGGTCATGTTCCCCAAAAAAGTTGAACTAAGTAGGTGGCTCATTTACTAAACAAACTGACCAAAGACCTAGACATGCTACTTATCTACCCATCGAATTCAGCAGGAGGCTGTTAATTTCTTAACTTGTGATAATTTTTTAGCACAAAAATTTCGATGAGGGGGAGGTTAGAAGTGATTGAGTGAACTAAGACTGCATTCTGAACTAGTGTAGCCACATTGCTGAGTTCGATATTACAAAGAGAAGGAAGTACTACTGCTAAGTGCTACTGCTGAGTTGCGAGGGAATTTATTCCATTACTCCACATAGCATCATCGTCCTGGTGGTTCATTGAATAGGTTCGGGGGTCCTAAGGCAAGTAACTTGGCTGTATTCAGGAGCAGTTTGGGTGGAACAGGCTCCTTTGGCAGTTTTTTTCTTCTACAGTTACCAGCTTCATATCGTGTTATCTTATTTATTTTCTGTCAAAGTATTACTAAGGCTCATAATGTATTATGATATCTGTTTACTATTTATTTCTAAGTATCTTGGATGGCTGATAAATTTTTTACTTTTGCAAATTATCTACTTGAAATTGATTATATCATTCAGGATAAAATGCTAAATGATTAGTTAAATATAACAGTATTGATTGATAGAATAAAATTCTTCTTTGCATTTTTCTACACACTATTTCCGGTCTCGTACTCTAGTACAGGGAAGATGAAATTATAATATAATGGAAAGGGGAAGCTTGAAATGAACTACACCAACCATTTTGGATCAACAACTTGCTATTTACCTCAATGGAGAAACAATCAAGACCCAGGATTTTAGCTTTTTGGAAGGATTCAATGACCAATTGCAACTCTTTTAATGAGACTTATTTCATTATCTCTCTATTCTATTATTTTATCACAGAGTTGGGAGAAAACGAATCCATTTTTATGACCTCATAAATGTTTTCTCTTGGAGGTTCCTTGAAAATATTACTAAAATGATTTTCTCCCAATTTAGAAATATCCTTGAAGCTATGAACTCCAAACCCTTTTCCATCCTTGATGTTCCAAATAGTGTTGAATTTTTTCTCGTTCATATTTCCATCCCTTAAGAAAGACAAGTTGCTTGAATTTTTGTCCACCATTTGGCTTTTTCCTAGTCTAATAGATATCATTTGGTTGTTATCGTCACCTTCACCTTCACCATTTGGTTGATTCCATTAGAATGTCACAATATTACCTTCTATCTGAGTTTAAAATCTAATAATATACACACTCGCTGCCTTATACACGTACGCTTGGAAAAATCCATGATACTGCTCTATCCTTGTTAGACTTCAATAGGTCCAAACTCAAAAGCCATCACTATTTGTGATCCAATAATCCACTAATTCTTAGAAGTATAGACAAGTATATTATCAAAAAGTACCAACACAAATGGCATTATCACCAAAACTTTGTATTGACCCTTTTGTGCTTTGAATATTGTTTTTAAAATGTCTTCTTGCATATAAAGTAGAGATTACAAGATCACTCACATAAGCATTCAATGTATAATATGGAATGATATTCACCATCTTGTTGGAAATGTTATTTATTCTGGTAAGGACAATAAACTTGTTTTCTAAAAAAAGTTATTAGAGATGGGAAACAAACGGAATAGAACAAAACATTCTAGACGGAAGGATCTATCTATTGAAAAGCTCCATGATCTAAGAGAAAAAGAAAGGTTGGGCATGGAAAGACATAGACATGAAATTGTCACTGCATCATATACTAGCACAATGAACAAAACAATGAATTCTAGTTCAACTCCACAAGTGCAGTGGATGAGCCCAACAGATCCCATTCACATTCCATCAGCAAGTAATCCTCCAACCAATATTCCATCACCAACCAATGATGAAGTGCTTCAAGACATTCAAATATTGGCAGAAGATGAGTATGAAGAACTCGATGTGCATCGAATTGTGGATTTGCAGTCTCCCCAAGAAGACCACACACATGTTGAACACACTCCCAATCTAAAACAACATGTGAACGAAGTGCCACAACAAAGTAGTGGTGGGACCCATACTTACCCTACATCTACTCTAGCTTGATTTTCTAGTGCACGATGAAGAAGAACTCTTGGATGTATTCATGTGGATGAACGTGCCCGAATAGGCCTTATAGGTAAGTTACCTAAATGAAATATTGATTGGAAACGGAGCAAATTTGTCATAGAATTTTTTGAATCTAAGAGGGATGCATCGAAATGTCATTTATTTTTAGCTTTGTTAAAATCACATGTTTTAGCCACTGTTAGGAAAATTTTCGGTATAAAGTTAGTTAGAAGTTCAGAGGCTAATAGTCATGTTGTTAGAAATATCCAAGCTTCATTTAATTTAATTGGAAAGACGTCTCGTACAAAATATCTTAACACGACTGTCACATACCCAAACTCTAGACATTTTATGTCATGATGAAAACATTATGTTTTATTTTTGTTGTAAAATTTTATGAATATTAACCAAGTGGGTCTAGGATGACTGTAATTAACTACTTTCAATATTTTATTATTAGTAAATAAAAGTGGATACAAACATCCAAAGGAGACTATTGAATGAGTGCTCACTGACCGACTAGGAGGAATGGACTATGGTGGAGAGCAAACTGACAAGTGGAAGCATCCTCAACTCACTTCTAACTGTTGCAGGGGGCAACTTCCCTACTTTTATGGTCATGTTCCCCAAAAAAGTGGAACTGAGCAGGTGGCTCATTTACTAAAGAAACTGACCAAAGACCTAAGCATGCTACTTATCTGCCCGTCGAATTCAGCAAGAGGCTATTCATTTCTTAACTTGTGATCATTTCTGAGCACACGGGATTTGATGAGGGGAAGGTTAAAAGTGATTGAGTGAACTAAGACTGCATTCTGAACTAGTGCAAGCACATTGCTAAGTTCAATATTGCTAAAAGTAGGAAGTACTACTGTTAAGCGCTACTCCTGACTTGCAATGGAATTTATTCCATTACTCCACATAGCATCTTCATATTGGTGGTTCAGTGAAAAGGCTCGGGGGTCCTAAGGAAAGTAACTTGGTTGTCTTCAGGAGCAGTTTGGGTGGAACAGGCTCCTTTGGCTATTTGTTTCTTCTACAGTTACCAAGTTCATATTGTGTTATCTTATTTATTTTTTGTCAAAGTATTACTAAGGCTCATAATGTATTATGATATCTGTTTACTATTTATTTCTAAGTATCTTGGATGGCTGATAAATTTTTTACTTCTGCAAATTATCTACTTGAAATTGATGATATCATTCACGATAAAATGCTAAATGATTAGTTAAATATAACAATATTGATTGATAGAATAAAATGCTTCCCTGCATTTTTCTACACACTGTTTCCAGTCTCATACTCTAGTACAGGGAAGATGAAATTATAATATAATGGAAAGGGGAATATTGAAATGAACTACACCAACCATTTTGGATCAACAACTTGCTATTTACCTCAATGGAGAAACCATCAAGACCTAGGATTTTAGCTTTTTGGAAGGATTCAATGACCAATTGCAACTCTTTTAATGAGACTTATTTCATTATCTCTCTATTCTATTATTGTATCACAGAGTTAGGAGAAAACGAATCCATTTTTATGACCGCATAAATGTTTTCTCTTGGAGGTTCCTTGAAAATATTACTAAAATGATTTTCTCCCAATTTAGAAATATCCTTGAAACTATGAACTCCAACCCCTTTTCCATCCTTGATGTTCCAAATAGTGTTGAATTTTTTCTCGTTCATATTTCCATCCCTTAAGAAAGACAAGTTGCTTGAATTTTTGGCCACCATTTGTCTTCTTCCTAGTCTAATAGATATCATTTAGTTGTTATCATCACCTTCACCTTCACCATTTGGTTGATTCCATTAGAATGTCACAATATTACCTTCGAGCTGAGTTTCAAATCTAATAATCTACACACACGCTGCCATATAAACATACGCATGGAAAAATCCATCATACTGCTCTATCATTGTTAGACTTCAATAGGTCCAAACTCAAAATCCATCACTATTTGTGATCCAATAATCCACTAATTCTTAGAAGTATAGACAAGTATATTATCAAAAAGTACCAACACAAATGGCATTATCACCAAAACTTTAAATTGACCCTTTTGTGCTTTGAATATTGTTTTCAGAATGTCTTCTTGCATACAAAGTAGAGATTACAAGATCACTCACATAAGATTTCAATGGATAATATGGAATGATACTCACCATCTTGTTGCAAATGTTATTTATTCTGGTAAGGACAATAAACTTGTTTTCTAAAAAAAGTTATTGGAGATGGGAAACAAACGGAATAGAACAAAAAATTCTAGATGGAAGGATTTATTTATTGAAAAACTCCATAATCTAAGTGAAAAAGAAAGGTTGGGCATGGAAAGAAATAGACATGCAAATATCACTACATCATATACTAGCACAATGAACAACACAATGAATTCTAGTTCAGCTCCACAAGTGAAGTGGATGAGCCCAACAGATCCCATTCAAATTCCATCCGCAAGTAATCCTCCAACCAAAATTCCATCACCATCCAATGATGAAGTTCTTCAAGACATTCAAATATTGGCAGAAGATGAGTATGAAGAACTGGATATGCATCGAGTTGTGGATTTGCAGTCTCCCCAAGAAGACCACACACATGTCGAACACACTCCCAATCCAAAACATGTGAACGAAGTGCCACAACAAAGTATTGGTGGGACTCATACTTACCCTACACCTACTGTACCTCGATTGTCTAGTGCACGACAAAGAAAAACTTTTAGACGTATTCATGTGAATGAAAGTGCCCTAATAGGTCTTGAAGTTAAGTTACCTAAATGAAATATTGATTGGAAATGGAGCAAATTTGTCATAGAATTTTTTGAATCTAAGAGGGATGCATCAAAATGTCAATTATTTTTAGCTTTGTTAAAATCACATTGTTTAGCCATTGTTAGGAAAATTTTAGGTATAAAGTTAGTTGGAAGTTTAGAGGCTAATAGTCATATTGTTAGAAATATCCAAGCTTCATTTCATTTAATTGGAAAGACGTCTCGTACAAAATATCTTAACGTGACTGTCACATACCCAAACTTTAGACATTTTATGTCATGATGAAAACATTATGTGTTATTTTTATTGTAAAGTTTTATGAATATTGACCAAGTGGGTCAAGGATGATTGTAATTAATTACTTTGAATATTTTATTATTAATATATAAAAGTGGAGACAAACATCCAAAGGAGACTATTGAATGAGTGTTCACTGACCCACTAGGAGGAAAGGACTGTGGTGGAGAGCAAATTGACACTTGGCAGGATCCTCAACTTACTTCTAACTATTGTAGGGGTCAAATTCCCTACTTTTATGGTCATGTTCCCCCCAAAAGTGGAACTGAGCAGGTGGCTCATTTACTAAATAAACTGACCAAAGACCTAGGCATGCTACTTATCTACCCATCGAATTCAGCAGGAGGCTGTTCATTTCTTACCTTGTGATAATTTCTAAGCACAAGAGATTCGATGAGGGGAAGGTTATAAGTGATTGAGTGAACTAAGACTGCATTTTGAACTAGTGCAGCCACATTGCTGAGTTCAGTATTGCTAAAAGTAGGAAGAACTACTACTAAGTGTTACTGCTGAGTTGCAAGGGAATTTATTCCATTACTTTACACAACAACTTCATCCTGGTGGTTCAGTGAATAGGATCGGGGGTCCTAAGGCATGTAACTTGGCTATCTTCAGTAGTAGGTTGGGTAGAACGGGCTCCTTTGGCTGTTTGTTTCTTCTACAGTTACCGGGTTCATATTGTGTTATCTTATTTATTTTCTGTCAAAGTATTACTAAGGCTCATAATGTATTATGATATCTGTTTACTATTTATTTCTAAGTATCTTGGATGGTTGATAAATGTTTTACTTCTGCAAATTATTGTGAATAACCTGCAATAATTAATTAATGCAAATACACGAGATATCAGAAATAATAGATCTCAGAATCACTTTTATATTGATCACAGGCGACTTCGAGGGGGAAACCTCCTTTGAGCAAGCTCAATACAATTAACTTCACGGTGCTTTCATAGGCCTCAACACACACTTATATACTAAGTCTAGGCACCAATACTATGGGTCAAAACCATGGGCCATTAGAAACTATGGATCAACAAAACTACGGGCGACTTACAAAGCATATGTGCCAACAACAATAACACAAACTATGGATCAACAAATACCACGGGATGACTTACAAAGCATATGCGTCCAACAACAATATACTAACAAAGTAAAGACATGGGTTCCTAGCATTCGGCTCCCCCTTAGAAAAAAAATTGTCCTCAAAGATTTAGATGTGAAAATTGATGCAGAATCTGAAGGAGTGGTTCCCTTGTAGCATCCTCGGGTTGCATTCCGGCCCACTGATGCCTTTTGAGTTTCAGGGTGGATTGCGTGGAAGGCTATAGATGAAGAAGGACCATATTAGCTGCATGAAAAGTGCGCTCCGAGCAGTGTTGATCAGCTTGTTGTTTTAGTCGAATTCTTGCCATGTGAAGATTGTCCTGTAAAATGAGAAGAATCTGATCGTGGTTTCAAAGAACCGAGTCAATTGCATGAACTGGGGAGTTGTTGAGCGTGTATGGAAGAAGAACTGGCAGTGCTTGTCCATAAACTACTTCATATGGTGTCCTTTTAGATGTGGTATTGTACCACTGGAGCGCTTCTAGGAAATCCATAGATATAGTTGTCCACATCTTTGTAGGGATGGGCAAGGGTTTGAGCAGTCCCGAAAGGTGTGTCGTTTCACCCTTGTTGACCTGGAAAGTATCACACTCAACCACCATCTGGTGAATTTTCATTTTCAGTCCCTGCCAAAAGAAGTTACATTGTTCCCGGTCATAGGTTTTGAGGAACCCAGAGTGCCCTGCCGATGAAGAAGCATGGAGTTCATAGAAGAGATAGCCCTGTTGAATAGAGTACAACCAATTTGGAACAAGTAGAGAAATAGCTTTAAGAGAAACTGCGTCATCAAATTTGCGAGAAGGAGCATATGCCACCATATTATCCTTACCCTTCTTGTATGTGATCGCATAGTCATAACCCATGAGTTGGGTAACCCATTTCCAGTGTGCTGGGGAGGAGGCTCGTTGTTCCAGAAAATGTTCCAGACTCTGGAGATCAGTGTTGATGCATAAATAGATCCCTAATAGAGATGGTTCCCACATCTATATTGCATGCAAAATATCCATCATTTCCTGTTGAGATGTGGCTAAATGCTTACCAGAAAGGTCTCATGAAGGCGACAAGCTCATTGGTGCAACAAAGACACCTACATATCAATCCCAGGAAGTAGTGGAGACCATTGGTGGGTGCATCTGAATGGAATGGAGCTGAGCAATGAAACCATGTGAAGTCTTCTTAAGGATCTTTTCCAGGCAATGTGAACTGATGATGCTGACAGACCCTGGTTGTAAGCCCATAAATTTGTGTTGTGTTCCATTGACTGAAAACTGCATCCAAAGTTTAGCAAAATCCCATAAGATGGGGCCAAGTGTGAATAACCATTCAATGCGCAGAACCACATCACATCCGCCTAAGGACAAGGCAAACATGTCAGAGCGCAGGTTATAATCTTCCATAGAGATACGCACATTGTGACACTTTTCCTTGCAAGGTAAGGTGACCCCATTGGCAACCATGACTTCAAAGTTGGAGCAAGGATGGACAAAACAATCAACCTGTTTGGCAATCCGAGGGTCAATGAAGTTATGAGTGCTACCAGAATCAATGAGTATGGTAAGAGGGAGCTTTTTCAAGTATCCCCTGACCTGCATTGTTTGTGGGGTGGTGACATCGGTTACAGCATGGAGAGAGATCTTGGGTGGGTCGTCTTGAGATGGGGTGTCAATAGGAAGGTGCTGAATGTCAACCTGATCATATACTGTATTTGGAGCTTCTTCACCAAGTTCAGAGGTAGGCGGAGAATCCACATCCAAGAGATAGAGATTTTGTTGAACATATCTATGTCCCTGAGTGAATTTCTCATCACAATTATAACAAAGCCCTTTTTCTCGGCGTGCCTGCATCTCAGTTTTAGACAAATGCTTGATAGGAGTTGGTCGAGGTTCTGGCGGGATGGAAGGTCATTGAGAACCCATATTTCATAAGGGAACAAAAGTGGGTTTGGAGCATTGTTGGGCTGCAATCTTGTCTTCTGCCAACTTAGCCAAACCTAGGACTTCCATCATTGTGTTGGGACAAAACATTTTAACCTCTGACCAGATTTCATCCTTAAGACCACTGATAAAACAACTCCTGTAGAATTCATCAGACAATCCTTCTGTGTGATCGGCTAGTTTCTCAAATTTTGTCTGATAGTCTCTCACTGTGCCAGTTTGGTGAAGTTTAGTGAGTGCTCCTATGAATTCATCAAAATCACTAGGACCAAATCGTGGCAAAAGGAGTTGGAAAAAATCTGTTCAGTTTGGCTCGGGATGAGCTTTGATGTACCAACAGTACCATTGAAGGGCTTCCTGTTCCAAATGAAAGGATGCAAGTGGAACTTGTTGGACATCAAAAGTATTATGTAGACTGAAATATTGTTCTGCTCGGTATATCCATCCATTCGGATCAGTGCCATTGAAGCGAGGAAAATCAAGCTTCGACCCACGCAAATTGTTGGAAGAAGAGAACCTAGTGGCTGCAAAAGATTCTGGCTGTCGGTTATTGTTCATGGTTGAATCCTGAAGATGGAGACTGAGAAATTTTTCATCCAGATCTTGGAGTTTGGTTTGGATGGATGCAAGTGCTTCCTCCATGGTTTTTTCTCCTGCACGGGTGACAACCACAACGAGTTTTTTTTTTTTTTTTTTAAATGGATAGAAAAACAAAAACAAAAGCTTATTTAGTAAAGGAAAATTTGGATTTGGGAAAAACACGGATGGGTAATTGGGGTGTGACTAGGTTTGGGACACTTTTTGATGGACAGGGAAGCAAAAAATGGGGATTTCAGAAGTGGGGTGAAAGAATGAGAAAATTTGGTAGAGAGGGACAAAGAAGCAGAATTAGGAAAGGAACACGGTGGCAAAATTTGAAGGTGTTTAGGTGAAAATTGAAAGAGTTATGGGAAACCCTAAAAATAGACAAATGTGAGATTTCTGGTCTTAGGAAGTGGAATTTGGGATAGGGTCTTCAAGAATGAAATATGCAGAATGGGATTTCCAGGGTGTCAGTGAAGTTTCAAGGTGAACAGAGTTGAAACAAGGGAGATATGGCCGAAAAACATAATTTTTTTTTTAATTTTTCTTTTTTCAGAAATGGATTGGCAACGACGTGGAAGGGATCCACAATAGATGGATATGCAACGGCGCGAAAGGGATCGAAAATGGATGGATCTAAAATGGCGGATGGATCTGGAACGACTTTCACAATAGATCTGAAACGGCTGGATCTGGAGCAGAAGTGATCAACAATAGTTCAACTGAAAATAGATATGGACCCCAAGTATGCATGTCTTCCTATGAATTTAGGGGATTCACTCGGCCACGAATGCTGTCTGACAGCTTGCGTATTGGGGTAGTACCCCTCACTGCACGGCTCAGGTAAAACTGATAACCGCCTTGCCACAAATGATAGCTCTTAGTTTACCTCACGGGTGGGAACAAGTCAATTAGGTAGGGGTCATTGCGCTTTTCGCTGGCAGGTCCTCTCAATGGGCCAGCTACTTTGGGGTTCCCGTGGTACTCCTCACAATGAATTTTAGGGCTTATGCCCAAGTACTTACCACAGTTAAGTGGATATGGATTATTCCCAAATCCGAACTTGCAACAGATGCGATTTTTTTTTTTTTTTTGCAGAAATTCCACCCAACAAGCCCAAGAAAGTGCTGTGATACTAGATGTGAACAACCTGCAATAATTAATTAATGCAAATACATGAGATATCAGAAATAACAGAACTCAGAATCACTTTTATATTGATCACAAGCCATTTCGAGGGGGCAACCTCCTTTGAGCAAGCTCAATACAATTAACTTCACAGTGCTTTCATAGGCCTCAACACACACTTATATACTAAGTCTAGGCACCAATACTATGGGTCAAAACCATGGGCCATTATAAACTACGGGCAACTTACAAAGCATATGCATGAACAACAATAACACAAAATATGGATCAACAAATACCACAGGACGACTTACAAAGCATATGCGTCCAACAACAATATACTAACAAAGTAAAGACATGGGTTCCTAACAATTATCTACTTGAAATTCTTTATATCATTCAGGATAAAATGCTAAATGATTAGTTAGATATAATAGTATTGATTGATAGAATAAAATGCTTCTCTGCATTTTTCC
Source organism: Larix kaempferi (assembly GCA_027924585.1). NCBI lineage: Eukaryota > Viridiplantae > Streptophyta > Pinopsida > Pinales > Pinaceae > Larix > Larix kaempferi. Next base: position 1,328,435 of record BSBM01001286.1, read on the forward strand.
ACACACTGTTTCCAGTGTTGTACTCTAGTACAGGGAAGATGAAATTATAATAGAATCGAATGATTTAGTTTTCATAACTAAATCTAACTTATTTCAGTCCTTTAATTGTTATCTTCCTGTTCAGTCAAACATCACTGATTCTAATTTGGAACCAAAAGTATTGTTTTTCATGCACAGGTTTAGCAACATAACTTTTGATTTTATATAAAATAGAATATTTTTCTCAGTATTCATTTATGAAGATAACTATAGGAATATTTCTCTCTTTTGTCTAAAATCTATTTAGCTCACAAACAATGCATTTGTAAACAACATACGAAGGAATTGTTTCTCTAAAATCATTATAGGAAATAATTTATGTATAAATAATATTATGTAAAACCCTAATAAAATCGGAAAACATAATACAAGAGTTTGCATTTAAGTAAGAAATGATCAAGCATCTACCTATACCATTACATATTAATGTAATTGGTATTAATATAATTAACAAATAATAACTCAAAATTTACATAAAGATAAGCAGATAGCCTATCGACGTTCCAGGGTTGAAACCCTATGATTGTAGTTTCATCTTGTAAGTCGTTTTACATAGTTTTTCTCTTCCACATAATAATTATACACCAATCTAGGGTTCGAAAACCCTCAGCACAAACCTTTTAAACATACTGTAAGTATTTACCGTAGGATGCTTAAGACCCAACATTTCAAACATTGCAAACAATAATTAAAATCGCAGAGGTCATACTGCCTCACATTCAATAACATAATAACAACTTTCCTATTATAGATAACAAAGACTGTCGAGAGCAAAAAATCCAGTTTCAACACTTCCAAATGATTTTTAAACATAGCAAAATTCTTTAAAGTTACATTTACACTATTAAAGGGAGTAACATAGGATAGAACCGAGGGTTCGATCCTCTTTAAGTCACATGTTTTAAAAAACACCCTAATCATTTTAGTAGGGTATTAACCCAGGTTCACAGCCAAAACTTTACATAGTGGTAAAAAAAAAAAAAAATACTGTATATATGAACAACAACGGGCCTTGCCCCATTAAAAATCAAGCACTGTATTTTATCCGAGGATTGGCCGAGAGTATCTCGCCCTCCTTTAAAACAAACAATAAATAATTTATGGGTAAACAAATCTTATCTTATTTAAATTTCTTTACAAACCAAAATAAATCGTTGAGAATCCAACGAGAGATTTAAAAGCTCGGGACCAACAACCCCCAGCCTTAATACAAACTTTGCAAAATTTCCATATGGCTCAAACAATTTACCATTGCTGTAAAAAGACAAAGTCTGAAACAATTTTTAAATTCTCAACTATCCAACGAAGGCCGGTTGATGTCAAAGTTCACTACCCTTGGGATGTCACCGAGGCTTACCAAGGCCTTTGTGCTCACCTCCCTGTCTAGCCGAACCCAAGCCTTTTTCCATGATAGAACCTGCAAAACAACATTTCGATAGTGGTTAAAACTTTTATCAAATGTAAACAATAAGACATTAATAACATGTAAAAACGCAACGAAGTTAAGGATAGACTCGGATATTACTTGCAACGTTCGTTGCACATTTGAATGCTTGAAATACGATATCAGCACTTGTTTTCTATCAACCAAAGGGGTATTGCTACCACACTGGTATCGAAAAAGCTTCAACTAAGAACCCAACAAGGGTTGAATAGTTAGCCACAACAACGACATCCAGGTAACCACTAAGGCCCAACAAGACACTACATCGAGGCCTGTAAAGAACCATGGTGCATCACTTTGTATTAACATACATATGAGAGGTCTCCATATCGAACCCCGAGAGAGTTCGGAGCCATGAAAAATTAACACCTTAGAAAAATGTAGAGCCTGTGGGCCTCTCCCTATATTTTTGCAAATGAAATGAATTACAAAGGGGATGGATATATCAATGCAGGTTAGGGTTAAACCCAATACCTGATACCATCCTCGAGATCGATGGTGTAGATCCTGCCACAAGGTAGAGCCAACATACGACCACCAACCTCCTTAATTAGCATTTAAAACCACAACTTTCAAAGCTCAGTGCTTTGCCAACACATAACTCTACACATACTAATCCATGCACAACTCAGCGTTTAAGGTATTGCATAGCAAATGTTGCCACCTTCTCCCAAAGTGTAATATGCGAAGATTTGCCTCTAAGGCTGCCAACAAGATTTCCACCAAAATGCAGTTTAATGAACCATAAATACCATAGCTACCATTTGTGTACCTACAAACACATTTATCTACTACGATATTATTACCATAGATACCTTTCTTGCATAGCTTAATAAGCTTAGAGTTAGGGATCGTATTTTTATTATTATGGTGGCCATGCATACCATTACAAAGTCAAAGTTTTAGTGCTATAGTTTTCATGCATTTAGTTTATTCATCTAGGACATGCATATTAACCATAGTCGTAACAATATGGCATTGTATTATAATCATAGTGTTTAACATAGGTATCATTATATAGTCTATGAAATTGAAAAGTATTTACAATGTACTATTTTTCTATAGTTTGGATATAATACTATGTAATGTAAATACAAGGTATTTTCTCCTTAGTTTTGGATAGAGTAGGTTATCATATTGTTATTACAATAGATAAATTCAGATGCAAAAGAATACAAATTATATGGGGATGAATACAAAATACCTGATTTTGAGTGTAAGGTAGATAAATCTCTCTACTCATTCGAAATTTAATTTTAAAGGGCTAACATTGTACTGCAAGATTAATCTGAAAAACATTAGAAGGCTTCGGTTGGAAATTCTTTGTCTTACCTATTCTCTGCAAATAGAATTCATGAGCATTAGCTAACAATAGCTAAGTAAGCCTCAGGGCATACACAAGGACCCCTTCATTACAATTAGACGATCAATTAGTCTCTAAAATAAAAAAAAATGTATAACATAAAACAAAAGTGACAATATGCATGAAAAAAACAAAGTACATAATGCAAGCATTTGAAATATTTAACATTTTGACCTTTGTTTGCCAATAAATGATGTCACGACTTTTTATGACAGTAGTTAAGTTAATAGTTATTACGACAAGTGTCGTGTTTTCATAAGTAATCTAAACCCTTAGTCACTAACAAAATATTATAGAATTTGTTGTCATTAAGCTCTTTTTGGATTTCATGTTTAGATGTGTTTCAAGTTAACATTTTAATACTTCCGCACAGCAAACACAAGCAGTTATTGCTACTTGAAAAAATTAAAATTTTAGTGAAATTTGGGGTTGTTACATGTGGTATCAGAGCGCGGTTCAAATACTAGGCCTGAAGCGGCTCACTCGCGCAAATCAAATTTAGGACAAAATTGCAAATTACTTATTTTATTTATTTTGTTTTCAGTTTTATCATTTTATAAATTTAGACTGCAGGTATGGAAGGACCAGCAGAGTCGGTTGAGGACAGGTCCCTTAATAACGAACATAATAATAATGAACAAGGACACATTAATGCATAAAATCTATTTATCGAATTGAATGATAATTCATCTGAATTATTAAGGACAGTAAAAGATTTAAAAATTGAGATAAAAACTGTTAAGGAAGAAAATGAACGAATCCTGAAGGCTTAGGAGGAGATGAATAAAATCCTACTGAATAATTTTCATTAAAATGATCAAGATAGAGAAACATAAAATAATGTTGAATCTGGAACTATGTCCTACCAACGTAATGATAAAAAGGTAAAATTGACTAATTATGACAGCAGTTCGTCTCTTGAATTTGATGAAAGGGCACACAGGAAAAAGCATAAATATTCTAGTGATAGTAGTGACACTGACTACTACATTAAGAAAAATAAGTACAGGCCCTACGAAGAAATTTTTGGCGAGTTTAAAAAGATCAAACCACCAACTTTTAACGGAGAAACAAAAAAGAGTGATACAATCAAAGCATGGCTGTCCGGTATGAATAAGTATTTCCAGATTTACAATTACTCAAGTCATCTAAAAACTAAAATGGCAATTTATTATTTAATTGTAAAAGCAGACATCTGGTGGCAAGATCTGAAACGAGTAAAAGGTTCAAAAGAGAAAAGTGTAAATTGGAGTAATTTTAAGAAATATTTTAAAAGAAAATTTCTGTCAGAATAGTATTATGAGGAACGAGCTAAAGAGTTTTATGAGTTAAAGATAGGTTCCATGGATATGAGAGAGTTATGCAGCAAGTTTTTGAATTTATTAAGGTATGTGCCTTATATCATTGAAGAAAATCCTAAGGTACAGAGATTTCTGAGTTGTTTTCCCTCTCACCTAAAAGACAGAATTGAGTATGATGGTCCTCAAACACTTGAAGAGGCCATGAGAAAGGCGAACATCTGTTATGAAAAAAATAAGAAAAGAGAAGGTATACCAAGCTGGAAAGCAAAAAGACCTGACAACTTTGAGCAAAGGAAGAAGCAGTTCTCTTTTAATCGCAACTTTGGAAATAATAATTCACGTAATTACTCTAATAGAAAGTTTCCAGGAAATAATCACTAGTGGATTTGGACCCAAAATCCGACAACAAAATCCTCCGACCTCCGATGAAGAAGGACTATGTCATCGGATTTCACCTTAAAAATCTCAAAATTTGATGATCTTTTTAAAATTGATAGAAGGAGATGTCGGATATCCGACGGATATGCTCATATCCGACGGTCATGTGGATATCCAACATCATATTATGCATTGGGATGTCGGATATCCAACATCAATTCTCCAACGGTAACTAGGTTCAAGCCGTCGGATATCCGACGAACTTTTGACTTTTAAAACTTATAAATACTGAAACATTCTAACATGTTTGATATACAAGCGACGGTTTACGGAAGTTTTTTTATTCGACGGAATGTTTTTCATTATTTCCATTGTTTTTGAGATTCAAGCAAGCAAAGTGTGGAGCTTCATTTTCTAAGATCGATAATCTTCATTCAAGCTCTTTACGAGAAAATGTCAACTAGCAATATTCCTGATCTAGATGAACAAAATCGACAATTGCTTGCTAGATTGTGGGAAGGAGTTGAAAAAAGCGGTGATAGGAAATGCTATTGTCTATGTACTAAATGCAGGGGCTTTAAGAGAAGAATTTTGATCACAACAACCACAAAACATTGTAGGGAGCATGGGCACACTAAGGGGGGACATGAATACCATCCATTTGTAAGTTTTGCATTATATATGTTTTTATTTTGATTGCTTTTGTAAATTTATGTATTGATCGTGGTTTCAATAGACGGGGACTAACATGGACAATAAATATTATTTTAATATTAAATATTTATTATACTATTTCATTTTCTTTTGTGCATGTTGAATCTAGGGTATAGTAGAATAACTCATTTATTTGTTCGTTAGTGAGACTAACCCACTCACCGGGGAAAGCACTTAACTCTCTATATTTGTGACACTTTACATCATGATAATAGAAATAACGACTATATTGGCATGTTGTAATTTCTCTTATATTTTCTCTATAGAAATTACCATAGCATCATTTATCTTACCTTAGTGGAGTACAGTATGAGAAATTTTGTGTTATATTTGAGTAGCTTTGCTCAGTAATTGGGTCAATTATTATGTCTCTTGGATAGTTTGGATGCACCTATTTGACCAACAGTTCAATAGGCCGTTGCTCTTTTCATCCCAACAATACAAAATTTGTTAAAGGAAAGACATCCTAGGGCACTTCGTCCAGAGGAAGTGCTTCCACAACAAGTACTGGAAGCTATGAATATTAATGGAGAACAAGTTAATGATCACATTAATGAAGAAGATGATCATTCTGAAACCATAGTTGAAGATGATGTTACAAATAGTTTGATCCATGATTCATTTAATGTTGGAATGGTCGATGTTGATCATGATGATGATGATCATGAAAATGATGATCATGAAAATGATGAACATTTTGATGATATTCATGATATACCTCTTCTTGATAAGGCATACAAACCCCTTTATGAGGGCTCCAAGACAAATCTTCTCTCTGCTATATTATTGATAATGAACTTGAAGGTTATGAATGGTCTTTCAAACATATCAATCACACGGATGTTAAGGTATGTAATACATTCCATCAATATATATATATGATTGTGTATAATTTTGTTGTTCATTCATATATAAGTCAAATTATTACAGATGAAATTTGTTCCATTATTATTATTTCTATATTATATTAACTAGATTTTTATTTTAATTTGTTGTAGCATGATAGGTGAATATTTGTTACCACCGTCAAATATTTTACCTCGCACATATCGAGATTTATCTGCCATCATGAAAGAAATTGGAATGCAGTATGAAGCAATTCATGCATGCCCCAATGACCATGTTCTATATTACAATCAACATGAATTTGCAACAGAATGTCCTAAATGTCATATCAATAGATATTGCACAGATCAAGTAACTAAAAAGGTGCCTCGCAAGGTTCTACGTTATATTCCCATTATTCCATGTTTGCAATGACTATTCAGGTGCAAAAACATAGCGCAATTTATGGATTACCATGCACGGAATAGAAGTCAAGACGACATTATTTGGATGCCTACAGATGGGTCTACATTTAGAGATTTGGAAAAAAAATGGCCCCACTTTAAAGAAGAACCTCGTAATCTTAGGATTTCTTTGGCAGCAGATGTTGTCAATCCATTTGTAGAGATGAGATCTGTTTACTCGGTGTGGCCTATTTTTGTTATCAACAACAACATTCCTCCATGGTTGACAATAAAGAGGGAGCACATAATGTTGTTGATGATTGTTCCAGGTACGAACCCTGTAATGTTTTTTTTTAAGTAGTTGTATCTCATTTGTCGTATTTTTGTTGCATAATGTCATATATATATTTAATGTTTTTCTATTGTGCAATATGGTTTAATATATGTAATATTAATGGTTAGTCTCATATTTATATTTTTTATATGTTCATATCAATCAGGTAAGTACCAAGTGAAAGATATGAATGTATGTATCGAACCTCTTATTGACGAGCTACTGAAGTTATGGAATGGCATCACTATGTATGACATATCTAGTCCAATACGACAAAGGAAATTTCAATTCCATGCAATGCTTGTATGGAAAATACATGATGCCCTAGGGTTAACCCATTTCTGTGGTATGTAATTATAAGTTCCAGTTTATTTGCAAAAAGTTATGCGAACTACTAGTTAAGATACTATGCACGCATGTTTTTCTAAATAATCCAGTCATTTTGTATATAATTATAATTGATCACATAGATATTCCATCTCTTTATGTAGGTCTTCAGACAAAGGGGAAATTTGCATGTCCAGTTTGTGGTCCTAAGATCAAATCTCATCGTTTAAAAAGCTTAGGATAGGAGGTGTTTGATGAGTATAGGCACTTCCTCTATAAGAATCACAGGTATCGAACTACCGAAAAACATATGTTCAATGGCAAGCAAGAGACTGCATAAAAATCGCAGAGAATGACACCTCACCAATGGAAGTTGCAATATAATAGAAATCGTCAAGGTACGTATAATGAATCATCGTATATGATATGTTATATTGTATTTTTTTATATTGTGTGTTTTTTATTGTAACTGACATTAATTTATGTAATTTCATGATTGTCGTTCATGTGATCATGAAGGAATTAATGGGCTTCCACGAGGAATGAAAAGTTATCCTAGACAATTCAGTAGGTTTCCCTACTATGAGCACCTACAAATTGCTCATCTATTTGATACAATGCATATCAGAAAGAATGTGACCGAAACATTATGGCGAATATTGGATGGAAGGAGTTGTGAAAATCCTCACAGCAGATCTAAGAGATGATGTATCTCACAAGAGAATAATTATGATTAAGCAAGAAAATAGAAGAAGAGTGATACATGCAGTATAATGAGCAACAGAATAATATGGTACAGTAGAACTCAGATAGAAGCAATAATACTTCGGTCATACTAGATTATTAATCACAAATGGACATATAAATAATACAATGCATGAGGAATTCGAATGCCTAAGGTGGCAATTCGAATTAGCCTTCATGGAGTGATCAAAGGATCACTAGAGTGTCATCGGAGCACAACTAGGTGTCCTCATGATCATCGGAGTGCAACTAGAAGTCTTCATCATCATCATTGGAGTCATCAATGCTCAAGTAACTGTCAACCATCAGTCAAACTAACTCTGGTAGGTGTAACTCAGTGTAACTAAGTGTAACTCAGTGTAACTAAGTGTAACTGAGTGTAACTCAATGTAACTAAGTGTAACTCAATGTAACTAAGAGTAACTGAATGTAACTGAGTGTAACTGAGTGTAACTCAATGTAACTGAGTGTAACTGAGTGTAACTGACTGTAACTGAATGTAACTGAGTGTAACTGAGTGTAACTCAATGTAACTGAGTGTAACTGACTGTAACTGACTGTAACTGACTGTAACTGAACTGGTAGGTGAAGAAGGGCGAGTTGCTCCCTAAAATCAAGGAAGAAGGGCGCACTAAGCAACTGGAGGGATAAAACTGAATAGTGAGAAGCTCCTGGGGGCTGGCTAACTGAGGGCTAGGTGCTGGACTGATGACTGGGATGCATGCAAAATGCATGCAAACCCTAGAATGCATGCAAACCCTAAAAGGTGCATGCATGACTGAAAATGTAAATGATCAAAATACTGGTGGGACTAGGATGGAGTATAGGAATATCCTAACACCCCCCCTTAATCCATCCTGGGCCCTGGTAACTAAGACCAAAGGTCACCCAATACAATGAATAATAACAATCAATAAACCAAGGAAGTGGGAAAATTTCATGGGAAACATACCCCCTCCTCAAAAATAGACTGTAAGGCACACATAAAAAAAATAAAAGCTCCAAACTCAAGCATGTGTGATGCTTGGTCATATGTCTGGAGGTATCTTCTTCTTGGGAAGAAGTGGATCATGCTCAAAAAGCATGTGCTTGTACTTGCTCTTCAGATCGAATGTGATGAGAACAAATCCAACAGTATTAGAATGATCCTTGAACCTGTGATTCGAATCAGCTGAGGTAGGATCAAATTTTTGAATGTGCATATAGTCCTTTGTCTTCTCCTTCGAACCACCATGGGTGAGATTATGCCAAAAAGAACTATTACATGTTTGCTTGAAATCAAAATCAGATTTAAGACTTTCAAAACAGTTTCTTGAGATCTCCTTTGAACCAGCAGGGGTGAGATCAAAACTATCATATGATGCATGAGAAATTATCTCAAGCGGGTGGCAATGGCCATATTCTTCAATAACCTTTTGAAAGCATGTGCTAATGATCATATAGTAGTAAATAAGAGATGTTTGCTGAAGAGGAGCGAATGCATTACCTCCAATAGCTGATGTTACCTCCGAAATAATCATGTGATCATGATGCAAACCAACAAACTCTGGTGCAAGGCAGGATTTAGGACCTTCTGCAATATCTAGAGTGTGAGCTGGCACAGAAAGAGAAGAAAGATTGAGCATGAGCGGAGAATCTGCAAGTTCTTTGTCAACAACTTCAATATGAGATGATACTGGTTCATGATCTGAGAGATCATCAAGGGGAGCGAATGCAACATGATCTGAGAGACCATCAGGAGGAGCGAATGCATCATGATCTGAGAGACCATCAAGTGGAGCGAATGCAACAACTTGCTTGCTTTTGAAGGGATTTGGACCAAAACCATCATTCTTTTTGCCGAATCTTTCATCCAGATGAGCCCATAACTCTTTTGGAGTTTCAATTTCAAAGATGGTCGGGTACAATATGTAATCAGTCATAGTAAGCTTCATTCTTCCAATGTGCATGTCACCTTTATTCAACCATTTAATCTTCTTTGTAGAGGATTCGAACTCTCTTTCAAAATAGCAATCAAAGAGATCATGGCTCTTTAAATATGCTATTATTTTTGGTTTCCATTCATCATAGTTGAATAGAGAAAGAGGAGTGATTTCTTCTAATTCAGGATACATTGAAGATGTAGAAGACCTGCAAAAACAATATAGAATAACTGCAACTGCTACTGCTGCAAAAATGCAGATTCTGCTGCAACTGCTGAACTCGAAATCTTGGTAATAACCTGCAAAAAACTCTCAAGAATGGAGATAAACAATACTCTCAACATGCTCTGATACCATGTGAAAATCCTCACAGCAGATCTAAGAGATGATGTATCTCACAAGAGAATAATTATGATTAAGCAAGAAAATAGAAGAAGAGTGATACATGCAGTATAATGAGCAACAGAATAATATGGTACAGTAGAACTCAGATAGAAGCAATAATACTTCGGTCATACTAGATTATTAATCACAAATGGACATATAAATAATACAATGCATGAGGAATTCGAATGCCTAAGGTGGCAATTCGAATTAGCCTTCATGGAGTGATCAAAGGATCACTAGAGTGTCATCGGAGCACAACTAGGTGTCCTCATGATCATCGGAGTGCAACTAGAAGTCTTCATCATCATCATTGGAGTCATCAATGCTCAAGTAACTGTCAACCATCAGTCAAACTAACTCTGGTAGGTGTAACTCAGTGTAACTAAGTGTAACTCAGTGTAACTAAGTGTAACTGAGTGTAACTCAATGTAACTAAGTGTAACTCAATGTAACTAAGAGTAACTGAATGTAACTGAGTGTAACTGAGTGTAACTCAATGTAACTGAGTGTAACTGAGTGTAACTGACTGTAACTGAATGTAACTGAGTGTAACTGAGTGTAACTCAATGTAACTGAGTGTAACTGACTGTAACTGACTGTAACTGACTGTAACTGAACTGGTAGGTGAAGAAGGGCGAGTTGCTCCCTAAAATCAAGGAAGAAGGGCGCACTAAGCAACTGGAGGGATAAAACTGAATAGTGAGAAGCTCCTGGGGGCTGGCTAACTGAGGGCTAGGTGCTGGACTGATGACTGGGATGCATGCAAAATGCATGCAAACCCTAGAATGCATGCAAACCCTAAAAGGTGCATGCATGACTGAAAATGTAAATGATCAAAATACTGGTGGGACTAGGATGGAGTATAGGAATATCCTAACAGGAGTGACAAAGAAAAAATTGTCAAAATTTGCAAAGAAATTCAAGATAGCAATCATGCAATGAAAGACGTCATTCAATTTCATAGCAACGGAAATCAAATTAATATAAACTCACTTCCAAGGATGTTACGGACCAGCAAAGTAATTTTGTAAAAGAATTCATTCGAAAAATTAAATTTCCCACTGGATTTTGTGCGAACATGAATAATATCATAACAAAGAAATGTGATTTCACGGGGGTGAAAACTCATGATTGGCATGTCTTCATGAAGGTAATTATTATGGTATAGATTTAATTTTTTTTTTCCTATTACAGTCAATATGGTTGGTATATTTTTTATTTGTCTACTCTTTGTTGATAAAAATAAACTATTTGTATATTATTGTTACAGTATGTTCTACATCTCTCTATCCCAGGCAACTTCGACAACAATGTCAAGCAAATAATATATAGTCTCGGGAAATACATGAGGTAAGTGGTGATTTTTTCCATGAGCTTAGTGTTTGTTTAATTCAACATAGAACTTATATTTGATTTTCGTTCTGTAATTCATGATGTTACGTAATATATTGTTTTTTTTCTTTAATCTCTTGATTTGGTTGTCATGTCACTTTTAGATGGTTGTCATCTAAAGAATTCCATAAATAAGACATAAAGTATTGGAGGAGAGAAATTCCTCGTCTCATGTGTGAAATGCAGAAGCATCTACCTTCGGCATTTTTCAATGCACAATAACACTACCTCATACACCAAGTTGAGGAGATTGAACTGTGTGGACCTGTGCACTCAAGGTGCATGTGGATGGATGAGAGGCACTTGAAATTTATGAAGGGTTTGGTTAGACAACGAGCATATGCTGAGGGTTCTATGATGGAGGGATATATGATATACCAAAACATGCTATATATTAGTGAATATCTTCCTAAATTAGCAGAAAAGCTCAATTTACGTCGCATTTGTGACCCAGAATCCAATAAGAGTTTCAAAGGGGAGTACCTGAAGGGGAAAGGTAGATCGAGGAAGGTGAAAGGTAATATAACACATTCTTATATTCAGTATTTTGCATAAATTTATACTGTAATATACTTTTTTAAGTAATTACTATATTACATTTGTATTGAATTTTAATTTTATTGTCATGAAACAGTTGGTCGAGAGTGGGATGCAATTCATTTATACATCGCAAACAATCTTGACTGGATGAAGGTATGGATCGAACGATGTGAACAATCTGGTCATGGAATATCATGGGAAGGTGTGGCTTCATTGGTTAAAGCTGCACATCACAATGGAGACACCAATCTAACACAAAGGGAAATCCATTTAGCAAGAGGTTTAAAAGATAAGAAGGTAAGCATAATAATTATCCACACTATTTGTTTTTGTAAAAAATAATGTCATTGTACGTCACGCTGTTTTTTTCATTGTATGGAATTATAAACATGCACTAGTTAATCATAAATATTGGATCATTATGTAATCTTTTCCTATATGGATTTTTGTAGGTAACACATCATAAGGCTATGTGGTGCAATGGATGTAGATATCGAATCAAAAAGTTGGATGAAATAAAGAAAACATCTGATTGTGGGATATCTGCAGTCTTTGAGGTGACCAATGTTTCTTCTAGAACTGACAAACATCCAGAACTCCCTCAAAATCGATACTATGGGTATCTGGAAGACATTGTTCACTGTGACTTTAACTCCTTCAAGGTATTTCTATTCGTTGTCAAATGGTACAAGCGTCGATTGAATCAACGTGATCTTGATAAAACAATATTTGAACATGATAATGGATTTACCATGGTAAATACAAGGTTGTTTGAGCCAGGAACGAAGCCTTATGTTCTTCCAACCCAATGTGAACAGGTATTTTACACTGAGGTTCTAGGTAGAGCGGGTTGGTCATTTGCTGTGAGACACGATCCAAGGGGACGGTTGGTAAAGTGTAACATAGATGAAGGTAATGAAGATGTTCTCGAAGAAGAAGACGCCATAGAAGATGATCATGATCAACATGAGTTAGATGATCATGTTCTTGAAGAAGATGTTGAAGAACTTATTGAATCAGATGATGTATTAGATAATGTCCATGAAGATGATATCGACAATTACATGATGATCGTAACTGACATTGACGACGAGGATGATATGGCCAATCCTTACAATGTTGAATCTAGATCATCGGATGATAGTACAGACAATGACTCAGATGAAGAAGATGATGAAGACCATTGAAGTTTATGAGGTATGCAGTAATAATAAATTAACTGTTTCTTAGTGAGTTTCCATTTTCCAGTATGATATAATTAGAAACATTGCTTGTTATAGAGTATGTCAAAAAACACATTTAAAGTTTTTGTACATAGATATTTTTGTCGGGTTATGGGGATCTGAGAGTGATGTGATGGGGGGGAGGTGCCATAAAAGCTTCCACCTTCACGTGGTTGGCCCTGTTTAGTAGAGAATATTAAATTATTCTTGAAATAGAGAGAAGCTTAGTAAGGATTAAATGCACAATTATCAAGACTCAAACACAATCATCATCATCATCATCATCGTCATCATCATCATATTTTTCTTCTTCATTGACATCTTCATCACCTTGATCATCATATTCATCATCGTCATCATCATCACCACCATCATCATCATCATCATCATCATCGTCATAATCATCATCATCGTCGTCGTTGTCACAGCCACCACCATCATCATCGTCGTCATGACCACCATCATCATCATCATTGTCATCATCATCGTCATCATCCTCACCATCATCATCATCATCATCACCATCTTCATCATCATCATCGTCATCATCATCATTGTCATCATCTTCATCATGATCATCATCATCACTATTCTTCATCATCATAATCATCATCGGCATTGCCATCACCACCGTTGGAGCATCCTAAACCATACCTATAGATTAAATAATGTGCTACATGGGGCCAACGTTGATATTTCTTAAATATTTGCTTGCTTGGACTGAAATTCCACATGGTTAGTCAAGACACATGCATTGACGGTGTGGGAGGTTTTCTGGACTCAAACATGTATGACACTAACCATTGGAGCATCAAAAACCATACCTATAGATTAATTAATGTGATACAATATGGGGCCAACGTTGAAATCTTTTAAATATGTGTTGGCAAGGACTGAAATTTGGCATGCTTAGTCTAGATGCATGCATTGACGGTGTGGGAGGGTTTCTAGACTCAAACATGGCTGACAATAACCATTGCAACATCAAAAACCATACCTATAGATTAAATAATGTGATACATGGGGCGAACGTTGAATTTTTTTAAATATGTGTTGGCTTGGACTGAAATTTGACATGGTTAGTCTAGATGCATGCAATGATGGTGTGGGAGGGTTTCTAGACTCAAACTTGGCTGACACTCACCATTGCAGCATAAAAAACCATACCTATAGATTAAATAATGTGCTACATGGGGCCAACGTTGAATTTTTTTAAATATGTGTTGGCTTGGACTAAAATTCCGCATGGTTAGTCAAGACGCATGCATTGACGGTGTGGGAGGGTTTTCGGACTCAAACTTGGCTGACACTCTCCATTGTAGCATCAAAAACCATACCTATAGATTAAATAATGTGCTACATGGGGCCAACGTTGAAATTTTTTAAATATGTGTTGGCTTGGACTGAAATTTGGCATGGTTAGTCTAGACGCATAAATTGATGGTGTGGGAGGGTTTGTAGACTCAAACTTGGCTGACACTCACCATTGCAGCATAAAAAACCATACCTATAGATTAAATAATGTGCTACATGGGGCCAACGTTGAAACTTTTTAAATATGTGTTGGCTTGGACTGAAATTCTGCATGGTTAGTCAAGATGCATGCATTGACGGTGTGGGAGGGTTTTCAGACTCAAACTTGGATGACACTCACCATTGCAGCATCAAAAACCATACCTATAGATTAAATAATGTGCTACATGGGGCCAACGTTGAAATTTTTTAAATATGTGTTGGCTTGGACTGAAATTTGGCATGGTTAGTCTAAGCACATGCATTGATGGTGTGGGAGAGTTTCTAGACCCAAAGATGGCTAACAATAACCATTGCAGCATGAAAAACCATACCTATAGATTAAATAATGTGATACATGGGGCAACGTTGAAATTTGTTAAATATGTGTTGGCTTGGACTGAGATTTGGCAAGGTTAGTCTAGACGCATGCATTGATGGTGTGGGAGGGTTTCTAGACTCAAACATGGCTGACAAGCTATATGCGTTGGAATTGACACCATTAGAATGTTTTGATCATTAGGGATAGGTTTAGTGGCCCTTTACATGGTCAAGAGAAGGAACCTAGGCCTTAGACCAAAGGAAGCACATATCCATCCAGATCAAAGAATGATGCATTAAACCAACACAAATGACCTTGTGACAGGATCATTGGCCTTATAATAATAGGGATAAAATAAGAATTGGGAGGAAATAGAATAATTTATGAGTCTAAGGGTAATAGACATGATTAAGGGAGTAAACATAGGCCTCGAGCCTTAAAAAATAATTTTATGCATATAACACTAATAAATATGCCTCGAACCACAACATATGACCACTTAAGGGTGTCCTTTTCCTAGCATTAGAGATATCAATGTCATTAGTAGTTTTTAAGAACTGTATATTTGTTTGAATTCCCTTGACATGTTCTGAGTTAGGAAACCCAACCTTAACCCCTACAAGAATATTTTGGGAATATAGAGACAAAGGAAACACCTCAAACCACTACACATGACCATTTGTGGGTATTATTTACCTCTAAGTGATGACCTCAAGACCATTATGAGGTCTTAGCTAGTATGTATGGCTCTTCAGGTTTTGTATAATGTCATAGGAAGAAACTTGCACCTTATGGACTAGAGGGAGCTTTAAAACACAAACATGAACTCGCAACACTATCCTTGGTATTTGAGTGTTGATATAAGTGACACGAGGTATGGGTCTTAGAACCTTGCACATCGTAGTGGGAGGAATCACAAGACTTATGAAGTAAAGGAAGGTTCTAGGCATCTAGGGATAAGAATGATGACTCAAACTATCACATAGGACCTCTTGAGGGTATCCTTGTCTTACAAATGGGGATATGCATTTGAATATAATATTTTGAGCACTATTTGGCCTTGAACATGGTTGTGTGAAGATACTTATTTGTCACATTGACATGTACAAATAGGATTAAATTAATATGAGGATTTGCACCATAAACACCAGAATTTCACAAATGATTATTTTGTAAATAACTTAATTAAATTATTTATTTTTGGTTTTATCTATTCAAATTAATGCTCAAAATTCATTTGTGAGGTTTTGCACCAAAATCACAACAAATTCACAAATAATTTTTTTGTGAATAACTCAATTCATTTTTTTTTATATTATTTAAGCAAATAAATTCACATGATTTCTTTATGAGGCTTTGGACCACAAGCAAAACAAGTTAACAAAAAATTATTTTGTAAATAAGTCAATCCAATTATTCATTTTTATTAATATTTAAACAAATAAATACCTAAGATTCTTAATATTGAAAAAAATTAATGAAAACCATTTTAAATTTATTTCTACTGTAATTTATTAATATTATAAAGTAGTAATACAAGTTATTTGAATTCAAATTTGATTTTTTGTTGTTGTAAGATTCAAAATTTAAATTAAACTTATAAATGTCTATAAGGCTAAAAGGTTTTAGAAGAATTGTGTTCTCGGTCCAAATAACATTGTTTGGACTATTCACCCTACTTTGAAGCTTACTATGAAGAAAATAGAAGAGTTTGAGAATAGTAGTTTGATGACTTTTTCCGAAATGGCCCCATGGGATGGGGGTTATGACCCGAATTACCAAAAAAATACTATCTAGATTAGAAACAAGCCCTATTTCAATACTAGCAAAATGTCTATCAAAGCTTAACATCATCAGATATAATAATTAGAATAGAAACCTAGTGACTGGCAATTGGGGTTTTGTTCTTGGCTAACTGAGGAACATCCTTCTAACAATTCGAAGGAAAGCAATGAAAAACAAACTACAAGGCCAAGGTGTTGGCTGAAGGAGTGCGATTGAAATTTTTTCCCTTCAATTCTATTTCTAGAGCATTCAATGTTCCTTGGTTTTTCAACTAAGCATGTGCAAGGATGCACCTATTAACTTGTAATAGCAGTCTTCGAATAAAAGTAAAAAAAATTATAAATCTAATCTAACATTAACATAAGCATGTGCAAATAAACAAGAACAAGATTAAGAACAATAAGCAAATGGATCTCTGGAAGAACAAGATAAAAAATAATAGAATTTTTTGTATTACCTCAAAGGTGAGGATGTTTGGTGTTGAGAAGCTCCAAGGTTGAGGTGCTCCAAGCTCAAATGGTCTCTTCTCCAAGATGCTGAAATGGGGGTCTTCAAACTCAAAATGGGAGGCAATGGCTCTCAATTGGAATTTGGCAGCATAAGGATAGGATGAAATGTGGATGGAAAGTGAGGAGCCCCTATCACCTTTTTATAGTTTTTGGTGATGGGGAATACCATTATGGTTTTAAGGAAACCAATGGTATTGGCCAACATGGTTTAGGTCTCTTTTTCACTCTTTTTTCCTTTTTTGAATATTTTGAATATTTTTATTCGCTTTTAACATTTTTTGGGAATTCTGGACCCTTTTTGAGGGTTTTTTGAGGAAAAATATATATTTTGAGGGGAAAAAGGTGTATTATTGTCTTTTTGGTGACCTTTTGATGGCTTTAGAGGCTCAAATGGTGGAAAAGTGGACAAATGGGTCATGTGAATAAGGGAATCAGCTAGTGGGCACTTTTTGGGTGTTAACATATTGCCCCCTGATGAGTGAGGGCAGGAGCTCATCGTATGGCCGATAGACATCATAGTTCTTTTGTCTTTTTTCCTAGGGTTTGGAGAAGAGAAGAGATCAGTTGGAGACTAGAGCAACAACCCCTTGGAAGCTGCAAAAACTGAAAAAATACATGTCCTCAAAATGAATGAGGAATAATCTATGATTATGGATGAGGCGGGCATAGCCATGCTCGTATCAAGACATACACATAACAATTAGGCCCACGAAGGGGGGCCTGAAGAAATACATAGAAATATGCTGGTACATCATAATGGTCCAGAGGGGACACAATGCTGGGATATACTCATGGTCATATCATGACTGATCTGAATAACTGATACACTGGAGAAAAGGGCAACAATCGTTCTGAATATGGTATCAGAAGGGTTGATGAACTGCTGAAAATGAAGGTGTCCAACATATGTAGGGACTCAATAACTGTGAGTCAACTTTGAGGAGTTATATGTAACTGTATACTCAAGGGAGTACAAAAGCGGGGTACATATGAAAACTGTCGGTAAACGCAACCCGAATATCCATAGGGAAATGTAACTGGTTGTATCCTTAATTAGACTCTCATATGTGGTAGAGTCAGATGATATTTGGGGTCTTCAACAAATAACTGAAAGGACTGATACCCTATACGAGTTTTAATGATGTGATCAAGGTGTTGAAGTCGAGCATGTGAGAAACAATCATTTGGAGAGGCACTGAGGACTCCTTTCGAAATGATCCATAGGCACTCATCATAAATGGTGATGAGTCCAAGGCACAGGGACCTTTGGGTCTATCCTCTGAAATAGATTTGGTTGGTGTCGACAGAGGGAGACCAGCAACTACCAAGGAAATGTTGTTTCCTTGATAGGAGCGTGAGGTGCACAACTGATATGTGATAGTACTAATGGTAGGACTGTCATATTGTGGGGATGGGAAATAACCAGGATCATAGAGTGGGTGGATGCAAACTTCCTTTGTTCAGAGCATAATGACATGGTTGACATGGCAACGTAGGAAACTGACTTGCAGGTGTGGGGTCATAGCTTTCAGGGATCAAGGGTATGTAATGTAGACTAGAGTGACTCTGGGGGGAGAAGCTGATGGATGCTATCGGGAGACTCTCAGGGTGACATACTGCAGAATACTCTGAACAAAGGCGACCAAAATGGGGAAGCTGCCATATGAGTAGACATGATCTGTTGTGGTGCCAAAAAGCACCATTGGGTCCTTCTTCGTAGTTTTAATGACCTCCAAGAAGGGGTAAAGTGTGCTCTGAAATGGTACTGTCTTGTGGATTTTGTGAGTCCAGGACTGTTCGTGCTAGTGAGTGTTTTCATTTTTAGGGAGTCTGAAAACGATAAGAAGACTTTGCAGTGGTGGTGGAGTACCGTCTTGTGGATTTTATATGAACCCAAGACGATGATTGCTCATGGTTTCTTTCATTTTTTAAGAGTCTGAAAGCGGTAAGTAGACTCCATTGGTGTTCTTTTTCGTCAGTTAGTCTCCAAGGCCCAAAAAAGCATAAAATGATGCAAATGGAGAACTCTTCTAGCCGATGTGACTAGAGTATTCTTTTTCGTAATTAGTCTACAAGGTCCGGAAAAGGGGTAAACCTATACCAGGTAGACACCCTTTCAAATACTTTTAGCGAGCATGAAAGGAAGTAAGGTTGCTCGACGATCTTTTCATTGTTTTAGGAGTCAAAAAAGAGCTTAACAGAAACTCCCTAAGTGCCTTTTTGGTAAAAGACTTGCTTGGCATGAAAAATGGGTAAAATTATACCGAACAAAAAGGTATTGGTGAGAGCGAGGAATGATCTCGAGCATCATCATGAGCACAAAAAACTGAATCTGGCGACATAAAGATTGTGAAAAACGGGCAACAACCAATGTGGCATGCAAACCGAGGCGATGAGTGGCATTTCAAAAAAATGCCTGAAATATTATGGGGGTGAGAGCGAGAAATGATCTCAAGCATCATCACGAGTGCGGAAAACTAAATCCGACGATATAAAACTTGTCAAAAACGGATGAAGGCCGATGTGGCACGCAAACTGAGGCAATGAGGAGGCATGTAAAAAATGACTGAAAAATATGGGTGTGAAAGCGAGAAATGATCTCAAGCATCATCACGAACGCGAAAAACTGAATCCGGCGATATAAGATTCGTCAAAAATGGACGACGACCGATGTGGCACGCAAACCGAGGTGACGAGGGGGCATGTAAAAAATGCCCAAAAAATCTAGGCATGAGAGCGAGAAATTATCTCAAGCATCATCACGAGCGTGGAAAACTGAATCTGGAAATATAAGATTCATAAAAAATGGACGACAGCCGACGTGGCATGCAAACCGAGGCGACGATGGGGCATGTAAACAATGCCCAAAAAAATTGGGCATGAGAGCGAGAAATGATCTCAAGCATCGTCATGAGCGTGGAAAACTAAATCCGACGATATAAGGCTCATAAAAAATGGGCGACATTCGATGTGGCACGCAAATTGAGGCGACGAGGGGCATGGGAAAAATGCCCAAAAAATGGACCTGGTGGAATCGGGAAAAGGAGTGGACTATCATGAAGTTCTCGCTGTGCTGATTCCAAGAGTGCCAATGGTTTGAAAAACAAACATCGTATGATACCGAAATTGTTGATTGAAAAATGGTGAAATCTCTATAAATAGTGTGTGAGCCCAATGCGAGATGTATGATTGTTACGTGCGAGTTTCATAGAGCAATTGAGTGGGTCAGAGTATTTTCGCGATTTGTGGGAGATTTGACCGTTGGAATTTCGTTCTGCCAGTTTCAGGTAATCCTATTCGCCTTAGCCTTTTCAATTATTTGCTTTCTGGTTAGCAGCGGGCCCCCGAAGGCCGCAAAATTCCACTTTGGCATTCCAACGTGGAATATCGTGGGTTTCAGCTCTTTTTCCGCAATGAACATCGTGGGTATGGGCTTGATACCCGCGGTGTTCATCGCGGGTTTGGGGCAGACAGTCGCGATGTTCACCGTGATTGTTTAGCTGACAGTAGCGATGTTCATCGTGACTATGGGGCTGATACTCGTGATGATCATCGTAGCTTTTGATTAAAAAGTCGCGATGATCATCGCGACTTTTGAAAAAAGCTGCGATGATCATCGCGGCAAAGAGGCCAAAAGTCGCGATGGGATTTTTTGGAAAAAATTTTGTTTCTAAAAAAATTTTTCCTTTGTTTTTTGGCAATATGCTGAGGAGGCCGCTAGTATTGTGGTGGGAGCGAGAGATCGATGAGGACTTGAGGGATTAGATTCGGACTGACCCAGGTGTCCGGGAGGCCTCGGCTGCTGGCGGGCTCCTAAAGTTTGCTCAGATTCCACCTATGCGTTCAGTCAGAGAGCTACTGAACAAATTGGTGGGCTTCTAGGTTCCAGCAGAGGCTGCATTCGTGGTGGGGGGTGAGTGGTTAGAGATCACCCTTTCTGATGTTTATTTCCTTACTGGGTTGCCTCTCTTAGGGGAGGTAGGGGAGCTCTAGCCGAGGATCCCTGCTGGGTTGGACATTGAGGATATCTTGGAGAGATTATGTGTTCCGGGATCTATTGCACAGAACAACACACTGAGTCTGACATCTCTGCAGGAGTGGGAGATGCGAGCGGTTGGGGCTTGTGTTCTGCGTGTGTTGGGTGCCGCGGCGCCACACCGTTTGTCTAGGGGGAAAACAATGATGGTAGACCGTGTGTTGAGAGGGACCTACTTTGCCTGGGGTCAGATGTTTTTGGCCTGTGTCCGACAAGATCTGGACAAGGTCAGTCGGGAGGGGGGGGATTTTTGCTATGCCTCCTTATTCTATTGTTTTGTCTTTGAGCGAGTACCGACCTTGCGGCTGTGTGTGCCGGTTCGGGAGGGGTCGGTTAGTCAGCCGTGGATGATGCGGTGGGGGGAGATGATGCCCCGGGGTGGTGGTGGTGTCCGGCGTTTCTTTTCAACAGATATGTATGAGTAGTGGGAGTAGATGCCCCTGCTAATTGATGATTATCCATATGCTGGCATGGATTACCGAGGAGATCTGGAGATGCCTCGGGCTCAGGGGTAGGCCTGTGGTTTAGATGGTATGTCTTTGTTTTTTGGTTCTCTACTATATCATGTTTTTAGATGTTTTTGTTATGAGTATAGCTAGATATATTTATATGATAGTGACTTTGTTCACTTGTGCGATTGTGCAGATATTGATCCGAGGGCACCAGCTGATCATGTAGGCTGTCAAGGATGGGCGATGGTGGTCGTTCCTCCACCTGTAGCGGTGCCGCCTCCTCGTGTTCGAGGAGTTGTGTGTTCTCGCAATGATTCCCTGGAGTGCATACGGGAGACTTTTGAGTTTCTTCTAGAGGGAGCCCCAGAGGAGGGCTGGAGGGACTTGGACCGACACATTATTGAGCATTGTTTCGATGCTCCTAGTGAGTGGTGGTCTATCCTGCTCAGAGTAGTAGTCATGTCGGCCGAGAGGAGGGCTCGGGATCAGGAGGATCCGGAGGAGCCAGCAGAGGAGGGGCTAGAGTATCTGGGATCATGATGACTAGTTGATCATATATTTTCCCCCAAATGCTGATGAGCATATGGGGATGTACCTTTTTTGTACGGTTATGTATTTTTGTATATGGGGATGTATCTTTGTGTACTTATGACATGGTGACTATTATGATATATATATATATATGTGTGTTTTTTTTATATAGTCGTGTATGCACATGGATGCACATCTTTTCTATTTGTTTTCCCATGGAGGCACGTATTTGTTTTGCCCGTGGAGGCTTGTCATATATATCTTGTGTAGCCCGTGGATGCATGTCATATATATCTAGTGTATGTTTATGTTTGTATGCCCGTGGAGGCACATGTTATCCACGTGGATGAAATTTTTTTTTTTCTACATGGTTTGATTGGTGTGCCAGTCTAGAATGTTGTTCGCCATATGGTCTGCTATACTATTGAGATTCCTTGGGACATGTGTGAATGAAATGGAATCAAACTGTCGAATCAATTGTTTAGTGCATAAGAATTTTCTGAATAGACAGGGGTCGCGTACTTGATAAATATTGTTGAGCTGGGAAACAAGGAGCTGGGAGTCCAAGAAAATTCTAAGGTGACTTATGCTCATTTGGAGAGCAGCGGCCAGGAGACCGATCACGGCGTCGTACTCAGCTTGGTTGTTTATGGCGGCACCTATGCACACTCCGTTGATGTGGATCAACTCATGTGAAGGGAATATATTACCCAAGCTGCGGAGGCGAGATCGGGAGACCAACGACTTGCACCATCAGCGAAGCCAACGTAGCAAAGTGGAACAGGATCCATCTGTGGTCATTCAGGAAATTTTTTTTTTTAGGTTTTTGTATTTTTTGTAAAAAGGAAAATAAGACTGTACAATTGTGGACTGTGGTGTCCATCAAATTTTCTATGGGTAAAATCGCTTGAGGTACAACCGGTTACGTGGGTTGCATAGGGGGTTTCCTTCTGAGTCGGTAAGAATATATGCCCCCTGTCCGAGGCAAGTGTGTATAATATATGGGCCTTGCCACATGGACACAAACTTTCCTTTTCCCGTTTTGTCATGAGCTTGATCATAGGCAAGTACGAGGTCGCCTTCACTAAATACTCATGGGTGAACATGTTTATCGTAATGAAGTTTAGATATGTTACTTGCAGCTTCGATTGTTTGGAGAGCTGTGTGGCGATCTTCGTCGGCCTGCTCTAAAAGAAGTAAGCATTCTTCAATCAATGATGTATCGGGGAGAAGTTCTATGGAAATTTGTAATGTTCGTATCTGGCATTCAATGGGGAGGATAGATTCGATGCCATGAACTAAATGGAATGGGGTAAATCCGGTGGCGGTCTTGGTTGACGTGTGATAAGCCCATAATGCGGGGAAAATCATGTGATGCCAATTGGATTTATGTTTGTCGACGGTGCGTTGGAGGATAGTCTTCAAAATTTTGTTAACAACTTCGACTTGGTCGTTCCCTTGGGGGCAGTAGGCGGAGGAGAAATGGTGTTCAAACATAAGGAGTCTGGACAATTCTCTCCAAACGGAGTCTTCGAAGTGAGAGCCGTGGTCTGAGACGATCTGTTTTGGTACTCCAAAATGGGCAATAACATGGTTGAGGAAAAAATGGGCTGCAGTGTCGACTTTGCAATTGTAAGTAGGCATGGCTTCCACCCATTTGGTGAAGTAATCAACAGCCACAATAATGTGTTTGTGACCGTCGACTGATGTGGGATTGCAATCCATGAAGTCGATGGCCCATTTGCAAAATGGTCCAGCGGTGATGACAGGATGAAAAGGGGCGGGGGGGGGGGGGGGTTCTTGCCTTTGGGGAAAAGAGCTAGCCGTTTTGGCACTGTTTGACTGCTGTGATACAATCAGTGAATAATGATGGCCAAAAATAACTTGCGCGTATTACCTTTTGGGCAGTGTCCATACCTGAAAAATGGCCACCACAGGCGCCGCTATGACAGTTGTTAAGGACTTGCTCTGCTTCGTCTTGGGAAAGGCATCGTCGTAAGATTGTGTCGACGCCACGTCAATAGAGGAAATAACCCAAGAGGAGATAATGGGGGACATGGTGACGGATGCAACGACATCCATCACGGTCGATGTTCGGTCGAAACTTCTGTGTACAGAGGTATAGCAAAACGTTGCCATACCAAGGGTCGTCCGACGAGATGATGAACAAATGTTCGTCGATAATATCAGTATGGATAGTTGGTGATGACGACGATGATGGTAATTCCGTGATGAGTTGAGCGAGTGCTAATGCTTTGGTGCTCTTCGGGGTTTTAAAAGTTAGGTCATGTTCTTTTAAGATAATCACCCATTTGGCAACATGGCCTTGTAGAAGGCGACGATTCAATAGATAGACCATTGGATTGGAATTGGCCACAACCATGGTGTGGCTGAGGAGAATGTAATGTTGCAGCTTTTGTACTGAAAAGATGATGGCGAGGGCCATTTTCTCTTCATGTGGGTCACGGAGTGGTGGGATTGATAAGGTCTGTCTCACATAGTAAATGACATGCTCTTGGCGAGCGGAGTCTTCTTGGACGAGTACTCTGGAAACGGTGTAATCTGATGCCAAAATGTAAAGGGTAAAGTCTTTTGTGAAATCTGGTGGAGAAATCAATGGGGCACTTGTAAGTGCTTTCTTCAGGTCTGTGAAGGCTCCTTCTGCTTGTTCGTCCCATACAAAGTGGGTATAAAGACGTAGCAAATGGAGGAAACCATGTACTGTGGTGGCATAGTCTAGGACAAAACGAGAAAGGAAGTTGGATCTCCCCTGGAGGCTTTGAAGCTGTCTTAATGTACGTGGTGAGGGGAGGTCCACTATGGCTTGAACTTTGAGAGGGTCAACGGTGATCCCTTTCTCTAAAATGACAAACCCCAGTAGGCGGCCTGTTGTAACACAAAATACACATTTAAGCCGGTTCAAGTGGATTTTGTATTTGCGGCAACGCAAGAAAACTTGTCAAAGATCTTCTAAGTGGTCAGATCATTTCTTAGATTGGGCGGTGAGGTCGTCTAGATAAACTTTAATGATTTTATGCAGATCATGAAAGCAATAAGTCATGGCTCATTGGAAAGTGGCTCCCACATTCTTGACACCGAAAGGCATGATGCGATAGGAAAGGGTGCCCCATGGGGTGGTAAAAGCAATTTTGTATTGATCTTCTTTACGGATTTTGATTTGGTTATATCTGGAGAAACTATCCATAAAAGAGAGTACCTCATGCCCCGCACACTCATTGATTAGTTGGTCAATAAATGGTGTGGGGAATTTGTCTTTGGGACAAGCTAGGTTGAGGTTGCGGAAGTCAGTATAGACGCGGATGGTGCCGAATTTCTTCTTAATTGGTACTGGATTTGAAACCCAAGTGGTATATGCAATCGGGTATATGAAACCTGCTGCTCGAAGCTTCTCGATTTCTGCTTTGACAGCTATAAGCTTGGATGGGTGAATGGGACGTTGTTTTTGGCGGACCGGTGATATGTTGGGCCAAGTGTCTATGTGATGTTTTACGATGATAGAATCAAGACCAGGCATCTCGGTATAAGACCAGGTGAAGAAATCTCGAAATTCTTGGAAGAGTTTCTTATAAGCTTGGGTTTCTTTCTCAGTGCAAGATGCACCTATTAACTTGTAATAGCAGTCTTCGAATAAAAGCAAAAACAATTACAAATCTAATCTAACATTAACGTAAGCATGTGCAAATAAACAAGAACAAGATTAAGAACAATAAGCAAATGGATCTCTAGAAGAACAAGATAAAAAATAATAGAATTTTTTGTATTACCTCAAAGGTGAGGATGTTTGGTGTTGAGCAGCTCCAAGGTTGAGGTTCTCCAAGCTCCAATGGTCTCTTCTCCAAGATGCTTAAATGGGGGTCTTCAAACTCAAAATGGGAGGCAATGGCTCTCAATATGAATTTGGTAGCATAAGGATAGGATGAAATGTGGATGGAAAGTGAGGAGCCCCTATCACCTTTTTATAGTTTTTGGTGATGGGGAATACCATTATGGTTTTAAGGAAACTAATGGTATTGGCCAACATGGCTTAGGTCTCTTTTTCCCTCTTTTTTCCTTTTTTGAATATTTTGAATATTTTTATTCCCTTTTAATATTTTTTGGGAATTCTGGACCCTTTTTGAGGGTTTTTTGAGGAAAAATATATATTTTGAGGGGAGAAAAGTGTATTATGGACTTTTTGGTGACCTTTTGATGGCTTTAGAGGCTCAAATGGTGGAAAAGTGGACAAATGGGTCATGTGAATAAGGGAATGAGCTAGTGAGCACTTTTTGGGTGTTAACATTCAATATGGCATTAATTCTTTCATCTGCTATTAGAGTGGTTATGTGTTAGTGACTAACCATTGGAGCATCAAAAACCATACCTATAGATTAAATAATGTGATAAATGGGGCCAACGTTGAAATTTTTTAAATATGTATTGGCTTGGACTGAAATTTGGCATGGTTAGTCTAGACGCATGCATTGACAATATGGGAGGGTTTATAGACTCAAACATGCCTGACAATAACCATTGCATCATCAAAAACCATACCTATAGATTAAATAATGTGATACATGGGGCCAACATTGAATTTTTTTAAATATGTGTTGGCTTGGATTGAAATTTGGCATGGTTAGTCTAGACGCATGCATTGACGGTGTGGGAGGGTTTCTAGACTCAAACTTGGCTGACACTCACCATTGCAGCATCAAAAACCATACCTATAGATTAAATAATGTATCTTTTTTCTACTATAGGGTTTATCATTTGTTATTTCTCTTGTATCTTTTTTGCACTATCTTCATTTAAATGTCAATTGCTATCAAATTAGATAACAAAAATTTTGGTCTCTTCATTAAGAAATATGGTAACATCATTGATGGAACTTATTTATTTGCTTTTCCATTCATGTTTACATCAAAATACCAAAATCAACCATTATGTCATAGAAGACCTTTCTGTTGCAGTATGGAGCATACACATTAAGTATATTAAGGGGTCTCTCCAACCCCCTAATATGACCTTCGAGTTTGATACCTACAATTGTGTGAAATGGAGAGAAATCAACATGTAGCAGGTTCGAAGCCACTAACAAACCTTTTGACATACCATTGCCATCCACACCACAACACTTCCAGGTGGGATTTAGTTTAAGAAAAAATTTACATGCATTATTGTTTTATTGTATGAATGACACTATGTTATGGTAGCTCCTGTTATTATATTGAATATAACCCTCTATACCTTATATGGAAGCTCCTGGTGTTATATTTCCAGCCCCCAAGATAAAGACCCAACGGTCACCGGAGCTAGCACACCAAAGTTATAAGGTATTAAGCTAACAAAGCCTAGATTGGGTAATGGGAATATTGGTTGTGATACTCTCCACCCAAGTTCAAATCTAGGTCATGACATGTTATGGTGGACATTGGGGATACCTTTATTCTTTACAAATAGCAAGTGTCTATTATTTCCATCGATGTAGTCTATAACGCCAATAAACCACAATTAAAAAAAATACAAAACCATAAGGTACTAAGCAAATCCATCCCACTCTTTGAAACTCCAAAGTTAGATTTAAAAAATAAGCAACCTGGTTTCCATGAACAATTTAAAACCATGCACAATTTAAATAGTATTAAAGGAGTCTCAAACAACAATAGAATCTGCAATGATGTTTTTGATGGTACGAGTCATTTCCTTGTGAGGGATTTGAGAATATTTATAAAATCACTTTCTATATCAATGGAATGGGACTTAAGGTCTCTACTCAACTTCAAACCGGTAAAAAGGGCTTTAGATTTAGTAACATAATTGGTTTGGTGTCCTCCTTCTCTATAAAGGATGCAACTAACTTTCTCTGATCATCTCTTATTAGACCTCTCCATCAACTCCCGGTTTTCCCAACACCTTAAAAAATTCTTCTTAGTCCAATTAAGAAAGGGCTTATACCAACAATTTTGTTCTTCTAATTCTTCTTATCAAAAGTTCTAATGCAATTCAAAGGCCCCAATTAATCCAATTCTTCTTATCAAAAGTTCTCATGCAATTCAAAGGCCCCAATTATGGTGTTAGAGAATATATGAATATTCTCTGGTTTGAAAATCCTTTTTATTTTACTTTGTAACAAACTCATCTCTTCTTTAACGAATTCAATGTGACAAAGATATTGGAAAAAGTTGAATATGTTTTAACTCTATCCACTCCCATTAAATGTCTTGAGTCTTGTTATTTTTCTAGTTTCTACACATTTGCATTTGAATGGGTTGAAAATTGATAGTAAAAAAACTTAATATAAAAAAATATAAAATATAAAACACTATATAATATAAAACAATACAAAATAAAATATTATATAATAAAAAAAATAAGAAAAAAATAAAAAATAAAAACAAACTATATATAATACAAAAAAAAAACACTTACCATTTCACTTTGGATTTGACGCGCGCCCATTTCACCACGCCCCCATTTCACTTTCAATTCGACACCAGGAGGAAGGAGTAGCTATGCAACTCTATGAAACCCAAAGCGGAGAGCTGGAGGAGAGCATGATTTGATACCCCATATCAATTCGACACGTGCGATCATGAGAGGTGCTTTGCAAAATCAAATTTCAAACCCTAAATGATTTCAATCCGACACAGAGAAGCTCAAGAAGGCAGATATGTCCTCGGTATGTCTATGAATTATATGTTTAATGCATAATGTGCTTGTCATATACAATGATATCTTTTCCAAGATTGATTTCCTGTCCGCCTTTAGCATAATACTGCACTGAGCTGTGACCTTTATTAGGCTATTATGCGCCTGCTAGCACTGGACCGTGACTTTTAGGGTTGCATCGTGACTTGTATGAGACTGTAGAAGGCTTTCGTGACTTGTTTAAGCTTGTAGAAGGTTGTCGAGACTAGTGTTGAGCCTATTAGGGCTGGTCCGTGACTATTGATGATTCTTCTTGGGCTTCCATAAGCTAATTTTGTTGGGATGTGACCATGTTGACCCTGTATGGGCTATAATGCCTATTGTGTGTTTTTCTGTCCTTACTGGTACCTATCATGACTATTTCAAGGCCTGTTCAGTGGGTTGTGTCCTTGCTAGTGCTTACAATTACCCTTGCTGAGTATGTCGTGACCATTGAAAGAGTGCCCTTGCACATTCTCAACTCTTTGAGGTTGCTATTGCTATGTATCAAGGTGCCATTGTCTGAGGGTGTATGGTTTAATGCTTCCTCGTTGTTATTTGATTGCTGTATGACTGTCCTAAAGAGTGTTAAAGTTGAAAGAGATGAAAATTATGTTTAAATTTATCTTATCTTGTCACAAATGTACTTATTTTGTTTCTAGCATTGATTTAGGAATTTATTTATGCATTAAAGTATAAATATTTCAATTTTCTGCTCCAAACCCTAACCTAACCCAATTTTCAACTCATACAACAAGCTGTAGCCTCTCTTGAGCAGACCTTAGTACCAAAACAGTCCCGAAGTAGTACTTTTTGTAAACTAAAACCATCATACTTTCAACTTTCCTCAAGTCTTGGCATGGAAGCAGCCTCCATCTCCAATTTTGAAATGAATGCCTCAGCCTCCACCAAATTAAATGAATCCCACAAAAATTTGTTGTGAAATGGAGGGATGTTAAGTTAACCAACCAAACCATGAAGGAAAAATGCAACACCCTTATGTTAGGTGGGTACACGCCTATAGATGATGATAGGATGGCATGCTCGCCGCTATCCGTTTATCTATGCATTTAGCCCTTATTATCGTCGGATGGACACAATATATATATCAATTTGGAGTAAAGCCGGACCTTCCATACTTTGCATAGTTTCTCTCACTTTCTAGTAAACCTGAGACCTTCTCTTTTAAATAACTTCACAACTTTCATTTAACTACTGGAGAATCTAAATCCTACCACTCCAGGATTTCCTTATATATTTTTGCCTAGCATTTGATGGGAAGTTTTCCTTCTGTCTTTTATAATTGCATAAGATGTACCTATAGAGTTGTTTTCAATAACCCCATAGATATTACTTCATTTTATACATTGTATCCCTTCAAGCTTCCACTCAGTAGTATCCGTTTGCTTCTTAGGGTATTGCAAAGTTTTACTTTATTTATTATTTTGACTATGTTTTACTTTTTGGCTTATCAGAGTATTAATGTCTTCTTGGATGTCTTGTTCCTTCACCATGCTGGCAGAATTGGAACTACACAACATGGGCTCAACGAGTTTATCTATAATGTGGGCCTCTTCATTGTAACCAGCTCCTTCTTTTTTTGCCTCATATTAAGGTGAATTACTAGCATATTGGATAGAAATCATGTGATGTTTAAACACCTTTAGGGCCATACCAAGGATAAGCCTTAGCTTCATTGAAATGAAAGGAGTATAAACCCTCAGCCAATTCCTCTAAGCATAACTTTTTTTTATAGTGATTCCCACATATGTAAAAGGAAACTAAAATAAAAGCTTCTTCTTACCATGGATAAAATTTTATCTTTATATATAGGATTTAGTAGCTAACATACGTAACATACCTGAGCATTATAGCTAGGGATTCCTGTCCAACAAGTCTACCATATAAACACATCATTTCCTTGTAGGGGCCAGTCAATTCATATAATTTTACCTGGTACACCTGTGGTATTTCAAATTTCGGATATACCACTTATTTAGAATGAAAAATCCTCCAGCATATGCTTCAAGGAAAGCATCTCTTCTGACATTAAAAACACTTAGTAGGCTCTTACAACTTCAACATTTATCTTAAAGTAATTATGTCAAGGAACCTACACCTTCTCTGATTCATCCAACCTCACTCTTGTATTGAAGAAAACTCACTATGGCTTGGGAATACCACAACAGACAAATGACTACCAGAAATCTACTCAACTCTCAAAACAATGCTATTATAAATGACAATGTTAAAATAATGGAGAAATGTAACCAACCTTGATCCAATGTTTGATGTAGATCCCTGTTGGAGCTTTCAATCCGCGTACATCCAAGCACTTGTAATCTGCAAATTAGTCTTGACAACCAATATCTAACAAGTACATGTGATATAAAAATGACTTTACATTATCAATAACAATGGTCCATAATATCATAACGAAATGTAACCCAATGTATAATAAATGACATTCACACCATGAATGGACGAGAATATGAGTATTTCTATTAATGAACAAGAAGAAGTACAAAGTGATACGACCTCTTTCTGGCAACCAATCTGAACCAAGATCTAGATCAATCCACTTGCGCCTCCACCACTTCAATCCTCCATAAAAGGAAAACTCAAACTAGCAAGGAGTTTGGAAA
Organism: Larix kaempferi; assembly: GCA_027924585.1. Classification (NCBI taxonomy): domain Eukaryota; kingdom Viridiplantae; phylum Streptophyta; class Pinopsida; order Pinales; family Pinaceae; genus Larix; species Larix kaempferi. Next base: position 1,360,248 of record BSBM01001286.1, read on the forward strand.
GTGAACATAACTGGTTCACAACTACAAGGATCAATGAGTGCAGACTCAAGATAGGGAAAAAATCCACTAGAGTGCCTTTACTATTCTCTTCTTCCTCCCTTCCATAAGCCATATGTGCTCAATATATAGTCCTCTCAAAGGTAGGTGAAAGGACTCATCGAGACGTTACTTGGGAAAATGGAGAGCCAAAGGTCACCCAATGACCGCTTTTTGGGAGTAAAAAGTAATAAAATAGTGGTTTTTACCATTTTACTTGATACCCGCAGGATATAGGGATGCAACTCGCGGGTACACATGTTATAGTCATGCAACATGCGGGTAGGAATAAAAATAGGGAAAATAGGTATCTCTGAAGGATAAAAATGGATCCGAGTCACTGAAATGGATCCTACAGGCCAAATAATGCTGATGCTCACAGGGTGGAAGATTTCTGTGTAACAACTATACGGTACTTTGGGTCTCAATGTTTTTCCCACCAGTACCCTATTTCTCGAAACTTCAACCACACAACCGGTGTTCACCAGGACAAAGCCCCAAGCTTTTCCCTCCCTCTATTTTGAAATAGATAGCTCTATGTACCATTTGTACATAATAGACCGATGGATAGGTCCATAAACTTGAACTAAGGAGTTTTTACTATCGCTAATGAGAGCTTGGGATGCATCCTTCTTTCTGCTACAACTTCGTAAAATGTAAACTAAATTTTGAGCACTTAGATAATCCCTAATGCAATACTTTACTCAATCTTCAACTTCATGCTCGGGATATGTACCCAATTATCACTTATTCGATACTTACTCTTATTGACAACATGTATGGAGAGATATCAAACTTCATTTTAACTTGAGGAATTTATGGGTCAAAGGCACTATGGTTGAATGTTTACATGAGTTATTTTCTTGTCATGATCTTATAGGCCACATACTGACCCCTTATTTGATTTGTTGGAGAGTTTGGTTGCTTCAAAATGCTTGCATTCTAGAAGAAAAGTGAATCTCCACATTTAGTTTTTCAACTCCAGTGGTAGCTCCATTTAAATTATATTCCCTGATTGTAGTTTTGAAGGTTCGGTGTGTTATTAGTGAAGTAGCAGTGAATCCAGATATGACTTGGAGTTTTTTTCATGGGGCCTGTCAAGGCCCCAGAGAGTAGTGCAAGATCAGGTTTTCTCTATATATCTCACATAGTCATTTCTTCATAGATAAATCCTACTTGGGGGCTAGGAAAAACAATATGGGTGAGTTCAATTTGCTCTTCTATCTTTTGAAATTTGTTTCAGAATTGGGTCTCACCTAGATTCAAGTCATATGGTCTTCATGTTAAATAACTCAACAACAAAATAAAGATCAATCTAGTATGGATTTCAACCAAATCATCATCCTCTTTAAATTGCCCTGTCTCTATAAATTAGATTGCCCTGATATGCGGAGGATTAGGTTGATAAATATACTACGGCTAAAAATAGCCCTGTCTATAAATTAAATTGCTCTATCTATAAATTGACATATCCTTCCATGTAGATTATAAAAATTGCAATTAGGTCAAGTTCTCCTTACATGGTTTGGGTAAAATTGAAAGCTTCAATTTTTGTACAATTAGAAAAGTTTGGGCAATGTAGAATGTGAGGAATGAGAATGTATCAATCATTGCCACCATATGAGTTTTGATAGTAATATTAATTGGCCCCATCCCATTATGAAGTAGAACCATGTGAGATAGATCCTATAACACCATTAGCATCATGATATAAGAAAAATCAAAGTTCTATTTTCCGTCGAGGCTACTTGAAGATGATAATTGCCAAAAAGTGGCCCCAGGGTACAAAGTAATGAAACATTTAATGGATTGGAAACGTATATATATAAAAGGAATAGAATTATATAGGCCTAAAATTGCGGTTGGTGCCATTGCGGTCAAATTTAAATTAATTTGTAAGCCGCCTCGACGAAAAACGGAACTTTGATTTTGCTTATCCATTTTTGTTGTTCTTGTTTAGGAAATATTTCAGGCTATTATGGTTTGTTTTAAAGTCTTCATCTTCTTAAAATTGGCTTTCACTGTATCATTCATCAGGGTTATTAAATTCATAAAAGGTAAGCATACATCATCACACTTCAGACTTCAATCAAACCATCATGACTTGGATTGTGGCAATTTTAGTCTTCGACTAGGGTAGTACTATAGCAGCTTTCACACTTAGAATATAGTAGCTTCAAATTTGGGTTGTGGTGGCTTTGTAAAAAAAAAGTTGTGGTAGGGCTTCCCCAGTTGTGGTTACTATTTTTTTATTAAGCTCATGAAGACTTATATGCAATTTATTGTTTCTACTATCCCTGTGTTTTTGTTAAGAATGATTGAAGAATGTTATAAGTGTTCCTTGAGAATTATGAACATGGATATGTACAATTCCTTATATTTACTATCACTTTGTTTTATGTGATGAATTCATTTGCATGACTAGAGTATATCTGAAGCTCTACTTGAGGTTCCATGAATGAACTTGAACACTTGTTGCATTCATTTAATTTGAAAGAGTATTTATAGTTTGAAAGAACTCTCTCCTTACCTTAGCTAGCATTCATTGAAAGGAAAGGATTATTTTATTCATATGCATTTCATGGTTTGAGTCAGTCATCACACCACGAGTTGCACTTCCATCACCCGACTGAGTAATACAACCATTAAAATTTAACTCGTTAACTCAACACACTTTAACCTCGCTTGAGGATAAAAAGAATTTGTTAGCTAGGTAGGACACTGGGGATAGGAATCCAAATAATTCGCCCTTGTCATTATCATCCAAGACATAGTTGTTGTCCTCTAGGGTGCTAAAATCCTCTTGTACTTGTTGACACGGTCATCGACCAGTTTGTGGAGGGGCCTCCTATTGTTTTAGGGGTTAAACCGCCGTCAGATCGAGAACCAGACGGACTCTGTGGAATGTCACACTCCACTTAGCCCTAAGGCAACATCAATCATTATCTTCCTTGTATTTTTCGGCCACCATACTGGTGATACAAGGGTGATAAGGCAGAAGCGCCGAAAACCTTTTCCAACATGTCATGAACGAGGTAGCTTAGTGACTTTTCTACTAGGGATCTTTTACCCAGGATCCCTTTCGGTATAGGGATTTCCTTCCATTATTGGTCTCTCATTTTGTATTGTTTGACTTGGATTTCATCACCTTGCGAAGGATACAACTTGTTGAGGTCTCCAGCTCTTAGTTAGGAGGTTTTTCTTGCTATTTCACCTTTTTAGAAGGTCTTTTTTTTTTTAGTGCTGCTTGTTGGCATTCTGGCCACTTTTGTTTCAGCTGGCTTACTGTGACACCGGTCCCAGTATAGTTTTTTGAGATTATCTGATGATGTGTGATGCCCTCTTCTCCTAGGTCTTCAAGATGGCTGAGTTAGATGGTCTTCTCAAGGGACTTAACACCTCTTGATGGAGCCACTGATACTTGACCTTAGGAGTAGTCTAGAGGAACACATGATCACATCATCAGTGTAGACTTTTTCGTTTACTATGATTATGGTCTTTCAGGTTATATGGAACAATGGTACATTTGAGAGAGAGATGATTGGTACGTTGTACCCCACCTTGGTTGATTGTCTTATGGTCCTTCCATTTTGTTGATAATATTTGTGTGGTACCTTGCCTTTTACCTTTTGGGTCTTTTACTCATCTTGGTATATCTTTTGATTTGTACCACCTTTTATGTTTTTGGTCTTGTGGGTACTATGGTATTTTGTACACATTTGAGGTACACACCCTAAATTGTCCAAGTTGTTATGAGTCTTTATACCTTTTGGTGGTCCTATTTGAGTTACAAGAAGTAGTTACAAGGAGCTATTGCATATAAGAGGTAGTTACAAGGAGTTATTGCATATATTTGACATTATTTGACCTTCCATCTCTTTGGCATGTCAAATAACAGGTAGTTACAAGTAGCTATTGCATATAAGAGGTAGTTACAAGGAGTTATTACATATAAGAGGTAGTTACAAGGAGCTATTGCATATATTTGACATTATTTGACCTTCCATCTCTTTGGCATGTCAAATAATAGGTAGTTACAAGGAACTATTGCAATATATATTTGACCTTATTTGTACCTTCCCCACAATGGTTGATTTACTTTTGGACCTTACACCGTGTTGTTTGTTGGTCTTGTGGTAGCTTGTCCTTTAATTTTGGTCCTTTCCTTTTTTTTTGGTACCTTGCCTCTCACCTTTTGGGTCTTTTACTGATCTTGAGTTATCTTTTGAATTGTACCGCCTTTTTTGTGTTTGGTCTTGTGGGTATAACTATGGTAGATTGTCCACATTTGAGGTACTACACCCCCTTAGTTCCAAGGGTTATGGGTCTAATTGATACCCACTCTTTTCTTTTTTCTTTGTACCTTACTAGTTGTTTTTTTTACCCTTTGGTTGGTCCTTGTACCTTACTAGGGGCCGTGAGTCTCTTTGGCCTCAGTCTACTGGCTGTCAGCTCATCTTTATTGTGATTGTACTGAGACTTTTGACTGTCATTGACTTTCTTTGATTGACCGTACCAATATAGCCAGTCATCTCTCTCTCTCTGGTTTGTACTAACCCTATAATAGGTCACTTGGTTCCTAGAGTTGACTAGCCTCTAAGAGGCACATTGATTTCTGAAAGTAACTCTTCTGAGTATATTAGAGGAAACGTCTACACCCAGGTAATTAATTATGTGTTGGTTATAAGACTTAATTAGTAATCAAATACGTGGTAAATAATTTGAATTAAGTAGTTAAGGCTTGTCCTGTCATACAAAATTGTTGGTAATCAAATTATATTTGTTGGTAAAGAATTTTAAGAGTGGTGGAACTTGACCTCGAATGAACTTGTGAGGAAAATTATCTTGGATAATAAGTGTCTTGACATAACACTAAGTAGAACTATGACTTTATTTATTGGACCATGACCTTATCATAACTATAACAGATTGCTCCAGACTTCCATTTTTGAGATAAACAACAAAATAAAATTTGTAACAACAAAAGGAAAGTTTGCAAGATGGGAAACATTGTTATGATGTTATAACTGTACTGTTCATGAGCACATTTATGGGAAATAAAAAATCATTCCTAACTTTATAACAAGAGAATATTTGACACAGAAGTGTGCTGTTAATTTTTAAGAAGCAGGCCTGAAGCAAGCGAGCCTGAAACAAGTGAGCATGGTGCAAGCGAGCACGAGGAAAGCGAGCATAGAAGTTCAAAGAGGAATCTAGTGGGCCCATAACCCACAAGTAAACATGAAAATATATGCTTAGACCGGAGGAAAAAATCATATCTATACTATCAATGATAATATGAGTTTGTTGGATTATATGCAATATTGGAAACCTAGGTGGGAGTTGAAACATGCTGAAGTATTAGATGCTAACTTACAAGGATCTAATGCTTTTATTAGACTAGTGCCAGAACTTAGAAGAATGCCTATGGGATGTAGTATTGACGTACGAGAGATGATTTACAACAACTCTTTGAGAAAAGAATCTGATGCAAGCAATTGGTTAACTCACCTATACCATGATCTTAACCTAATATCGACGGAGGGCTCTACACCTCACCCCGGGCTACGACTAGAATAACAATACTACTGTATTAACCATATACGTTCTTTGGAAGCATGGTCACATCAAGATGCTAGTCTCCAGTTTCCAAGTACTACACACACTTATGAAAAATATAAAAAATTATGGTGGAAATTCTTGAGAAAAGAAAATAAAGATAGAACATATTATACCATGCTAAAGTTTGGACGTCAAATGACACATATCCATGAGGATCCTGCATGGTTCGTCCCTGATTGGACTAGAGACTGGTGGCGGTCATTTGGCATTAACCTGACAAAATTAGATCCAGGTGCTATTTATAATCTAAAATGGGAAGTTGGAGAATATCTCGAACAGGTCAAAGATATTTTGCAGACAAAGCTTACTGAGGCTCAATTCCTTTGGTACTATGTTAAAAACGAACGACAGTGGCTTGTCAAAACCCACATAGACGTCCACATCCATCATAATAGACACATGGTCCTGAGGTATGTTTATTCAAAGGCATGGGTTGTTGAATCCAACGTCTTTCGAGAATTGTATGGTCCCCCATACTCCGATGACTTGTAAATATCTCAAAAGTATTTGGCTATGAGTGGGGCCTGTCTATTCAAATTGTCAAAAAGATTGAAAAGAAATTCTTTGTAGCTATGTCATGATAATATAAAGAAAGCCCTACTTTTTTCTCTGTCAATATGATTGAAAATCTATGTTATGTGTTAAACACCCTAAGTCAATATTACAAATGATTGTCAAAAGGCAGTATTAGTTGGGAGTATGACTGAAAGCTACCATTTTTCAAAACAACTTACATGTTTACGGTTTCGTTTTTGGTTGATTCAATTACTTTCAGTCATCTAAGAAGACCATGCTTGAATAAGATTATACAAGTTCCACAACATTGTATAAAACATTGTTTTTGAAGATTTGTGAACACTTATTAACCACTTAAAAGATCTTACTTTTGAAAGTCTTAAAAACTTTTAGATGTTTTCCATAATGGTTAGTGATTTTTATTTTATATTATTATTGTTGAATATAAATATCTTACTAAATGTGACTGGACTTCAATTACTGAGTTGATGAACCCAAACTGATGGGATGAGAGAGACTTTAGGGCAATGAAGACACATCTGATAATTGGATGGTTTGATATGGGAGTCAAGACCCAAAGGAACAATAAAAGAAAGCTCATAATTGCATGAATTTGTAATCATAAGAAATATAAAGTGATCGTCTTCCTCATCGCTTCAATGCCTACATGTTGAGTAAGGGAATGAGGATAAAGTAACATTATAAAAGGCGTGACACATCACCTTTTAAGAGGCGCTATGCCTTGCGGTCGTATCTAAACTTTTTTCCTATGTTGTAGGTAGAACCAAATAGGTATTTGTCAGATATGTCTTCCTTGAGTGAGGGGAGTTTAGGAAGGCTAGAGGAAAGTGAGACATCCAGTAGGTCTAGAAGAGTTGTATATTCAACTAGATGTCAAAAGACCAGAAGAAAATTCGAGAAACGCAATGAATTTTTTCACAATCAAGGGGGGTCATGTTCCTATGGTGGTGAGACAAAAGACGACCTCGAGGTGCCCTTGAGGTATAGACATTTAGTGAAACAATGGGTACCCAAGGATCTTCCTCAACCGAACATAGATTTTTGTGTGAATGATAGGATATATTGAATAGCACCGTCATCAATACATGGTTTTGGGTTGTTCAACATGGATGGCATAAGGGTCCTTTACAACACATGTACATAATTGATGGAGTATGTTGGACCTTGTTACATCTACAAAGATTGGATGCGCCTGGTCCAATTTACAAAAAGTATGCGTAGCTATGGATTGTCAACAAACTATTTACAGTTGAAATTCAAAAATCAAAATAAAGGAGCAATGTTGTACATGGATGGAAGGCCAAAGGCCACAGGGAATATTGCGGGGTTTATAAACAGTACACAACTAGGATCTACAATTAAGCAACCAAACTGTAAATTTGAGGGGCGTGTAGGAAACCGTGTTTTTGTAGTTTCCATTAAATCAATATCTGCAGGGGAAGAATTGCTTATTAATTACAATTTGAACCGAGTAGATACAAAATTTTTTACTATATGAGTGGCACATATAACAATTTACCCAGCCTTTTATTAATGAATTTAACATATTAAGGATTTTTTTCGTTAGTTTATTTTGTTTAAATTTTCCCCATTTACTTCGTAGGCTAGTGATTGGGATAAAGCACCGCCAGCAGATGATCGGAGGAGTACATCTTCCTTGAGGGATCAGGTATACATCTTTTTAATAGTGCAAATATAATAAGAAAAAATAGTTGAATTTCACTATGTTTAGGTGACTTTCACTATGTTTTTTATTTAGGTTTCTGTAAGGGGCAACTCCCAGTTATTAGCAGATCGGGGAAAGTCACCTATGAGCATTGATGCGAGGAGTGGATCACGATCCTCTACGTTGCAGGTATAATCCATTGGAATTGTTCATATAATTTTAGGAATCTATCATGATATAACTCAATAGTCTTTTATATTTTTTTGTTGTAGCCCGATGAATCGTTGTATGAAACAACATCAGAAGAATGTCCAGTAGATCCTAAAGTGGCTGAGATCCTTAAAGATGATAGAAAAACTGGTGAAGCCACAAACCGATTTACGATGATAGACAAGTTGTTGGAAAAATATATTGCGGAACTTGTTTCTGTGCTTATCAAGTTTCCGCAGACAAGCGAGAACCTGGCAAGGATTGAATTGTTGGAACGAAAATCTGAATCCTTGGAAGTAAGTTGAGGAATATTGATTCATAAAATAATTCATTTGTAACTTTATAATTTTCTCTTTTATATGATAGTATTGAACGTGTAAGACGGGGTTTGTATATACAGAATTATCGGAAAACACACAATAGTGGAGGACAATATGTTGGCCACAGCGAGGCTCTTGGAGAGATGTGGCATCATTAGCAAACGACTCCACATACTACATTGAATCCTTTTCCATTGGTGTCGAATGAACAGTCGGCAACACGTTCTAACACACCATGGACCCCAACTGTGAGCGCACTGGCCGTTGGTGACCAACGCACACCGGATTGTCCACCAGAAGAGGTCAACAATGAGAATCTTGGTAATGTTGATATCGACCTAGTTGCATTTCCAGGATCTTCCCTTGTCACTAGCACGAGAAAAATGGAGGTAACATTTTTGGTCGACGCCGATATCATCCTAATAAATATCGATAAGGTCCCAGGTAATTAATATATGTTGATAAAGTTATTGTTTATAACTTCATTGTAATATACCGATAAAACATTTTCTTTCAACTAATTATGATCATGGCATGATCGTTTCGCAGGAAATGACGTTTTCTATAAACAAATGAATGACATGTGCTTGGAGATATCCGGGCCCACCATCTGAGAAAGGTGGGATAAAGAACGGAAATGTTTAAAAGACGAACTCATGCATCGGTTGGTTAGCCTGTTCGGCGACAAAACCTTTAATAAAGTTGAGGTCATGAAAAAGGCTTGTCAACATGTGAAGGTTGTCTGAGACCAATATAGGACACACCTTGAAAAAAACCCTAACTATGAGCGCCCTGCAATGATTTCACCAATGGAGTGGAGAGCTCTAGTGGATGATGGAAGGGAGAGGGCTCAGAGAAGAGAAGGAAAGATAACACCAGGCACAGGGAGGTATGCAATACTTTCCGCAATGTAATTCAAAACCTTATTATTATTGAATATTTCTATATTGAACTTGGAACATCTAACGTATTTCAACACTTGCATAGGCTTCCAGACACATCAAAGGCCACAAAGGAAAGAGTTGAAAAAATAGGTCAGCACAAGCTTGGGCCTGGTGGTTATTCCAATTTCGCGGCACGATTTGTAAGTTTTGAAAAACCAAGAATGCATGCAAATAATAAATTGCAATTTTTTTTCTCGTTTTATTGCACCAGAAAATTTTAATTAACGGCGTTATGCAAATATGTAGGCCAGACGATTCAATGAACAACCCACTGAGGAAGACATGAAGCTTGGCTTCAAGGAAGCCTTTTGAGCTATTGTTGAATGACGAAAAAGCTTTCCTGGCCAAACACAGTCTTCTAGTACCAATTCATTCGGTGCATAGGTAAATAGAATCTATATACTTTATTGAATATTAACCGCTTGTGCAATCTATTCGTTATAAATACTTGAAAAACAATATTGACTCTGTTTTGAGTAGGAAAGGAATGATCCCCCTAATGTCAAGGAGGGAGAAGAACAAAACGAATATCATGCTTCTAATCCTAGTAATGAATTTATTCATATGCTAAAATTTTATGTATAGCATTGCAAATGGTGAACATTAATTTTAGTTCACCATATTTCAACTGCAGAGCATGTAGAGGGTGAAGCTGTATAGGTTGAGCCTAGACAAGAACATGAACTACATGATGTGGCCACACTAGGTAAAAAAACACCTTTGTAATGCTTTTTTTTAATGAAATACTTGTCATTACAATATCAAAATACAACGATGTAACATTTTCACATTGTTGCAGCAAATCCGAACCCCTTGCCGTAGACATCACCACAAGTGCATAATGAAGAACCAAGAACTAGAACAGAAAGTCCAGGGGTTGTAATACCCCCAATTCGACCCTTAGGTTATGTTAGCCTTTAGTGTAAATAGTGTGTACATGTGATGTATATTTTCCTAGCGTGGAGCTCAAGGCCAAGGCCCTGCTAGTGAAAGCCCGAATTTTTGATTTAAAAGGCAAGTATTTGATATTTGATGCCCATGTGCTCTTAAGCCATGGAAATTGTAATAGGATGTAAATAAACATCATGCAATATAAAATACCAAGACTGGCTATGGAGGCAACGAATGAGAAGGGGCCATGTATATCCACTAGGGAGTGGTGAGGGGGCTATGGGAGTGAACCATAGGTTTCCATATGTCTTTATGAGAACCCATTTGACTTTTCTAGATGGCATTTATTCCTGATTTAAGAAAGTGGTTGAAGAATGAAGTCAATGGCTTTAATGGAGGATGGGCAACCCTGAAATTTGTATGGGTAGGTATGGGCTATGCTTACTTGTCCCACAAGTCACCCTACCTCATGGGAGGTGGCTTGATACTCATCCCCATTCATGGTGAAGTTACCATCATCATTCTCCATCCAAAAACGAGCTCCAAAGAGGGAGAAAACCAGAAAATCGTGACCTTGAGAGAACCCAGATTTTGAAAGACCAAAAACGCCCAGATTTGGCATGGGACAGAGAAATCCAATGGGGGATCTATTAGCATGAACCTTGGGGTGAAATTGGGAGCATTAGCTACTTCGAAATCAAGAGGAAAACCCAGTTTTTGCAGCTCAGAAAACGAGTGACGGATTTGAGTATTTGGTGAACAGAATGGGGAGAAATCCAGTTGTGGATGTATGAACAGAGGATGGGATTGCTAGGTCCAGCTTGAAGTGCATGTGGCTCTGGGATTGAGCTCAGTGGACTAGCATCCTCCTCCACTTCCCATTGCATTCTTGAAAAACCCAACTGTGTGTTGGCTCAGCATGGCTATCTGAGTGAAACCCTGACTGTGAGTGAGCCATCTAGTTCCTCCTTAGTGGATACAGAGCCCAGCTCAGGGGTGATCTCTCAGCTAAAAGAATACAGGCTGGACAGAGATTTATGGTTGGGTGGAATGTTGCTCTCACATAGCCAGTCGTTTGGGCCATTACAATTCGAGATAAGTATTCTTGCGGTTGAATTATGTTAATTCTATGCTCTGCAAATATTTTAATTAATGACTGTTGTTTATATGATTGAACGCATGATGAATCTGTGTGCATAGGTCATGGTTAAAATCCGTTGTGTTTTATTGAAGTTCGCATCTGTATAGAGAAGTTTTTAATTGTTACTTATTTACGGGTCTAAATATTGGGGCTAAGTCTGCTAAAAGACCGGTGCGTTGTTAATGTTTCCTTCCCTGCTTGTTCTAAGGAGAAGGGGACATTACAGGGGTAGATGCTCCTCTTAGAGATTATGTACCATTTATAAAGAGAAGAAAAACTGCTAGTAAAAAGAAGTGACTCGAAAAATGTACTCATCTAATTTTTTTTTATAACAATATATCGTCCATGATTTTTGGCCTAATGAATGAATGAATGGTTTAATGGTTTAATGATTCAGTGTAGTAAACTGTTACCTTTATTGAATGTCAGTTTTTATTGAATGAATGTGTTGACTGAATGAATGGTTTATTGAATGTTATATTTTATTGTATGAATGTGTTGACTGAATGAAACAATGGTTTAATGAATGGTAGATGAAAGTTCATGATGAAATATGGATGAATTTGCACGTATTTGTTTTTTTCAAGTACATGCATTGGGTATGGGGAATTGAGAGTGATGTGAGGGGGGGGAGGGGCCATAAGAGCTTCCACCTTCACATGGTTGGCCCTGTTCAGCAGAGAATATTAAATTATTCTTGAAACAGAGAGGAGCTCAATGAATGGCTACGATGCTGGCTTTCTACAATCCACTAGCGTGTCATCTAAATTTTGACAATTTCTTGGAGCTTGTTGTGATGTTTGGTTGCTCATCATAACCAATTTCGAGTTTCCACAACTTCAAAGGCTAAGTAAATGATGCACTAGAATCAATATCCTTAACCTTCTCTTTAATTTCATTGGAATCAATATCCTTAACCTCACATTGAACCTTTCCAAAATGGTCTATTTACCATTGAAGCTTGGCTTTTGAAGCATGATATTTGCAACTAATCTAGCATACACCAACAACAATTAGAAACATGCTTCTTTTTGTCAATGTTCATCATTTTTTATGGCTGTAATGTAATTGAGGATATTCGAACCTGAGACATATGTCTAGTCCCAAGGCTAACACCTTCAAGCCTGAAGTGCAACTGACAATGGTCCACCTTCAAGTAGCTTGATTCATTCTGCATGCATTTCATAGTGGGAGACAACGGGCTACCACCTTGCCTGATTCATTATGCATGCATTTCACCATGCAACAGTATCAAATCCCCTATGCGCTTTCCCTAAATTAGTTTCTCAATTTAGCATGACCCACGCCTGCTGTCCGAAGAGTGTTTCCAGTGGTCTAGAGTTTCATCCTGGAAATGGTGACGATTCATGGTATTATGTTTCCCTTCGGCTGTAATATGACAAACTCAAAGCTCTCATACGAAGGTTTGTCTAACAAATGTGATGGTTTCGGTTTCTCGATTTAGGATAACCCAAATAGTCACATTTATCAGACAAACCTTCGCAGTGGACTATGAGTTTTCCATATTGCAGCTGAAGGGAAACATAATACCATGAATTGTCACCATTGGCAACACTCCTTGGACGGCGGGCATGGGTCATATTGAATTGAGACACTAATTCAGGAAAAACACAATGAATCTGAGACCGTTGCATAGTGAAATGCATGCAGAATGAATGAAGAGTACTAGGTGTCGAGAGAAATGGTTGTGGGACTTCGTATGAGAGTAAATGGCGATGGGAATTGATTGACAAGGTTAGGCTTGAAGTTGGTATCCTTGGGACTAGACATAGGTCGAAGGTTCGAATCTCCTCAGTTTAGTTCGTACCCGGTTATTCTTTCGATGCAAATTGTAGATTTTATTTATTTTCCTTTGTCAACTTTACATATCCCTTTATGTGTTTTCTTTATTTTCCTTTTTTAACATTATGTATCCCCTTTTGATAATCAGAATTGCTAATATCGAGTTTGAGAATGAACGTAAAGAGGATTTCCATGGAAATCTGTTCCATCCAAACCTATCAAGTGTACTTTTAGGTCAAAAATATTCTTGTAACAAAGCGATGAAAGATCTTAGAAGCAAATGTAACAAAGCCCTAAAAGAATTTTGCATAACATAGCGGTTTGTGTTTGCAGGAATCCTTCCTTTTATCCACTCTGTTTTCTTTTATTGCAGTTTCAAATTCATCTGCAATGATATCAACACACTACACATTATGGGAATAAGACGTTCACATTTGCATCTTCCACTACTACATCTAATTAAATATCATCTCCTTGCAACTCCACCATTGTAACACCACTGTCTTCTATAGTGTCATTTTCTACAACAACACCACTCACTATTGCAACATATATGTGAAGCACCTGCAACAATTAATTAATAAGAATATGCGAAATAGCAGAAATGGCAGACCTCAGAATCACTTTTATATTGATCATGGGCCACTTCAAGGGGGCAACCTCCTTTGAGCAAGCTCAATACAATTAACTTCATCGTGCCTTCATAGGCCTCAACACACTTATATACTAAGTCTAGGCACCAATACCATGGGTCAATACTATGTGTCAATACAAACCATGGGTTAAGTCTAGGCGCCAATACTATGAGTCAAAACCATGGGACATATAACACTATGGGATGACTTACAAAGCATATGCGTCCAATACTATGGGTCAATACTATGGGCTAATATAAACTATGGATCAACAAATACTACGGGACGACTTGCAAAGCATATGCGTAAAACAATAATATACTGACAAAGTAAAGACATGGGTTCCTAACATCCCCTCTCCCTTAGAAAAAGCTTTGTCCTCAAAGCTTTAGATGTGGAAATTGATGCAGAATATGAAGGAGTGGGTCCCCTGTAGCATCCTCGGGTTGCATTCCGAGCCACTGGCGCCTTTGGAGTTTCATGGAGGATTGCATGGAAGGCTGTAGACGAAGAAGAACCATATCAGTGATGTGAAAAGTGCACTCAGAACGGTGCTTATCGGCTTGTTGTTTCAGTCGAATTCTTGCCATGTGAAAATTGTCCTGTAGAATGAGAAGAAGCTGATCACGGTTTCGAAGAATTGAGTCAATTGCCTGAACTGGGGAGCTGCTGAAGGTGTATGGAAGAAGAACTGATGGTGCCTGTCTAGAGACTGCTTCATATGGTGTCCTTTGATATGTGCTACTATACCACTGGAGCGCTTCTAGGAGATCCATAGAAATAGTTGGCCAAATCTGTGGAGGGATGGGCAAGGGTTCGAGCAGTCCCGAATGAAGGGTCGTTTCACCCTTGTTGACCTGGAAAGTATCACAGTCAACCACCATCCATTGAATTGTCCTTTTGAGTCCCTGTCAAAAGAAGTTACATTGTTCCTGGTCATACGTTTTGAGGAACCCAGAGTGCCCTATTGATGAAGATGCATGGATTTCATAGAAGAGATAGTCCTGTTGAACAGATTGCAACCAATTTGGAACAAGCAGAGAAATAGCTGTAAGAGAAACTGGGTCATCAAATGTGCAAGGAGGAGCATCTTCCACCATATTGTCCTTACCCTTCTGTTAAGTGGTCGCATAGTCATAACCCATGAGTTGGATAACCCATTTCAGGTGTGTTGGGGAGGAGACCCATTGTTCCAGAAAAGTTTCCAGACTCTGGAGATCAGTCTTGATGTAGAAATAATTCCCCAATAGGGATGGCTACCACTTCTGTACTGTATGCAAAATAGTCATCATTTCCTGCGGAGAGGTAGATGCGGCTAAATGTTTACCGGAAAGGTCTCTTGAAAGCAACAAGCTCATTGGTTCAACAAAGACACCTGCATATCTATCTAAGGAAGTAGTGGAGACTGTTGATGGGTGCATCTGAATGGAATGGAGCTGAGCAATGAAACCATGTGAATTCTTCTTAAGTATTTTTTCCAGGCGATGTGAACTGATGATGTAGAGAGACCTTGGTTGTAAGCCCATAAATTTGTGTTGTGCTCCATTGACTGAAAACTGCATCCAAAGTTTAGCAAAATCCCATAAGATGGGGCCAAGTGTGCGTAACCATTGAACGCCCAAAACCACATCAAATCCGCCTAAGGACAAGGCAAACATGTGAGAGCTCAGGTTATAATCTTCCATAGAGATATGCACATTGTGACACTTTCCCTTGCAAGGTAAGGTGCCCCCATTGGAAACCATGACTTCAAAGTTGGAGCAAGGATGGACAAAACAATCAGCCTATTTGGAAATCCGAGGATCAATGAAGTTATGAGTGCTACCAGAATCAATGAGTATGGTAAGAGGGAGCTTCTTGAAGTATCCCCTGACTCGCATTGTTTGTGGGGTGGTGACACTGGTTACAGCATGGAGAGAGATCTCAGGTGGGTCGTTTTGAGATGGGGGTGTCAATAGGTGGGTGTTGAATGTCGTCCTGATTATCTACTGTATCTAGAGCTTCTTCATCAAGTTCTGAGGCAGGCGGAGAATCCACTTCCAAGAGATAGAGCTTTTGTTGAACACATCTATGTCCCCGAGTGAATTTCTCATCACAATTATAACAAAGCCCTTTTTCTTGGCGTGCCTGCATCTCTGTTTCAGACAATTGCTTGATAGGAATTGGTTGATGAGTAGGAGTGATGGGAGGTCATTGGGAACCCAGATTTCTGAAGGGAACAAAGGTGGGTTCGGAGCATTGTTGAGCTACGATCTTGTCCTCGGCCAGCTTAGCCAACCCTAGTACTTCCATCATTGTGTTGGGACAAAAAAATTTGACCTCTGAGCGGATTTCATCCTTGAGACCATTGATA
Organism: Larix kaempferi; assembly: GCA_027924585.1. Lineage (NCBI taxonomy): Eukaryota > Viridiplantae > Streptophyta > Pinopsida > Pinales > Pinaceae > Larix > Larix kaempferi. The sequence goes on from BSBM01001286.1 coordinate 1,376,406, forward strand.
AAACAACTCCTGTAGAATTCATCAGACAATCCTTTTGTGTGATTGGCTAGTTTCTCAAATTCCGCCTGATACTCTCTCACTGTGCCAGTTTGGTAAAGTTTAGTGAGTGCTCCTGTGAAGTCATCAAAAGCACTAGGAACAAATCGTGGCAAAAGGAGTTGGCAAAAATCTGTCCAGTTTGGCTCGGGATGAGCTTTGATGTACCAACGGTACCATTGAAGGGCTTCCTGTTCCAAATGAAAGGATGCAAGTGGAACTTTCTGGACATCAAAAGTATTATGCAGACTGAAATATTGTTCTTCTTGGTATATCCATCCAGTCGGATCAGTACCATTGAAGTGAGGAAAATCAAGCTCCGGCCCATGAAAATTGCTGGAGGAAGAGAAACCGGTGGCTGCAAAAGATTCTGGCTGTCGATTATTGTTCATGGCTGAATGCTGAAGATGGAGGCTGAGAAATTTTTCATCCAGATCTTGGAGTTTGGTTTGGATGGCTGCAAGTGCTTCCTCCATGGTGTTTTCTCCTGTACGAGTGACAACCATAACCAGTAATTTTTTTTTTTTTGTGGGGGGGAATGGATAGAAAAACACAAACACCAGCTTATTTAGTAAGGAGAAATTTGGATTTGGGAAAAAATCGGAGGGGTAATTGGGGTTTGACTAGGTTTTCGACACTTTCTGAGGGACAGGGAAGCAAAAAATGGGGATTTTAGAAGCGGGAACTCTATGGTAAAATTTGAAGGCAATCGGGTGAAAATTGAAGAAGTTATGGCAAACCCTAAAAATAGACAAATGTGGGATTTCTGGTCTTGGGAAGTGGAATTTGGGATAGGGTCTTTAGGAATGAAATATGCAGAATGGTATTGTAGGGATGTAAGTGAAGTTTAAGGAAAAACAGAGTTGAAACAAGGGAGATATGGCCGAAAAACAATTTTTTTTTTCCCAGAAATGGATCGACAACAGCGGTGTGGAAGGGATCCGCAACAGATGGATCTACAACGGCGTGGAAGGGATAAAAAATGGTTGGATCTAAAACGGTGATTGGATCTAGAACGAATTTAAGAATAGATCTGAAATGGTTGGATCTGGAGCGGAAGTGATCGGCAACAGTTCAACTGAAAATAGATATGGACCCCAGGTATGTACGACTTCCTAACAGTTCAGGTGTTTCACTCGGTCACCAATGCTGTCTAACGGCTTGCGTATTGGGGAAGTACCCCTCACTCCATGGCTCAGGTAAAACTGATAACTGCTTTGCCACAAATGACAGCTCTTGGTTTACCTCACGGGTGGGAACTAGTCAATTAGGTAGGGGTCGTTGCCCTTTTCGCTGGCAGGTCCTCTCAATGGGCCAGCTACTTTGGGGTTCCTATGGTACTCCTCACAATGAGTTTTAGGGCTTATGCCCAAGTACTTCCCACAGTTAAGTGGATAGGGATTATTCCCAAATTCGAAGTTGCAACAGATGCAAAAAAATAATTTGGTAGAAATTCCACCCAACAAGCCCAAGAAAGTGCTCTGATACCAGATGTGAAGCACCTGCAACAATTAATTAATAAGAATATGCAAAATAGAAGAAATGAAAGACCTCAGAATCACTTTTATATTGACCACGGGCCACTTCAAGGGCGCAACCTCCTTTGAGCAATCTCAATACAATTAACTTCATCGTGTCTTCATAGGCCTCAACACACGCTTATATACTATGTCTAGGCACCAATACGATGGGTCAATACTATGTGTCAATACAAACCATGGGTTAAGTCTAGACGCCAATACTATGAGTCAAAACCATGGGACATATAATACTTAGGACGACTTACAAAGCATATGCGTCCAATACTATGGGCTACTATAAACTATGGATCAACAAATACTACGGGACGACTTACAAAGCATATGCGTCCAACAATAATATACTAACAAAGTAAAGACATGGGTTCCTAACAATATATCCATTACAACTTTTCCATTGTTTATTGAGTTTCTTGTACAAGCTCGACGTTTACCCCCAATCTTTTGCTTATTGTATTTTGCTACAATCAATTCTTCTACACCTTTACTTTACTTATGTTGATGTATATGTAACTTCGGAATGTATTTCATATATGTATATTGTACTCCTAATGAGATGTTATTATTCCTCTATACGGAAGTGGTTGTATTCCTATAGAGATGTTATCATTCCTCTATACAGAAGTGTCGTCATTTATATTGTAAGTGTCGTAACTTATACTTGATAGGTTATTAGACCACCTTGTTGGGGTCAGCCCTGTATAAGTCATGTGGGTTGAAGGGTTATTAGACCACCCTATTGGGGGTCAGCCATGTGGGTCAAAGGGTTATTAGACCACCCTATTGGGTGTCATCCCAGTCAGCATTATGTTATGTGCTTAAGTTAAGGCCGACCTAGTAAAGGTTATTAGGCAAGTCAAGTAAAGTATAAATAGAGTGCGGGAGGCACTCTATTTCATCATTCTATTCTCTCTCACACTCTCGGGAGAGTGGCACACTTGTAGAGGAGGAGAAGCTACTGCTAGGAGATGTCTATCTCTAATGCTTGGGTTGTACCATTTCTCTATCTATCTCTAAGGAAGTTATTGAGTTTTTTCACCTTTATGGTTTTCCCCAAGTAAACTCTGTGTCTCTTGTGTGCTTGCATTATTGTGTCCAGGATTGATATGCTGTAGATATGTTGTACATGTTGTTCTCTCAGTTAAGATCCTAGATCAGATTGAAGTAAATTCTGAAAAATTAACATGGTATCAGAGCTAGCTTGAAAGAAGGCATGTTATGGCATGTATGACACTTGTTGCAATTGCGAAGCTAGGGCTTGATATAGAAAAAACAAGTCATTGTAGCACTTTCACTATAAATAAATTTTGGCAAGGTTTCAGGGTCTAAAAATCGTATAGGGAGAAGCTAAGATCCCCATGCAACTTGTGTCCAAAGGAAAACTTCTAATTTGTTGTAATTTTTGATTTATGATCTATACAATATAGGGTTTTTGCGTCTTCCAGATCTTAGTCATAAATAAGTGACCTTGGAAAAAAGGTCATAACTTGGGATAGGAAGCTCCAAATGAAATTTAATTAAAAGTGATAGGTAGCGAACGGACTTTAATTTCTCAGGTAACGTTTTTAGAGGCTGAAACTGAACCAGTTACACGTGGCACGTCGTACAAGTTCGCTCTCTAGTTTTATCCCATAAATAGGTCACGTTGCGAGACTTGGAATAAATCTCTCTTAGAGAATCCATTTGAGGTCAGATTTGTGGGGTTGGAAAGACGACAGGTCAGGATATCTCAAGAAAAATTTTCAGGATCTTTGGATCGAAAAGTTCATAGTTACACCAGAAATAATCGAGTACATATTTATGTCAAAACAAAATTATTTTTAAGCACCTTCATTCATGGCTTCCGGAATTTAGGGTTTCGGAGAAAGTTGGAATTTTTATAATTGGAGACTACGGCTGAATGCTACTCATCAAAATCGAAATTTAGAGACCAAGATAAGAATTTTTGGTAGGGAAGAAGGCCGGGCTTGATCTGACCCTAGTTCGGGAATTTGATCGGAAAAATGGAAAATTAGGGCTTCTGCAAAAATGAAAATTTTTGAAATCTGTGACCACGACTGGAAGCTCCTAAGAAAAATAGAACCTTAGAGCTTTGGATCAAACCTTTTGATTTTGCATAAGGGTGCGATTTATCAAACCCTAGTTTGAGCTCATACCTAGTGAATCCAGAAGTTTCAAAGGAAAATTTGAGAGGTGAAACTTTGCAATTTTCAAATTATGAGTATACCAGCTTGATCAACTCATCAAGGCACATATTTCTATCCTTTCGGAAGTTTGAAATTCAAAGTTTGAATTTTTAGGGTTTCTCTGACAAACCCTAATCTAGATCTAGATCCAGTTCTTGCAAATCAAGTGGATTGGGTTAATCCTAGAAGAGAATGGATTGGTCACCTGCATAAGTGAAGAAGTTCCTGTTTCAGAGGGAGATGAGGCTAAGGCCTTACATAAAAAGATTACAAGCAATCTCGACAGGTATGTTTCGAATTCTATTCATGGTTAAGTTTATGATATGTTTGTCTTCATATCATTACGATTAGTACAATCTTGATTAATTACTAGACTTGTCGTATCACCTTAATAAAATTATGAATACATGATAGAAGATATTCATTGATTAAGGTTTTGACACTTATGATTGTACTAATGCATTATGGCGTTGTATGAGGTTTATGTTGTCCACTAACATAAAAGGTACACCAAGAAAGACAAGTCATGTTCTAGTTTAAGAACATATGATCATGATGACATGAGGACATAGATTCATCCATTGTCATGAATCACTTAGAAGATCTATTTGCGAGGTATGTATAACTTGGTTCTATAATGGTTAACCCTAGAGATATGCAGGTTACTATCACAAGTCATTGAAGAGAACAAGAAGACATCATGTGGGTATGTTAGACATAACTAGCTAACATACCAATCCAGGTATGTTTTTCCTATATCAAGTTAGAATCCTACCTTGTGTTAGGAGCCCTTATATAAGTATACTTGGTATGATTGGTTATGTTTATTCATAAAGTTAGAAATGTAAGTAATCAAGGGTTTATGCATTTTATGTCTCTTATCTTGATTAATGATTTAACTAACCAAAAGAGTCCTATGATCAAATAAGAATATGCATGAGTAAAAGAAGACATCCCTAAAACCTTGAATACTAATGTTTATTATCTATGTTTGAAATTATCATGACTATACATTTTTAAGATTATTGTGTTTTGATAGTATTAAGATTATACTAATGAATGTGTGATTATGTATGAGATCTCGAGGATAACACAATGATGATACTAATAAGCATGCATAGTGATGGATATAAGTTCAAGGACAGGTAATCCAGGAAGCAAAGATCAAGAGGGAGCACACTCCAATTTTTCCTGCAAGGAATCAAAGATCAAGAGGGAGCACAATCCAGTTGTTCCTATAAGGAAGCAAAGATCAAGAGGGAGCACACTCCAGTTGTTCCTGGAAGGAAGAAAAGATCAAGAGGGAGCACACTCCAGTTGTTTCTGCAAGGAAGCAAAGATCAAGAAGGAGCACACTTTAGTAGTTTCTGCAAGGATGCATATATTCATAGGGAGTTGACCATTTCTCACAATCCAGATCAGAATGGAGTTGCAGAAAAGAAGCAGACTGAGAGGGAGTCAACCCAACAAACAAAAAAAGATAAGTATTTGAATTATCATTCCTTGCATATTTTTTTGTTTAAATAATAGTATTCAATAATGTATATACTCATGTTCCTAGAATTAGGTTGTGTATTATGCATATTAGAATAGTTGCATTAATGAATAGTACACTACTAATTTGCATATAATGGGTAAGTGGCCTATGGAACTGTACAACATTCCATTGCTACTTATCTAGAATGAAACCTCTTTGCTGACATATTGGGAGTTGTGCACACTCTTAACAATGTTCTGGTAGAGATTGGAAGGCATCTAGAAAGTTATGGGATATGGATAAATGTTGTATTGAAGCATTGGCTAAGATAATTGCATGATTGTATGACATATTTCTTTATGTGTAAGAATTTGTTCTGAAAACTATGAGATGTTTTCTAATCATGCAATTTAACTTGTTGTGTAGGAAAGATCGTATACCATCACCTACAAAAGGACTACAAAATTTGTTTAGCAACAAAGTTATCAATTGAAAATATTGAAGATATTGAAGTTCCCAAGATCTGGGAAGAATGCCATGATCGAGGAGTACCAGTCGATCATGAAGATGTTTGGGATGCAGTCCCAAGACCTGAAGGGGAGTTTGTAGTGACTTCCAAGAGGATCTACAAGATCAAGCATGCTGCAGGTGGTAGCATAGAGACTTTTGCTCATGTAGCCAGATACACTTCCATTAGATCCATACTGGCTCTGGCTGCAGTGATGAAATGGAAGATACACTAGATGGATTTCAAGACAGCTTTCTTGAATGGTGGAGTTGAAGAAGAAGTGTATGTGGAGCAGCGACTTGGTTTTGAAACACGTGACAGGGAGTCATATATGTGCAGAATTTGGTATGGTAGGATAGATAGATTTCTATCTAGTTTGGGCTTTACCAAGAGTAAAGTGGATTCCAACCTATACTATAAGGTTGAGGAAGGCAATCTCGTGATACTACTTTTGTATATGGATGACCTGTTTATTACAAGTGAAGATAGATTGATTTCCGACATGCAGCAGAAGCTTGTTGTCAAGTTCGAGATAAAGAACTTGTGGATGATGCACTATTTTCCAGGTATGGAGGTGTGGCAGAGTGCAGATGGAATATTCCTTAGACAAGGGAAGTATGCAGTAGAGATCCTGAAGAGGTTCAGGATGATGGAATGCAAGGCTATGGCCACACCTATGGCATCAAAACTGAAGCTTCCATGTGATGCTTCATCTGAGCCAGTTGATATAACTATGTATGATCAGATTATTGGGTCCTTGATGTACCTAACAAACACGAACCAGATATTTGCTTTGCGGTGAACACATTGAGCCAATTCCTGACAGATTCGAGAGTGTTCACCTGTTTGCTGTAAAGAAGATTCTGAGGTACCTGAAGGGTACAGTTGATTATGTGCTCGAGTATGATGCAAATCAAAAGTTTAACCTACAGGGTTATGTTGATTCAGATTTGGCAGGCAGTGCTACAGATAGGAAGAGCACTTCTGGGTTCTGCTTCAGTATGGGATCAGGTGTGATCTCTTGGTTTAGCAGGAAGCAGTCCTGTGTAGCACTGAGTACAGCTGAAGCAGAGTATGTTGCAGCTTGTTTGGTTAGTTGTGAGGCAGTATGGCTTAAGAAGCTACTGTCTGAGTTATTTGATCTCCCGTTGGATGCTACTGGTATCTTCTGTGATAACCAGAGTTGTGTGAAGCTATCTGAGAACCTGGTGTTCCATGACAGGTCGAAACACATTGAGATCAAATATCACTATATTAGGGATATGGTGCAGAAGAGCAGTAAAGCTCCTGTATGTTGCGATGGATGAGCAAATTGCAGATGTGCTTACGAAGCCATTAGCCAGAGTGAAGTTTGAGTACTTCAGAGAGAGGCTTGGTGTTCTTCATATCGACGACCCTTCGAGGAAGAAGTGATGGACACATTTGCTGAAGCCATTCCAAGCATGTTGGAAGGAGGATCCTTCACATGGCTGTGGATGTGAGCACTGTATGATGAGCATCAAGACAATGTTCCAGTTACTGCTCTGTATACGCATCATGCTGGATGCTGAATATGGTCAGTTGGATCATTTATATGTATAGGTATGTATGCATCATGTTGGATTCTGGATATGATTAGTTGGATCATTTATATGTATTTGTATATGCATCATGTTGGATGCTTGGACCATGTATTTGTATATGTATCAGGTGGATACTGTGTATGACAGGTAGATCATGTATGTTGATATATATCAGGTGGATACATTGTGTGGATCATGTATCTATGTATGTATCAGGTGGATACATTGTATGATTAGGTGGTTCATGTATGGTGATATGTATTGGATATATACTTGGTATGCATAAGGTGGATGCATTGTATGATCAGGATGATCATGATGATGAGCTTCAGGATGTTGCTCCATATGATATGTATCATGACGATACAGTGATGATGATCAGTATGATGCTTCGTGCAATGATGATCAGTTAGATCATGAGTATCAGGTTGATACTTGGAGGTCAGAGATGATATGTGGCAGGTTGTGCAAATAACATGTAATCAATCCTCAAAAATATGATAGGTTGAGCTGTGTGCTCGTAATAAATCCTAGGATGAAGTATTGCTATGTAGTTTGTAATCAGTCCTCATAAATCCGATAGGTTTAGCCGTGTGCTCGTAATCAGTCCTAGGATGAGGTATTACTACGGAGACATGTAATCAATCCCGGAGATCCGATAGGTTGAGCTGTGTGCTCGTAATAAGTCATGGGATGCTCTTTAGAGATCTTGTCGATCGTGCTGTGGCACATAAATGTTCCTGGGATGCTCTTTAAAGGTATTGTCTATTCACATGAAATCAGTCATGGAGATTCAAGAGGTTGAGCTGTGTTCTCGTAATAAGTCCTAGGATGCTCTTTAGAGATCTTGCCGGTCGTGCTACAACACATAAATGTTCCTGGGATGCTCTTTAAATTTATTGTGAAGGGGATGCATGTAATCAGTCCTTGGATATATTGCAGGTCATGCTTAGGCACATAAATGTTCTTGGGATGCTCTTGTCAAGTATTGCATCAACAAATAAAATTAGTCCTAAGAGACCACCTCTATCAGACCGTTCGCATAGATGATGAAGACCTACAGGTAGTGGGCCTACATCCAGTATGAAAAAGGACTAGCTCTGTAGAAATTTCTATGAAGAGTAGATTCAGAGATTGGTTGAGATAGTAGCAACAGTGACGATGACGATGATTTGAGGACGATGCATCGATGATGACGATCCAAAGAGGAAGACTAGTGCTAGCAAATATGTGTCGAGAAATACCTTCCTAGTTAAGAGGGAGTGTTGATGTATATGTAACTTCGGAATGTATTTCATATATGTATATTGTACTCCTATAGAGATGGTATTATTCCTCTATACGGAAGTGGTTGTATTCCTATAGAGATGTTATTATTCCTCTATATGGAAGTGTCGTCATTTATATTGTAAGTGTCGTAACTTATACTTGATGGGTTATTAGACCACCTTGTTGGGGTCGACCCTGTATAAGTCATGTGGGTCGAAGGGTTATTAGACCACCCTATTGGGGGTTGGCCATGTGGGTCAAAGAGTTATTAGACCACCCTATTGGGTGTCGTCCCAATCAGCATTATGTTATGTGGTTAAGTTAAGGCTGACCTAGTAAAGGTTATTAGGCAAGTCAAGTCAAGTATAAATAGAGTGCGGGAGGCACTCTATTTCATCATTCTATTATCTCTCACACTCTCAAGAGAGTGGCGCACTTGTGGAGGAGGAGAAGCTACTGCTAGGAGATGTCTATCTCTTATGCTTGGGTTGCATCATTGCTCTATCTATCTATGAGGAAGTTATTGTGGTTTTTCACCTTTATGGTTTTCCCCAAGTAAACTCTGTCTCTTGTGTGCTTGCATTATTGTGTCCATGATTGATATGTTGTACATGTTGTTCTCTTAATTAAGATCCTAGATCAGATTGAAGTAAATTCTGAAAAATTAACAACTTGATAGCTTGAATATTAAATAATGCTAAGTATGGTTTTAGCTTGGAGTGAACACTTAGAGTTGTCGTTTCAAGTTTGATAATAAAAGCCACCTTTTAAATAATGGACTATTATAATAATTAGAAAATATTTTCAACTTTATTATAAAGGTAAAGTTAAATTATTATATTAAAATCATATATAATTTATAAATGATTTTATAATAATAATTCAAACTTATTTGGGAAAATATTTTCAGCTTTATTATAAAGTTAAAGTCAAATTATTATATTAAAATCATATATAATTTATAAATGATTTTATAATAATAATTTAAACTTATTTGGCTTTGAACAAGAATGAGGCATGGTACAACTTGGCATTTGTAATGAAGTAGGAAGGCTATAATAGACCTTAATTTGGACAATGAAAGGCAATGGTTGTTTAAACATGACTTCACAATGTTCAAGACTTTGAGGGTGTAGTAGAAAAGAAAAGGAGGAATTGTAGCAACATACACTTCCAAACAATATTTTTTTTTAAAATTTTCCATAGGTGTCGGATAACCGACAACCATGGAAAAGAAAGCCGACGACTTTTCCATAGATCTGACAGCCAATGACGTCAGCGCCCAGTCATTTTCAAGTGGGATAGGCATCGATTTTCCAATGTCCACAGTGCACAAAACTGATGACTTTGCCATAGCTTCGACGTCAAAAGAGGTCGGTGCTTAGCTATTTTCAGTTGTTAGATCCATTGGTTTTTTGACCGCCACAGTGAAAAATACCAACGACTGTGCCATAGATCCAACAGAAAAAGACGTCGGATCCAAGACATTTTTAGTTGTGAGGGGCGTCGATTTTCCGACCACCACAGTGAAAAATACCGACGACTATACTATAGATCCGACGTCTTTGGCCGTCGGATCCAAGCCCTTTTCAGTTGTGAGGGGCGTTGATTATCTGACCGCCAGAGGTGTCGAATAACCGATGAAGTCCGAGCCGTTGGTTTTAATCTGAAATTGGACCGTCATTAAAAAAATACTGAGGTTGTCGGATAGTCAACCACAAAATGTAGAAAATCTAACTTTTTGGCCATCGTATTTTGTGTCCAAAAAACCTAGTGAATGCAGCAGGTAATACACAGTCAAAATTTACAACTGCAAGAAACAGTGATCCACCCAAAAATTTTGTTAAAAATAATGAACAGAAAGAACCTATTAAATGTTGGGAATGTCAGGGACCTCACTATGCATCAAACTGTCCACTCAGAAAGAAGATTGTCAACAACATACATACTATACAGGAGGAGGCTGCTGTCGGTGACTTAGCAAGGGAGATTGCCAGGATAAATGCAACTTTGGAAAACAGACAAGTTGATCATCAAAATTCCATGGTTGAAGTGGAAGGTATGCTGAAAAATAAACCCATTTCTATTTAAATTGATCCAGGGGCAAGTCTTAGCTATGTTTCACCTGATTTAGTTAAAAGTTGCAATTTGAAAAGAGATAAGTTTGATAAATCATGGTTGGTTCAATTAGCTACTAGCACGAAAAGAAAGGTGATTGATTATGTGAAAGAGTGTGAATTACTGATGAATCAGTTTAGGACTCATGTTAAACTGAATCTGTTACCTTTTGGTTCTTACGATGTTCTGATTGGAATGGATTGGTTAGAAAAGAATAGAGTAGTATTAAATTTCTTTGAAAAGACTTTTACTTGTTTGAATGATGATTGTGAAACTATAACAGTAAAAGGAATTCCTAGAAAGATATTTGTTAGACAAATTTCTGCTTTACAAGTTAAAAAGGATGTTCGTAAAGGGTGTAAGTTGTTTGCTGTAAATGTAATTAATGATGAACAATCCACTAAGGAAGATAAGTTAAAGCTGGAAGGTATACCCATTCTTAAGGAATTTTTCGATGTATTTTCGAAAGAAATTCCAGGACTACCTCCGAAAAGGGAACTCGATTTCACCATTGAGTTAGTACCGGGAGCGGTACCAAACTCAAAGGCTCCTTACATAATGAATATTCTGGAGCTTAATGAACTTAAATCATAGCTTAAAGAAGTGATTGATAAAAATTACATAAGGCCCAGTGTGTCTCCATGGGGAGCACCTGTAATTTTTGTTAAAAAGAAAGATGGAACTATGCGTTTATGCATAGACTACTGTCAGCTAAATAAAATGACTATAAAGAACAGATATCCTTTGCCTCACATTGATTATTTGTTTGATCAACTATGCGATGCAAAGATATTTTCTAAAATAGACTTGAGGTCGGGGTACCATCAAGTCAGGATTAAAGATGAGGACATCTTTAAGACTGCTTTTAGAACCCGTTACGAGCAATACGATTTTGTGGTTATGCCTTTTGGGATGACCAACGCTCCAGCAGTTTTCATGTTCCTTATGAATAATTTTTTACATCAGTACTTAGATAAGTTTGTAATTATCTTTATTGATGACATTTTGATTTACTCTAAGACTAAAGAGGAACATGGCGAACATTTAAAGAAAATTTTCCAAGTGTTAAAAGAACACCAACTTTATGCTAAAGTCAGCAAATGTGATTTTTATAAAGATAAAATACAGTACCCAGGGCATATGATATCCAAGGATGGAATTGCAATAGACCCAGACAAGATGAAAGAAATTAATGAATGGTCTTCACCGAAACATGTAACTGGTGTACGATCTTTCATCAGGATTACAGGTTACTATCGTAAGTTTATTGAGGGGTTCTCTAGAATAGCGAACCCTATAACATATTTACAAAAGAAAGGTAAGAAATTTAATTGGGATAAAAAATGTCAAGAACGTTTTAAGAAACTTAAAGAGTTGTTAACAACAACACCTATTCTAAAAATTGTTGATCCAAACAAGAATTTCATTGTATGCATTGATGCGTACAATGATGGACTTGGTGGGGTCTTAACACAAGAATGTCACGTGATTGCATATGAATCTAGGAAGTTAAAGATTCATGAAAAGAACTATGCAACTTGCGACCTAGAGTTGGCTACTGTAATACACGCATTAAAGATGTGGCACCATCACTTAATTGGAAGAAAATTTACTTTAATGACAGATAATAAAGGGTTAAAGTATTTGCTGGGTCAACCAAATCTTAACGCGAGGCAAGCTAGGTGGTTAGCTTTCCTTCGTGAATACGATTTCGAGATTCAACACATTAAGGGAAAAGAGAATAAGGTTGCGGATGCCTTAAGCAAAAATGTTAGGCTCAATTTTATTTCAGCAATCAGCACTTGTAAAACAAATCTAGAAAATTAGATTAAGGAAGGGATGAGAAGGGATGAAAAATATCAGAATTTACTTAATAAAGTTGTTGAAAATAATGTTGAAAATTTAATAACAGATTTCAGAATTGATGAAAGAGGTTTATTGCTATATACAAACAGACTTTATGTGCCAAATGTTGTTGAAATTAAGTTGTTGATTTTAAATGAATTGAATAAAAGTCCACACTCAGCACATTCTGGTTACCAAAAGATGATAACTATGCTGAGAAAAGATTATTTTTGCCGATGTATGAAAAGTGAAGTAGCTGAAGATATTGCTAGGTGTATAGAGTGTCAGCAAGTAAAGGATTAACATCAACACCCAGCTGAATTGTTGCATCCACTGCCTATTCTAGATTGGAAGTGGGACATAATTAGTATTGATTTTATTACTGGTTTACCTAAAAATCAGAAACAAAATGATTATGTAATGGTAGTAGTGGATAAGCTTAGTAAAGCATCCCACTTCATACCTGTTAAGAAAACCTACAAGGCTGCTAACATTGCTGAGATTTTTATGAAACAAATTTTTCGTCTGCATGGGATTCCAAAAGTTATAATTTCTGATAGAGATTCAAAGTTTACAAGGAATTTCTGGAAGTCTTTATTTAAAGGTTTAGATACTACTTTAAATTTCAGCACAACATTTCATCCACAAATGGATGGGTAGACCGAAAGGGTCAATCAGATTCTTGAATACATGTTAATAATGTATGTTAGGGATCATCCAGGTAAATGGGAGGAATATTTACATCTTACTGAATTTGCTTATAATAACCATTACCAAGCTTCAACAAAACTCAGTCCCTTTGAAATTTTATATGGCAGAAAAATGTAATACTCCTATTTCTTGGAGCAATCCAGTTGACAAGTTAATGCTAGGACCTGATTTATTAAAAGAAATTAAACTAACCATGAAACAGGTTCAAGGAAATTTGAAAATTGCACAAGATAGACAGAAAAGTCATGCAGATCTAAAAAGAACTCCGAAAGAATTTCAGGTTGGTGAGCATGTGTTTCTCAAGGTAAAGCCTAAAAAGAGATCCCTAAAATTGGGAAGCTGTGCTAAATTAGTACCAAGGTATTGTGGACCTTTTGAAATTTTGTCTAGGGTAGGACTAGTGGTATATCAGTTGGCATTGCCACTGAATCTTAAAGTACATAATGTATTTCACATCTCTCTTTTGAAAAAGTATGTGCATGATGCTACTCATGTGATTAATTGGAATGATGTGCAGGTGGAACTGGACTGTACCCTCGACAAGAGGGAAATTTTGCTTCGTAATCGTACCATTGGACAGGTAAAGGTGCAATGGAAGCACCTTAGTCCGTACGAAGTAACTTGGGAACTGGAAAGTAATATGCGGGTGGCATATCCAATGTTGTTCCAGGAGGAACAAGAGGATGATGAATAAAGTAACATCAAGGATGATGTTGAACTTAAGAGAGGGTGTTTGTCACATACCCAAACTCTAGACATTTTTTGTCATGATGAAAACATTATGTTTTATTTTTATTGTAAATTTTTATCACTATTGACCAAGTGGGTGAAGGATGACTGTAATTAATTACTTTGAGTATTTTATTATTAATAAATAAAAGTGGAGACAAACATCCAAATGAGACTGTTGAATGAGTGTTCACTGACCCACTAGGAGGAATGGACTGTGGTGGAGAGCAAACTGACACTTGGCAGCATCCTCAACTCACTTCTTACTGTTGTAGGGGGAAACTTCCCTACTTTTATGGTCATGTTACCCAATAAAGAGGAATTGAGCAGGTGGCTCATTTACTAAATAAATTGACTAAAGACCTAGGCATGCTACTTATCTACCCATCGAATTCAACAAGAGGTTATTCATTTCTTACCTTGTGATAATTTTTGAGCACAAGAGATTCTATGAGGGGAAGGTTAGCAGTGATTGAGTGAACTAAGACTGCATTCTGAACTAGTGCAACCACATTGCCGAGTTTAATATTGCTAAAGGCAGGAAGTACTACTGTTAAGTGTTACTACTGAGTTGCAAGGGAATTTATTCCATTACTCCACACAGCATCTTCGTCATGGTGCAGTGAACAGGCTTGGGGGCCCGAAGGCAAGTAACTTGGCTATCTTCAAAAGTAGGTTGGGTGGAACGGGCTCCTTTGGCTGTTTGTTTCTTCTACAGTTACCAGGTTCATATTGTGTTATCTTATTTATTTTCTGTCAAAGTATTACTAAGGCTCATAATGTATTATGATATCTGTTTACTATTTATTTCTAAGTATCTTGGGTGGCTGATAAATGTTTTACTTCTGCAAATTATCTACTTGAAATTCTTTATATCATTCAGGATAAAATGCTAAATTATTAGTTAAATTTAACGGTATTGATTGATAGAATAAAATGCTTCCCTACATTTTTCCACACACTGTTTCCAGTGTCGTACTCTAGTACAGGGAAGATGAAATTATAATAGAATCAAATGATTTAGTTTTCATAAATAAATCTAACTTATTTCAGTCCTTTAATTGTTATCTGCCCCTTCAGTAAAACATCACTGATTCTAATTTGTAACCAAAAGTATTGTTTTTCATGCACAAGTTTAGCAACATAACTTCTGATTTTTATATAAAATAGAATATTATTCTCAGTATTCATTTATGGAAGATAACTATAGAAATATCTTTGTCTTCTTTCTAAATCTATTTATCTCACAAAAAATGCATTTGTAAACAAGATAAGAAGGAATTGTTTCTCTAAAATTATTATAGGAAATAATTTATGTATAAATAATATTATGTAAAACCCTAATAATATCAGAAAACATATCACAAGAGTTTGCATTTAAGTAAGCAATGATCAAGCATCTACCTATACCATTACATATTAATGTAATTGGTATTAATATACTTAACAAATAATAACTCAAAATTTACATAAAGATAAGTAGATAGCCTATCGGCGTTCCAGGGTTGAAACTCTGTGATAGTAGTTTCATCTTGTAAACTATTTTACATAGTTTTTCTCTTTCACATAATAATTATACACTA
Source organism: Larix kaempferi (assembly GCA_027924585.1). Lineage (NCBI taxonomy): Eukaryota > Viridiplantae > Streptophyta > Pinopsida > Pinales > Pinaceae > Larix > Larix kaempferi. The sequence continues at coordinate 1,391,968 of BSBM01001286.1, forward strand.
GTCTAGGGTTTGAAAACCCTCGGCACAAACCTTTTAAACATACTGTAAGTATTTACGGTAGGATGCTTAAGACCCAATATTTCAAACATTGCAAACAATAATTAAAATCAAAGAGGTCATACTGCCTCACATTCAATAACATAATAACAACTTTCCTATTATAGATAACGAAGACTGCCGAGACAAAATCCTCCAGGCTCGGCACTTCCAAACGATTTTTAAACATAGCAAAACTCTTTAAAGTTACATTTACATTATTAAAGCGAGTAACGTAGGATAGAACCGAGGGTTCGATCCTCTACAAGTCACATCTTTTAAAAAATAATCTAATCATTTTAGTAGGGTATTAACCTAGGTTCATAGCCAACACTTTACATAGTGGTAGAAAAAACAAAACAGTACTGTATATATGAACAACGACGAGCCTTGCCCCATTAAATATCAAGCACTGTATTTTAGCCAAGGATTGGCCGAGAGTATCTCCCCCTCCTTTAAAACAAACCATAAATAATTTCTGGGTAAAGAAATATTATCTTATTTAATTTTCTTGTCAAACCAAAAGAAATCGTTGAGAATGAAATGAGAGCTTTAAAAGCTCAGGACCAACAACCCCTAGTATTAATACAAACTTTGCAAAATTTCCATACTGCTCAAACCATTTACCATTACTGTAAAAAGACAAAGTCTGAAACAATCTTCGAATTGTCAGCTATCCAACGAAGGCCGGTTGATGTTAAAGTTCATCATTTAACTCCAGAGTACTTGGGATACCCTTGGGATGTCAACAAGGCTTACCAGGGCCTTTGCGCTCACCTCCCTATCTAGTCGAACCCAAGCCTTTTGCCATGACAAAACCTGCAAAACAACGTTTCGATAGTGGTTAAAACTTTTATCAAAATGTAAAGAATAAGACATTAATAATATGTAAAAACTCAACAAAGTTAAGGATAGACTCAGATATTACCTGCAACGTTCGTTGAACATTTGAATGCTTCAAATACGATATCAACACTTGTTTTCTATCAACCAAAGGGGTATTGCTACCACACTAGTATCGAAAAAGATTCAACCGAGAACCCAGGAAGGGTTGATTACTTAGCCACAACAACAAAATCCAGTTAACCACTAAGGCCCAGCAAGACACTACATCAAGACCTATAAAGAACCCTGGTGCATCACTTGGTATTAACATACAGACGAGAGGTCTCCATATCGAACCCCGGGAGAGTTCGCAGCCATGAAAACTTAAAATCCTAGAAAAATGCAGAGCCTGTCGTCCTCTCCCTCTATTTTTGCAAATGAAATGAATTACAAAGGGGATGGAGATATCAATGCAGGTTAGGGTTAAACCCAAAACCCGAGACCATCCTATAGATTGATGGTGTAGATCCTTCCATGAGGTAGAGCCAGCATAAGACCACCAACCTCCTTAATTAGCATTTAAAACCACAGCTTTCAAAGCTCGGTGCTTTTCCAACACATAATTCCACACATACTAATCCATGCACAGCTCAACATTTAAGGTATTACGTAACAAAGGTTGCCACCTTCTCCCAAAGTGTAATACACGAAGATATGCCACTAAGGCTACCAAAAGGCTTTCCACCAAAATGTACTTTAATGAACCATAAATACCATAGCTACCATTTGTGTATCTGCCAACACATTTATCCACTATGAGATTATTACCATAGATACCTTTCTTGCATAGCTTAATAAGCTTAGAGTTAGGGATCATATTTTTATTATTATGGTGGCCATGCATACCATTACATAGTCAAAGTTTTAGTGCTATAGTTTTCATGCATTTAGTTTATGCATCTAGGACATGCATATTAACCATAGTCATAACAATATGGTATTGTATTATGATCATAGTATTTAACATAGGTATCATTATATAGTCTATGAAATTGAAAAGTATTTACAATGTACTATCTTTCCATAGTTTGGATATTATACTATGTAATGTAAATACAACGTATTTTCTCCTTAGTTTTGGATAGAGTAGGTTATCATCTTGTTATTACAATAGATAAATTTAGATGAAAAAAGAATACAAAATACCCGAGTTTGAGTGTAAGGTAGATAAATCCCTGTACTCATTCAAAATTTAACTGTAAAGGGCTAACATTGTACTGCAAGATTAATATGAAAAACATCTGAAGGCTTCGGTTGGAAATTCTCTATCTTACCTATTCTCTGCAAATAGAATTCATGAGTTTTAGCTAGCAATAGCTAAGTAATCCTTGGGGCGTACACAAGGAACCCCTCATTACAATTAGACGATCAATTAGTCTCTAAAATAAAAAATGTATGACATAGAACGAAAGTGACAATATGCATGCAAACAAAAAAGTATATAATGCAAGCATTTGAAATATTTAACATTTTGACGTTTGTTTTCCAATAAATGATGTTACGACTTTTTTAGACACTAGTTAAGTTAATAGTTATTATGACAAGTGTCGTGTTTTCATGTTAGGAACCCATATCTTTACTTTGATAGTATGTTGTTGTTGGACGCATATGCTTTGTAAGTCGTCCCATAGTATTTGTGATCAATAGTTTGTGTTATTGTTGTTGGCGCATATGCTTTGTAAGTCGCCCGTAGTATTGTTGATCCATAGTTTGTAACGGCCCATGGTTTCGACCCATAGTATTGGCGCCTAGAATTAGTATATAAGTGTGTGTTGAGACCTATGAAGGCACCGTGAAGTTATTTGTATTGAGCTTGCTCAAAGGAGGTTGCCCCCTCGAAGTGGCCCGTGATCAATACAAAAGTGATTCTGAGTTCTGTCATTTCTGCTATTTCGCGCATTCTTGTTAATTAATTGTTGCAGGTGCCTCACATCTGGTATCAGAGCACTTTCTTGGGCTCGCTGGGTGAAATTTCTGCCAAATTTTTTTTTCACATCTGTTGCAGGTTCGGATTTGGGAATAATCCCTATCCGCTTAACTGTGGGAAGTACTTGGGCATAAGCCCTAAAACTCATTGTGAGGAGTACCACAAGAACCCCGAAGTAGCTGGCCCATTGAGAGGACCTGCCGGCGAAAAGGGCAACGACCCCTACCTGATTGACTAGTTCCCACCCGTGAGGTAAACCAAGAGCTGTCGTTTGTGGCAAAGCGGTTATCAGTTTTACCTGAGCCGTGGAGTGAGGGGTACTGCCCCAATACGCAAGCCGTCAGACAGCATTGGTGGCCGAGTGAAAACCCTGAACTGTTAGGAAGCCGCACATACCTGGCGTCCATATCTACTTTCAACTGAACTATTGTCGATCACTACTGCGCCGTTTCAGATTCATTTTGCAAACCGTTCCAGATCCAGCCGTTCGGCGTTGTTCCAGAATCCTTCGAACTGGAAATCCCATTCTGCAAGCAGAGCCGTAGCCGCTCCAGTCTGTTAAAAAAAAAAAAAAAAAAAACAAAAACACAGAGCCGTAGAGCTCCAGTCTGGAAAAAAAAAAAAAAAAAAAATTTCCGTTTTTTCTCCATATCTCCCTTGTTTTACCTCTGTTTTCCTTGAAAATTTCAGGGAACCCCTATCATTCCATTCTGCATATTTCATCCCTGAGGACCCTATCCTCAATTCCCTTTTCTACAGCCCGAAATCCCACATTTGTCTATTTTTAGGGTTTGCCATAACTTCCTCAGATTTCACCCAATCACCTTCAATTTTTACCACAGAGTTCCTTTCTGAATTCTGCTTCTTTGTTCCCTTCTGCCAAATTCTCCCATCCTTTCACCCCGCTGCTGAAATCCTCATTTTTGCTTCCCTGTCTATCCAACAGTGTCCAAAAAACGAGTCAAACCACAATTACCCTTCTGATTTTTTCCCAAATCCAAATTTTCCTTTACTGAAGTAGTTCCTGTTTTTGTTTTCCTACCCAATCAAAAAAAAAAAAAAATAAAAAAAATCCCTGGTTATGGTTGTCACCCGTGCAGGAGCAAAAACCATGGAGGAAGCCCTTGCAGCCATCCAAGCCAAACTCCAGGATCTGGATGAAAAATTTCTTGGTCTCCATCTTGAACATTCAGCTATGAACAACAAACGGCAGTCCGAGTCTTCAGTAGACAATGGGTTCTCTTCTTCCAGCAATTTCCGTGGTCCGAAGCTTGATTTTCCTCACTTCAATGGTACCGATCCAACTGGATGGATCTATCGTGCAGAACAATATTTCAGTCTGCATAATACGTTTGATGTCAAGAAAGTTCCGTTGGCATCCTTTCATTTGGAATAGGAAGCTCTTCAATGGTACCGTTGGTACATCAAGGCTCATCCAGAGCCCAACTGGCCAAACTTTTGCCAGCTCCTTCTGCAACGATTTGGTCCTAGTGCTTTTGATGACTTCACAGGAGCCCTCACTAAACTTCGCCAAACTGGCACTGTGAGAGAGTATCAAACCGAATTTGAGAATCTAGCCAACCACACCGAAGGATTGTCTGATGAATTTTACCGGAGTTGTTTTATCAGTAGTCTAAAGGATGCCATCCGCTCCGAGGTCAAAATGTTCTACCCCAACACAATGATGGAAGCACTCGAGTTGGCTAAATTGGTAGAAGACAAGATTGCAGCCCAACAACGCTCCAAGCCCACTTTTGTTCCCTTTAGATATATGGGGTCTCAGCGACCTCCTATACCGCAGGCTCCTCGACTGACTCCTATTAAGCGTTTGTCGGAAACAGAGATGCAAGCACGCAGAGAAAAGGGTCTTTGCTATAATTGTGATGAGAAATTCACTCGGGGGCATAGATGTGTTCAGCAAAAACTCTATCTCTTGGATGTGGAGTCTCCACCTGCCTCTGAAATGGGTGACGAAGATCCAGAAACACTAGATGCTTCGGTCGACATTCAGGAACCACCTATTGACCCTCCGTCTCAGGATGACCAGCCAGAGATATCTCTCCATGCTTTAGCTGGAGTCACCACCCCCCAAACAATGCGGGTCAGGGGTTACTTCAAGAAGCTTCCTCTTACAATCCTCATTGATTCTGGTAGCACTCATAATTTCATTGACCCTCGGATTGCCAAACAAGCTGATTGTTTTATCCATCCTTGCTCCAACTTTGAAGTCATGGTTGCCAATGGGGGTACCTTACCTTGCAAAGGGAAGTGTCAAAATGTGCGTGTCTCTATGGGAGATTATACCTTACGCTCTGACATGTTTGCCTTGCCCTTAGGCGGATGTGATGTGGTTTTGGGCGCTCAATGGCTACGCACACTCGGCCCTATCTTATGGGATTTTGCCGAACTTTGGATGCAATTTTCCCTCAATGGACACAAACACACATTGACAGGATTACAACCAGGTTCTCTCAGCATCATCAGTTCACATCGCATGGAAAAACTCCTCAAGAAGAATTCACATGGTGTCATCGCTCAGATCCATTCCATCCAGATGCAACCATCAGTGGTCTCCACTACTCGTTGGGATCTACAACAAATTCTGGATCGATATACAGGTGTCTTTGCTGAACCAGTGGGATTACCACCTTCCAGACCAGAAGACCATCGTATTCAGCTTCTTCCTGGCAGCGCTCCTCCCAACATCCAGCCCTATCGCTACCCATTCCACCAAAAAACGGAGATTGAAATGCTCGTTCGGGACTTATTGAAGCAAGGTATTATTCGCCCAAGCACTAGTTCCTTTTCTTCTCCAGTTATTCTCGTCCGCAAAAAAGATGGGTCATGGCGCCTCTGCATTGACTTCCGAGCACTTAATCACCTCACCATCAAGGATAAGTTTCCAATTCCTGTTGTTGATGAACTTCTTGACGAGCTTCATGGGGCTCACTTTCTCTCCAAGTTGGATCTTCGTTCTAGGTATCATCAAATTCGGGTTCATGAGGATGATATTCCTAAAACAGCTTTCCGCACACATGATGGCCATTATGAGTTTTTGGTCATGCCCTTTGGCCTCACTAATGCTCCTTCCACATTCCAGGCCTTAATGAATAAAATATTTCGACCCTACTTGCGGAAATTCATTCTGGTATTCTTTGATGATATCCTCATCTATAGTAAAACATGGGATGAACATCTCCAGCATCTGGATCTTGTCATGCAACTTTTCTCTGACCATCATCTCCATGCCAAGCAGTCTAAATGTGTTTTTGGACAAAAGGAAGTTGAGTACCTCGGGCACATTATCTCAGCATAAGGGGTTCGCGTGGATCCTGCCAAAATCGACACCATGAACAATTGGCCATGTCCTCAGACACTCAAGAGCCTTCGTGGTTTTTTGGGGTTGACTGGCTACTACCGCAAGTTTGTCAAGGATTATGGGAAGATTGCAGCTCCATTAACCGCTCTGTTGAAAAAGGATGCTTTTACATGGACACCTGCTACTCAGTGTGCATTTGACAAACTCAAACAAGCTATGTGCACTACACCTGTGCTAGCTATGCCCGATTTTTCCAAGCCCTTCACTATTGAGAGTGATGCTTGCGGCAATGGACTTGGTGCTGTTCTCCTTCAAGATGAACACCCCATTGCGTTCACCAGCAAAGCCCTTTCAGGTAAGAATTTAGCTGCCTCTACCTATGAGAAGGAAGTGATGGCCATTTTGCATGCAGTACAAAAGTGGCGTCCATACCTATTAGGGAATCATTTCTGCATCAAGACTGATCACCAGAGTCTGAAATATTTCTTGGACCAGCGTGTCTCCTCCCCGGCACAACAGAAATGGGTTAGCAAACTCATGGGTTATGACTATGAGATCACTTACAAGAAGGGTAAAGACAATATCGTGGCAGATGCTCTTTCTCGCACATTTGGTGCCCAAGGTTCTCTTTCAGCTATTTCTATGCCTGTTCCAAATTGGTTGCAATCTGTTCAACAGGGTTATGTCAATGACTCTTCCTTATCTCAGATCATCCAACGCTTGACCAACAACCCTTCTGCTGTACCACATTACTCTTGGGATGGTGCTTCTCTGCGATACAAGGGTCGTCTAGTGCTTCCCCAGAGCACAGATCTTCAACAAGCTGTCTTCTATGAACTCCATGCTTCTCCATCGGCCGGGCACTCTGGGTTCCTCAAAACATATGAACGAGCACGACGTAACTTCTTTTGGAAGGGCATGAAAAGGACAATTCAACAGATGGTGGCCGAATGTGATACCTGCCAGCGCAATAAGGGGGAAACAACACTCGTTCAAGGATTGCCTGAACCCCTACCCATACCTACACGGATTTGGACAGATATTTCTATGGATTTCATTGAAGGGCTCCCTAAATCTGGCGGGAAGACAGTGATTCTCGTTGTGGTTGATCGCCTCTCCAAATATAGTCATTTTTGTGCTCTCAGTCATCCCTATACAGCCTCCTCAGTTGCTCAAATTTTTATGGACCAGATCTTTCGTCTTCATGGCATCCCTTCTTCCATTGTCTCGGATCGTGATGCGACTTTCACTAGTCATTTTTGGACAGAACTATTTCGCCACACTGGCACCAAATTGAAGATGAGTTTAGGGTATCACCCACAAACAGATGGTCAGACTGAAATTGTCAATAAATGCTTGGAAACTTATCTTCGTTGCTTCACCTCAGAACAACAACATCAGTGGGCAAAGTGGCTCCCTCTTGCTGAATGGTGGTACAATACCTCTTACCACACTGCCTCTAAAATGACCCCATATGAAGCAGTCTATGGTCAAGCACCTCCAGCTCTTCTTCCATACACCCCCACCAGTTCACCAGTTCAGGAAGTTGACACGGTCCTTCGCAACCGCGATCAGATTCTTCGCATTTTGTGGGACAATCTTCACATGGCAAGAAATTGCATGAAGCAACAAGCGGATCAGCACTGTTCAGAGCGCACTTTTCAAGTCGGCGATATGGTTTTTTTTCGTCTCCAGCCGTACAAACAATCCTCCTTGAAATTCAAAGGGCGTCATAAGCTTGCTCCAAAGTTCTATGGGCCATATCGGATTCTTCAGAAGATTGGGTCCGTTGCTTATAAATTGGAACTTCCTCCTTCTTCTCGCATTCATCCAGTCTTTCATGTCTCTTGTTTGAAGAAAGTTCTTGGCACCAACATCAGCGGCCAAAAGATTTTACCCGAACTGGATAATGAAGGATCCATCCTTTTGGAGCCAGAGGCCATCCTCAATTGGCGCACACGTCAGCTTCTCTCTCGCTCTATCACAGAGGTCTTAATTCAGTGGCATGGCATGCAACCAGAGGATGCTGCATGGGAACCACTCCTTCAGATTCAACAACAATTTCCACATCTGAAGCTTTGAGGAAAAAGCTTTTTTTAAGGGGGAGGGGATGTTAGGAACCCATATCTTTACTTTGTTAGTATGTTGTTGTTGGACGCATATGCTTTGTAAGTCGTCCCGTAGTATTTGTGATCAATAGTTTGTGTTATTGTTGTTGGCGCATATGCTTTGTAAGTCGCCCGTAGTATTGTTGATCCATAGTTTGTAACGGACCATGGTTTTGACCCATAGTATTGGCACCTAGAATTAGTATATAAGTGTGTGTTGAGACCTATGAAGGCACCGTGAAGTTATTTGTATTGAGCTTGCTCAAAGGAGGTTGCCCCCTCGAAGTGGCCCGTGATCAATACAAAAGTGATTCTGAGTTCTGTCATTTCTGCTATTTCGCGCATTCTTGTTAATTAATTGTTGCAGGTGCCTCACATTTCATAAGTAATCTAAACCCCTAGTCACTAACGACAGATTATAGAATTTGTTGTCATTAAGCTCTTTTCGGATTTCATGTTTATATGTGTTTCAAGTTAACATTTTAATACTTCCGCACATCAAACACAAACAGTTATTGCTACTTGAAAATTTTTAAATTTTAGTGAAATTTGGGGTTGTTACAGCGACCCATCATGTACTATTTGAATCGATTTTAAGCAAAAGCACGAGGCATACTTTCCTTATATCACACACATCTCACCTCTTTAAAGTAGATAGAAAGACACTCCATAAGTATTCTTCTTTTAGAGAAAGACTAGACACTCCAGGACAAAAATATTGTTGGGCATTCATTGATAGGTTTGCTTGTTTAGACATGAAGCTAATTGCTGCAGTTAAAGAGCTAGTGCAAAAGTTTTGGCATGATAACACTAGACCTTCATCCAATCAAAAATATGTTTTGAAGTTCAGAAAAGGTACTAATGAGCATGAACCCCACATCAAACACTTCCTTGACATAACACAAATAGAAATCTATGATAGATTCAAGACTGAGCACATAGAATTAAACCTGGGCCAACAGTCATTTGAAAAATGAAAGTCCTGATATGTTAGAATTTGCATTGCCCGCAAAACATGTTGTTTTAGATGCCATGTAGAGTTTGATTATTATTATGACACATAAACATATACTTCATTATTTGCATACTAACACTATGTAGGATGTTAATTTTTCAGAATTTACTTCAATCTGATCTAGGATCTTAACTGAGAGAACAACATGTACAACATATATACAACATATCAATCATGGACACAATAATGCAAGCACAGAAGAGACACAGAGTTTACTTGGGGAAAACCATAAAGGTGAAAAACCCCAATAACTTCCTCAGAGATAGATAGAGAAATGATACAACCCAAGCATAAGAGATAGACATCTCCTAGCAGCAGCTTCTCCTCCTCCACAAGTGCGCCACTCTCCTGAGAGTGTGAGAGAGAATAGAATGATGAAATAGAGTACCTCCTGCACTCTATTTATACTTGACTTGACTTGCCTAATAACCTTTACTAGGTCGGCCTTAACTTAACCACATAACATAATGCTGACTGGGCCGACACCCAATAGGGTGGTCTAATAACCCTTTGATCCACATGACTTATATAGGGCCGACTTCAACAAGGTGGTCTAATAACCCATCAAGTATAAGTTACGACACTTACAATATAAATGACGACACTTCTGTATAGAGGAATAATAACATCTCTATAGGAATACAAACACTTCCGTATAGAGGAATAATACCATCTCTATAGGAGTGTAATATACATATATGAAATACATTTCGATGTTACATATACGTCAACACTCCCTCTTAACTAGGAAGGTATTTCTTGACACGGGTCTTTTAGCACAAGTCTTCTTCTCTGGATCATCATCAGTGAATCATCATCCTCGAATCATCATCATCGTTACTGCTGTTGCTATCTCGATCAATCTATGAATCTACTCATCATAGGAAGTTCTAGAGAGCCAGTCCCTTTTCATACTGGATGTAGGCCCACCACTTGTAGGTCTTCATCATCAGTGGCCATACTGTGGAACCTAGGACTGATTACGTGTGTCAACAAAACCTAGCGTAGACTATAGGTTATTTTACATGTTGACCTTCACAAAACCTACTCAGGGAATCCTAGGATGTTACGAGCAAACCGCTCTACTTGTCTGGATCTCGATAGAGCATCCCAGGCTATTACGAGCATACCGCTCTACCTATCCAGATTTTAAAGGATCTTTTCTATGTGAACTTTTGCAAAACCTACTCAGAGCATCCCAGGATGTTACGGGCACACCGCTGTACCTTTCTGGATCTCGATAGAGCATCCTAGGATGTTACAAGTACACCGCTCTACCTGTCCGGATTTTAAAGGATCTTTTCTATGCGAAACTGTAGAAAAACTTACTCAAAGCATCCCAGGATGTTACGAGCACACCGCTCTACCTGTCTGGATCTCTATAGAGAAACCCAAGATGTTACGAGCACATCGCTCTACCTGTCCGGTTTTTAAAGGGTATTTTCTATGCTACCTGCACAATTTGTCCACGGCCATAGAGTATCAAACTGATACTCACCATACATCCTCCTGATGTACATCATCACATGATCAACCTGATCATCATCATACCATCAACCTGATGCATATCATCTGGAGCAACATCCTGAAGCTCGTCATCTGTGATCATCCTGATCATCATCATCGCATCAACCTAATGCATATCATCTGGAGCAACATCTTGAAGCTCATCATATGTGATCATCCTGATCAAACAGTATATCCATCTGATGCATACAAAGTATCTACCTGATACATATCATCATACATGATCTACCTGATCAAACAAATGCATCCATCTGATATACATAATGCATCCACCTGATACACATAATGCACCCACCTGATACATACACATAATGCATTTACATGATCTACCTGATCATACAAGTATCCACCTGATACATATACATATACATGATCTACCAGATCATACAAGTATCCACCTGATACATATACAAATACATGATCTACCTAATCATACAAGTATCCACTTGATACATATACAAATACATGATCTACCTGATCATACAAGTATCCACCTGATACATATACAAATATATGATCCAACTGATCATATAGAGTAGAAACTAGAACATCATCCTAATGCTCATCATCCAGCGCTTACATCCATAGCCATGTGAAGGGTCCTCCTTCCACCATGCTTGGAATAGATTCAGCAAATGTGTCCGTCACTTCTTCCTCGAAGTGTCGTTGATCTAAAGAATGCCAAGCCTCTCTCTGAAGTACTCGAACTTCACTCTGGCTAGTGGCTTTGTCAACACATCTGCAATCTGCTCATCCATCGCAACGTACAGGAGCTTCACTGCTCCTCTTTGCACCATATCCCTGATATTTGATCTCAATGTGCTTCGACCTGTCGTGGAACACCGGGTTCTCAGACAACTTCACAGAACTCTTGTTATCACAAAAGATACCAAGAGTCTCTAGCGAGAGATCAAATAACTCAGACACTAGCTTTCGAATCCATACTACCTCAAAACTAGACGAACAGGCTGCAACATACTCTGCCTCATCTATACTTAGTGCTACGCAGGACTACTTCCTGGTAAACCAAGAGATCACACCTGATTCCATACTGAAATAGAACCCAGATGTGCTCTTCCTATCTGCAGCACTGCCTGGCCAATCTGAATCAACATAACCCTGTAGGTTAAACTTTTGACTCACTTAATACCTGAGCCCATAATCAGTTGTACCCTTCAGGTACCTCAGAATATGCTTTACAACAACCTGGTGAACACTCCTTGGATCCGTCAGGAACTGGCTCAATGTGTTCACCGTGAAGCAAATATCTAGTCTTGTGTTCATCAGGTACATCAGGGACCCAATCATCTGATGATGCATAGTGATATCAACCAGCTCAGATGAAGCATCACACAGAAGCTTCAGGTTTGATGCCATAGGTGTGGCCATGGCCTTGCAGTCCATCATCCCGAACCTCTTCAGGATCTCTACTGCATACTTCCATTGTCCAAGGAAGATTCCATCTGCACTCTACCACACCTCCATACCTAGAAAATTGTGCATCATCCATAAGTTCTTCATCTCGAACTCGGCAGAAAGCTTCCGATGCGTGTCGGCAATCAATCTATCTTCACCTATAATAAACAGGTCATCCATATATAAAAGTAGTATCACTGGATTTCCTTCCTCAACCTTGTAGTAAAGGTTGGAATCTGCTTTACTCTTGGTAAAGCCCAAACTAGATAAAAAGATGTCTATCCTACCATACCAAGTTTTGCACGTATCTGACTCCCTGTCATGTGTCTCAGAACTAAGTGGCTAGTCCACATACACTTCTTCTTCAACTACACCATTCAAGAAATCTGTCTTGAAAGACATCTGGTGTATCTTCCATTTCATCACTCTAACCAGAGCAAGTACGGATCTAATGGAAGTGTATCGGGCTACATGAGCAAAAGTCTCCATGCTACCACCTGCAGCATGCTTGATCTTGTATATCCTCTTGGAAGTCACTATAGACTCCCCTTCAGGTCTCGGGATTGCATCCCAAACATCTTCATGATCGACTGGTACTCCTCGATCATGGCATTCTTCCCAGATCCTAGGAACTTCAATATCTTCAACATTTTCAATAGATAACTTTGTTGTTGAACAAATGTTGTAGTCCTTCTTTTGTAGGTGATGGTATATGATCTTTCCTACACAACAAGTTAAATTGCATGATTAGAAAACATCTCATAGTTTTCATAACAAATTCTTACACATAAAGAAATATGTCATACAGTCATGCATTTATCTTAGCCAATGCTTCAATACAACATTTATCCATATCCCATAACTTTCTAGATGCCTTCCAATCTCTACCAGAACATTGTTAAGAGTGTGCAAAACTCCCAATATGTCAGCAAAGAGGTTTCATTCTAGATAAGTAGCAATGGAATGTTGTACAGTTCCATAGGCCACTTACCCATGTATATTAGTAGTATACTGTTCATCAATGCAACTATGAATAATACACAACCTAATTCTAGGAACATGAGTATATACATTATTGAACAATATTATTTAAACAATAAAATATGTAAGGAATGATAATTCAAATACTTATCTTTGTTTGTTTGTTGGGTTGAATCCCTCTCAGTCTTTGCTTCTTTTCTGCAACTCCATTCTGACGTGGATTGTGAGAAGTGGTCAACTCCCTTTGAATATCTGCATCCTTGCAGAAACTACTGAAGTGTGCTCCTTCTTGATCTTTGCTTCCTTGTAGGAAACATCTGGAGTGTGCTCCCTCTTGATCTTTGTTTCCTTGATTACCTATCCTTGAGCTTATATCCATCACTGGATTGGTATGTTAGGTAGTTATGTCTAACATACACATATGATGTCTTCTTGTTCTCTTCAATGACTTGTGCTAGTAACCTACATATCTCATAGGTTAACCATTATAGAACCAAGTTATACATACCTCGCAAATAGATCTTCTAAGTGATTCATGACAATGGATGAATCTTTGTCCTCATGTCATCATGATCATATGTTCTTGAACTATAACATGATTTGTCTTTCTTGGTGTACCTTTCATGTTAGCAGACAACATAAACCTCATACAACACCATAATGCATTAGTACAATCATAAGTGTCAACACCCTAATTAATGAATATCTTCTATCATGCATTTATAATTTTATTAAGGTGATACGACAAGTATAAATTTAATCAAGATTGTACTAACTGTAATAACATTAAGAAAAACATACCATAAACTTAATCATGAACAAATATTGAAACATACCTAGATGAGTCATACCTGTCGAGATTGCTTGTAATCTTCTTATGTAAGGCCTTAGCCTCATCTCCCTCTGAAACAAGAACTTCTTCACTTATGTAGGTGACCAATCCATTCTCTTCTAGGATTAACCCAATCCACTTGATTTGTAGGACCTTGATATAGAGCTGGATTTGGGTTTGTTAGAGAAACCCTATTTCAAATTTCTGGTATACTCATAATTTGAAAACTGCAAAGTTTCACCCCTCAAATTTTCCCTTGAAACTTCCGGATTCACTAGACATGACCCCGAACTAGGGTTTGATAAAGCCCACCCTTCTGCCCAATCAAAAGGTTTGATCCAAAGCTCTAAGATTCTATTTTTCTAAGGAGCTTCCATCCATGGTCACAGATTTAAAAAATTTCCATTTTTGCAGAAGCCCTAATTTTCCACTTTTTTTTTATCAAAGTCCTGAACTAGGGTTTGATCAAGCCCGGCCTTCTGCCCAACCAACAATTCTGTTATTGGTCTCAAAATTTTGATTTTGATGAGTAGCATTCAACCATAGTCTCCGATTACAAAAATTCCAACTTTCTTCGAAACCCTAAATTTCGGAAGCCATTAATGAAGGTGCTAAAAAATAATTTTGTTTTGACAGAAATATGTACCTGATTGTTTCTGGTGTAACTCTGAACTTTTCGATCCAAGGGTCTGAAACATTTTCTCATGATAGCTCGACCTGTCATCTTTCTAACCCCATAGGTCTTACCTCAAATGGATTCTCTAAGAGAGAGTTATGCCAAGTTTCGCAACGTAACCAGTTTATGGGATAAAACAAGAGAGCGAACTTGTGCGGTGTGCCACATGTCACTGGTTCAGTTTCGGCCTTTGAAAATGTTACTTGAGAAATTACAGTCTATGCAATACCTATCAATTTTTATGAAATTTCATTTGGAGCTTCCTATCCCACGTTATGACCTTTTTTCCAAGGTCACCTATTTATCACTGAGATCTGAAAGAGGCCGAAACCCTATATTGTACAGATCATAAATCACAACGTACAACGAATTAGAGGTTTTCCTTTGGACACAAGGTACATGGGGATCTTAGCTTCTCCCTGTATGATTTTCAAAACTTGAAACCTTTCCAAAATTTATTTATAGCGAAAGTTCTACGATGGCTGGTTTTTTCTATATCAAGCCCTAGCTTCGTAATTACAACAAGAGTCATACATGCCATACCATGCCTTCTTTCAGGCTAGCTCTGATACCATGTTAATTTTTCAGAATTTACTTCAATATGATCTAGGATCTTAACTGAGAGAACAACATGTACAACATATCTACATCATATCAATCATGGACACAATAATGCAAGCACACAAGAGACACATAGTTTACTTGGGGAAAACCATAAAGGTGAAAAACCCCAATAACTTCCACAGAGATAGATAGAGCAATGATACAACCCAATCATAAGAGATAGACATATCCTAGCAGCATCTTATCCTCCTCCACAAGTGCACCACTCTTCCGAGAGTGTGAGAGAGAATAGAATGATGAAATAGACTGCCTCCCACACTCTATTTAGACTTGACTTTACTTGCTTAATAACCTTTACTAGGTCGGCCTTAACTTAACCACATAACATAATGCTGACTGGGCCAACACCCATTAGGGTGGTCTAATAACCCTTTGACCCACATGGCCAACCCCCAATAGGGTGGTCTAATAACCCTTCGACCCACATGACTTATATAGGATGACTTCAACCAGGTGGTCTAATAACCCATCAAGTATAAGTTACCACACTTACAATATAAATGACGACACTTCTGTATAGAGGAATAATAACATCTCTATAGGAATACAAACACTTCCGTATAGAGGAATAATACCATCTCTATAGGAGTACAATATACATATATGAAATACATTCCTAAGTTACATATACATCAACATAGGAACGCTCTTTCGTACAACCATCAAATGCATAAAGAGATTTTATCCACAATATAATGTGTCTAAGGGTTGAAGGTGAAACATATTATGCAAATTCATGTCTTTATGGGACATGTTCCAGGTCTAGTGGATTTGCAATTGCACCCATGTAAATGAGAAGCATGGATTTGGGAACATAACAGTAGAAATGCAGAGCTTCAAATATGTATTGTATCAAATAGACGGAGTGAAAGAGGGAAAAAAATTGCATTGGTCAAGTCATATGTATGTGATGATTACATAGTTTAAAAATGTGCATTCAATTTCTACATACATATATTTCAAAAGTCATGTACTAATTCCCTTGTTTTCATGGAACCATGTACGAATATACGATTTCATGGAGGAATTTTACAAAAAAATCGAGAAGTATGTTCAACATGTGCATGTGGCACGATGGAAGGATGAGAAATATAGAAGATGCATGGATAGCATCCCCGTTGGAACCGTATTGTCAGTTTTGTATTTTGATGAGATCTACACTCTCTAGCCGTATAATGATATTCAAATTCAAAACTACCATTCATACCAAGTTAGTATAATGGTTCATATCACATACATGCATGCGTTAGAGAGAAATAATGACCAGAGGAAAATATTTAAGGAGACAAACTTCTACATCAGTGATGACAGGTGCCATGACCTACATTATGTAGAACATTGCTTTCAAATTTTCTATGATTAGATGAAGGGGAGAGATATACAAATGGATTAACATTGGATATAGTCAGATGGTTGTGCAGGCCCAGTTAAAAAATGCACGTGTATTCCAGTGGTTGAGTATTTTGCATAAGACTTATGTTATGCCACATATATGGAACTATTTTCAGACTAGGAACCAGAAGGGCGAGCATGATGGGAATGGATAATGCATAAAAACCACTCTATGAAGGGAGGAGATGATGTGCATGACAAACCTTCATATCCGAGATGCATAATCCATAATTTAATGGTGCTTTGCAAAAATTTCAGGTTAATCCTCCGAGAAATGGACATCGACATGTAGAGGACATGTGGTGAGAAATTTCTGGCAAGTGGTTGATATAGAGCGTTCACGTTCTTATAGTTGCAGTACTGTACAAGGGACCTATGTATTTCATTCAATTCGAAGCTCAAACAACACCTTATTTGAAATATGGACGCAAACACTTGCTTGCTTTTGTGGGCCTTGTAGCAGCGGTGAGTGGGATGAGTGTGAATCAATGGAATGGGTTGATGAGTGGGATCATGTATCACTTGCAGTAGACCCACATGAAATTGTTGAAATAATCCATTTAGAGGAAGGCCAGTTCTCTATTTCGAACGACTATGATCATATATCTGATCTCGTACAACCAGATAGATATTTTGGCAACCATATCTCAGTCTCCTTGTTATTTTTTATTTAACCATGTTATCAAATCCCTACATGTTTGAATTTGACAATGAAATGCATTTTTGTAGGACACATCTATGCAGTTATCGCCCCAAAATACAATGAATCATGTACAAATTATTGGTTGATACAATGCATCCAAGGGAAGCAGATCCTCCTCACATCATCCATTGATAGTGAGGGCATTGACTTTCCTACTGGATCTATGGTTGTTTAGGGTGAATATCTTTCAATAGATGGAAAGTCACCCACGACCAATGGGTATGTATACATGGATTACAAATCAGGTTCATGGGTGCATCACTATATAGACTTGATCATTGCTACAAACATCCAACTACAAACAATGTGAACAAAGAGATCGAATAGGATACTCTACTGCCTACCTCATCTGGAGCATGAGAGATTGTTGGAGACAATCAGAAACAAAGAGGATCCAGAAGGCTTAATTAATTGAGGTAACTATTTCATGCTATGTACATAGATTAGTCATGTCATTATTTATTCCAGCATGTCTAACGCTATTCATGTTATATTTTTTATTTCATGTTATGTTAGATAGTTCATTTCATATTATATATATCTTCTTACCTTAGATTCTTTATTTCATGTTTATGTTATGTTTAAGTTCATATTACCATACATTGGTGTATTCTTGACACCGTTATATGATTTAAACCATTACATGTTTTAAACCATGTTCATTGTCCAATCACCATCTTGCTTCATCAACAAAATTCCCATTGCCACCATCAACACCGACACCAATCTCCCCATGCCCATGTTGTCACCGTCGCCATCCTCATCATCCCTATTGTCATGATCATGGCCATCGAATTCCATCCCCATTCCCATTTCCACCATCAATTTCACCATCACCCTCCTCATGCCCACATTGTCACCATCGCCATCCTCATCATCCCCAATGCCACCATCAAACACCCTTGAAGGCTCATGCTTGAAGGGATCAAGTCCCTTTCATGTTCATGTTCTTGTTTGAATTAAGCCCTAAGTATGCCTTCCAAGACTAACTTTAGAAGAACAATTTTTATCATGTGTTAGTCACCCACATGGCGCACTTTCTTTTGTAAAATCTCTCTATTAGTGTGTATTTTTCATATATTTAGTCAAAGGAAGCATTTTTTCTCAAAAATGAAATTTCATGCAAAGTAAAAAGTTATTAACTAAAAAAAAACTGAAGACTTGACTAAAAGATAGTTAAAAAAAACTAGGTGTTCTCCTCCAAGTGCTTCAAAGATGACTAAAAAATATACTTTCAACTCCAACATTCATGTATGCTAAATGGCTCTACTCACATGTAATACAAACACCTAGGTGGATTTAGTTTCATGCAACCCAACCCAAGCCACCAAACTTCAAATAGAACAAGATACCAACCATAATTAATTTCAACGGGTATCCCACCCATCCAACAATTAATCATCCAAGAATTTATCTCAACCATATGCAACACAATATTCAAAATTTCCCTTCTCTCCTAACGAGTCCCTCACGACATCTATCTCTTCTAGTGCTCTAGCGTGGTCATCAAGAATAATATCCAATGGCTGAACTCTATAAACGTAGAGTGATGGACCATTATGTCAATAATATCACCACTAGTTTCCTTCTATGCAGCCTTGTTATATTCGACAAACTTAAAGCAAAAGACCCTAATTCAAATGGTTTCTAAACTTGCTCAAGCATAAAAGTATGTGAGATAAATAAAATGCCTCAAAAAGGGAAATGTTGGTTGTGGAGCCAGATCTTCCAGTGTCATAGATGATATTGTCTTAGCCATGCACCCCGTAGGACTGTACACCCATTCTACATTTTTAGGGGTTCGGGGAAACACCCATGGTTTTGGGTATTCTGTGGTATTTATCCCATTGTATTTTCCCTATAAAAGAAAGACATTGTAATACGGATAGGGTTGATGTATTAGGTTTTATGCATTGTAAAGATCTCTAAGATCAGGAGAGAGACTGTGAGATAGTGAAGAGCAAGTGCAGCGGCTGTGCTGTAGGTTATATCCCTTCACCTTGCTTGATGGTAATAATAATAAGGACTAGAAAATTCAGTGTGGACATAGCCCAAGTTGGGGTGAACCACAATATATATGTGTCTCTCTTGTAATGTGTGTGTGATTATATTTGCATTTTTGTTTATTGTTATTGCTCTGCGATCTTGTTTTTCTAACAATTGGTATCAGAGCCAAAGGTCTATTTGGCAGATAAACCCACATGAAGCTAGGGTTTTTGGTTCGAGTGGGAGCAATGGCAGAAGAAGGGAAGTTTAAGGTCGAGAAGTTTAATGGCCAAAACTTCCAGTTATGGAAGATGCAAATGGAGGACTATCTGTACTAGAAGGATCTATTCCTACCATTGGGATGAAGAGCAAAGCAGCCGGCGGCTATGAAGGATGAAGAATGGGAGGTTCTTGATAGAAAGGCTCTGGGAATAACACGGTTGAGCCTAGCTTCGTCGGTGGCTTTCAATATCTCAAAAGAAACGACAATGGATGGTTTGATGAGCGCATTGGGTAAGCTGTATGAAAAACCCTCGGCCTCCAACAAGGTATTTCTAATGAAGCATTTATTTAATATGAAGATGTCTAAAGGTGGATCTGTTACTGATCATTTAAATGAGTTTAATACGGTTACAATTTAGCTAAGTTCTGTAAGTGTGAACTTTGATGATGAGGTTAGGGCTCTTCTAATCTTTTGTTCATTGCCAGAAAAATGGATCAGCTTGCTCATGGTTTTAAGTAACTCTGTCTCTGGTTCAGACACCTTGAAATTTGATGATGTTATTGGTGTTATTCTTAGCGAGGAAATGCGAAGAAAAAAGGAGAGAGGAAAGAGCCAAGGTAATCGTGTCCAGTTTAAAATGGGAAGATCCAAGTCCAGACTGGGAAAAATAGAGTGCTGGAATTGTGGAAAGAAAGGACATCTGAAGAAAGACTGCAAATCTCTAAAGAAGAAACGATATGCACAGAAGGAAACTACCCAGGAAGCAAATGTAACAGGTGATGTATTACAAGATGCTTTGATTCTTTCATTAGATAATACTAGTGATATTGGGTAGTAGATTCAGGAGCTTCATGTCATGCTGCACCCCATAGGAAATACTTTCATGAGTATGTTCTCGGTGATTTTGGACATGTTTTATTTGGCGAAGATGTGCCATGTAAAATTGTTGGAATGGGTAAGGTATGGATAAAAGTTAAGAATGGAACTGACTGGCTGTTGAAATATGTTAGGCATATTCCTGCTATGAAAAGAAATCTGATCTCAATAGGGTAGTTGGGAGATGGTGGCTGTCTATCTACATTTGGAGAAAAGGGGTGGAAGATCACTAAAGGATCAATGGTGATAGCAAAAGGAGACAGGATAGGTACGTTGTATTTATGTCCTCATAATACTGACCATTCTATCTCTTTAGCTTCCACAGGAACAAATACAACATTATGGCATCATAGGCTTGGCCACATGAGTGGGAAGGGGATGCAGATTCTCCACTCAAGGAAGTTGCTACCAGATTTGAAGCAGGTAAGTTTGGAATTTTGTGAAAACTGTGTTTATGGAAAATAGAAGAGTGTCAGATTTCTCAGGGTTGGGAAACAAAAGAAGAATGAAAAGTTAGAGCTAGTGCATATAGATGTTTGGGGACCGGCTCAGGTACAATCTCTTGGTGGATCTCATTATTATGTTACATTTATTGATGATGCAACAAGGAAAACTTGGGTTTATTGCATTAGACAGAAATCTAATGTGTTTGCTACTTTTAAGAAGTGGAAAGCTTTGGTTGAGAATGAGACAAGGAAAAGGTTGAAGTGTCTCAGATCTGGTAATGGAGGTGAGTACTGCGTCAAGGAGTTTGATAGTTACTGTTCATACCATGGGATTCGTAGAGAGAATACAGTCCCAGGAACACCACAAGAAAATGGTGTGTCAGAAAGGATGAACAGAACGATCATCGAGCGTGCAAGGTGTATGAGACTACATGCAGGGTTGCCCTTACAGTTTTGGGCAGATGTTGTAAATACTGCTGTTTATTTAATAAACAAAGGACCTTCAATTGCTTTGGATGGTGTTATTCCAAAGGAGGCATGGATAGATAAAAAGGTAAACTACTCATTTCTGAGAATGTTTGGTTGTGAAGCATTTGTCCATATTGATAAAGAAAATAGAACAAAGCTTGAAGCTAAATCCAAGAAATGTACCTTTATTGGATATGGGGTTGATGAATTTGGTTATCGCTTATGGGATTATGTAAATAACAAAATCATCAGGAGTAGAGATGTGATATTCAATGAAAAGGTCATGTATAAAGATCAGTTGCAGGGAAAGAAACAGGAAAAGGAAACCACAGAGTACACAGTACTTGATGAAATTCAAGAAAATGAAGTTCCAAAGGTGCCGGAAAATCAAGAACAACAACAAGTACCTGAAACTCCTCCAACTACAAGAAGATATACCAGGTTAAGTAGACTCCATGAATGATACTCTCCTTCAATGTATTATTTGTTGATGACTGATGCTAGTGAACCAGAATGTTATGAAGAAGCAATGCAGGTGGAAACTAGAAAGAAGTGGGAGCAAGGCATGAATGAGGAGATGGACTCATTGGTAGGAAGCCAGACTTGGGATCTGGTTCAGTTTCCTATTGGTAAAAGAGCATTGCAGAACAAATGGATTTACAGGTTGAAGGAAGAAGAATGAGGTAAGAAGCGGTACAAGGCTAAGCTTGTTGTAAAGGGGTTTGCATAGAAGAAAGGTATTGATTTTGATGAAATATTTTCTCCTGTTGTTAAGATGACTTCAATTAGGACTATCTTAAGTCTAGTGGTAGCAGAAGATTTGCATCTTGAACAGTTAGATGTAAAAACAACCTTTCTCCATGGGGATTTGGTGGAAGATATATATATGCAGCAGCCACAAGGGTATGAGGTCAAAGGTAAGGAGAACTTGGTATGCAGGTTGAAAAAGAGTTTGTATGGTTTGAAGCAAGCTCCAAGGCAGTGGTATTTAAAATTGATAGGTTTACGACAGAACACAGTTATAGTAGATGTCATTCTGACCACAATGTTTATTTCAAGAAGCTAGAAAATGAAAGATATATTATCTTGTTATTGTATGTGGATGACATGCTTGTTGCAGGGTCTAACATGTAGGATATAAATGTACTCAAAAGGAAGCTAGCTAATTCATTTGCGATGAAGGATTTGGGTGCTGCAAAGCAAATCCTTGGCATGAGAATAACAAGAGATAGGAAAAATCACAAATTGACATTGTCTCAGAGTGAGTACATACAAAAGGTGTTGGAGAGGTTCAGAATGCAGAATGCAAAGCCAGTAAGTACACCTTTGGCCAGCCTTTTCAGTCTAAGTAAGGAAATGTGTCCCAAGACACATGAAGAGATAGATTACATGTCCAAGATTCCCTATCAATCAACAGTTGGCAGCTTGATGTATGCCATGGTGTGCACAAGACCGGATATTGCACATGCAGTGGGAGTTGTGAGCAGATATATGAACAATATAGGTAAAGAACATTGGAGGGAAGTACAGTGGATTCTTAGGTATTTGAGAGGTACCACCACTCAGGCATTATGTTTTGGAGGTTCAGACACTGTTCTACAGGGATATGTGGATGCATATATGGAAGGTGATAAGGATAGCAGGAGCACCACCACAGGGTATGTGTTTACTGCAGGTGGAACAACAGTAACCTGGATTTCGAAACTGCAGAAGGTTGTTGCACTTTCAACAATGGAGGTAGAGTATGTTGCTATTACAGAGGCTAGTAAAGAGATGATTTGGTTGCAGAGGTTTATGGAGGAAGTGGGTAAGAAGCAGAAGGATAGTAGGTTGTATAGTGACAGCCAGAGTGCCATTCATCTTGCAAAGAACTCAGCATTCCATTCCAGGACTAAACATATACAGCTCAAGTACCATTGCATACGCTCTGTTATGGAAGATGAACTATTGAAGCTGAAAAAGATACATACTAGACAGAATCCTGCAGACATGTTCACAAAGATAGTTACCAGAGAGAAACTGAGTTCTTGCTCATTTTCAGTTGGCATTCTAGCATGAAGGTGAAGAGGAGAAGTTTTCCAAGTCCAAGTCCAACAAGTGCAGCAACGGTGAAGTTGCTGTGATCAGTCTCCAAGTGGGAGATTGTTGGTTGTGGAGCCAGATATTCCAATCTCATAGATGATATTGTCTTAGCCATGCACCCCGGAGGACTATACACCCATTCTGCATTTTTAGGGGTTTAGGGATGTCTTTGCCAGCTGTTTTGCGGGCCCATGGTTTTGGATATCCCGTGGTATTTTTCCCATTGTATTTTCCCTATAAAAGAAAGACATTGTAATACGGCTAGGGTTGATGTATTAGGTTTTTTGCATTGTAAAGATCCCTAAGATCAAGAGAGAGAATGTGAGATAGTGAAGAGGAAGTGCAGCAGCTGTGCTGCAGGTTGTATCCATTCACCTTGCTGGACGGTAATAATAATACGGACTGAAAAATTTAGTGTGGACGTAGCCCAAGTTGGGGTGAACCACGATATATCTGTGTCTCTCTTGTAATGTGTGTGTGATTATATTTGCATTTCTGTTTATTGTTATTGCTCTGCAATCCTGTTTTTTTAACAGGAAATTCCCAATAATTTTGAGAAACTGAAAAATTAGGTTCAAAGTAGGGCTTCTTGTTCTAACACTACTTTGACACAATTCCTGTTTCATTAAACTTGGACATATTCTAGTCCAATTCACTTTGAAGACATGTCAAAAAAAACTGTTCTAAACCCCAAAATCAAGGTTTCTAAAGTGCAAAATTTGGTTCCAAAAGTGCCAAATCCAAGTTCCAAAAGCATACTTTTGCTTTTGATATTGCCACTTTTGAAACTGGTTTTTGCGCTTTTCCGATATGATAAATATGATAATGGCACTTTTAGAACCTGATTTTTCCCTTTTGGAAGGCTACGTTTGACACATCCAATACTTAAATTTGCAATTTTGAAAACTGATTTTGGCACTTTCAAGCTCTAATTTTGTACATTCAAAAACCAAACTCGACACTTTACAAGTATTATAATCACATTGCAATTGAACATACTTGTACAAAAAAACATTCAAGTGTATTATTTAACAAAATACTTTCATTTTTTCCACAATTTTCCTCACATCACTCACGCCATTCAGGTGCAACAAGCAAGGCCATAATCGATCTAACAACAATGTGACATTGACATCTTGGCAAGTATACGTTTTTGTTATAATACAGTTCCCCTCCTGGTTACAAACATGTTTTTCTTTCGAGTCATTTACAATCACTATATTTGTAGCATCCCAACCATGGATCAAAATGTCCCAAACTTTGTTTAAAGGCTTGAGAAATACATAAGGATTTCCATCACCATGATAACCCTCTCTCGCTATGCAAGAACAATATTCTTATGTTAAAATTACTCTAAATTGTTACCTTTCCAATACTATTCTTTCTAATAATGTTAGAAAAAAATTGTCAATGTTGTTTTATTGTGCAGATGTCCATACCCCAACTTCAAATTTAAACATAAATATACCAAAAAAAAATTACATCAATTTGTCGAAGTTGTCAAAATATATAAATCACTAAATGAATTGTTGTCTGTATAATCTGACGGTCATCTGAAGTTGAGTTTTTTTAACCAACACCCCATTTTTGAACGAGGCCCGAGATGATTCAACGGAGAACACAACATTGTTTTTATAGTTATTTCTCTCTCTTGTGAACCGTCAAATGTCCAACTAGTTGGAATTTTCAAGCAGGTTTCCTTGCTATTATCTGTTGAATGATCTTGTCCTTCATCTATAAACAACATGTACATTTTTTTATATATATCTCCATATTGGATAAGTATATCCTTGAACAATTATTTGAATATGTGCATTACTTCATCAACATTATAATATGCAAACATTGATGAATTATAAATAGTACTATGTTTACATTGCTCTCGAGCCCAAATAAATACAAAGTCTTAATTCTTCAACCATTCAAATATACCAAGGATTTTTTAATTTCCATGTTGTCAAGTGAGGAAAACCACAGAACAATGCCAAAATGTTCTCTCGCAACATTGATAATATTGGGGTTGAACATCCATGCAGAATAATGACAACAATTATGGACAAAATGAGGTTGTTTGGAAAAATATTCAATGTTGGATAACATTCAAACGCCAAAGAAAAATGCCTCTACTCCGAGGACCAATAGTTTCTTTTGAGGTGATATCCAAACTACATATAAAAACCATGACTATATATATAATCACAACAACAACACTTCGTTCACGAATTTAATGATCACAAACATGCAACTGTAAATGAATATTTTGATTTCCAAAGATTAATACAAAAATCACCCAAAATTTCTCATATTCAAATGATTTAATAAAAGCATCACACTAAACTAATAATATGTTAGATTCAAATGAAAATAGCAACATCACCGAAAAAACATAAAACACATTAAATGATATAAAATCTCCATAGGTTACATCTAGTCTTTCCCACTCTTGAAAGAGGCAATGACAGGAGACATTGGATGGCTATCACTCAGCTAGAAGAAGGCATTGAAGGTTCTGATATTAGTTGATTCATGCATTTTACTAAAACCCTGCTAGAGTCGATGTACCAATTCACTATCTGTCCTAGCAGACGATGCAATAAAGGGCTTACTCAAAATATATTTTTGAGATGGATGTGCTTTGACATCATCACCTTCCAAAACAATCATTGATGTATTACTTTGTGAAGATCTCATTGGGAACTCCTCTCACACTCTCTCCATATTTTTTTGTGTATTTCCTTATTTATCATTGGTACATCTCTCTCGAAACCATACAAATAAAATTTGTTCCCCATATGCTTTTTCTGCACTACCTGCCCGCATAAATTTTGTAAACAATGATTCCCCTCATTGACCCCACATTTGGATGACCACTTCCCAACATTGAATTTTGTAAGACATAATCCTAAATTTTTTATCGCATTTGTTCATGACTCATATGAAGTTTCTTTGTGTTTAAATTCAAATTCACCAACAGTACTTTCTTCCCCCTTTTTTACTTTTTTCTATCCATCAATAATTTTTTGATTTCCCTTTTTTTCTCTTTTGGAGTAATTTTCTGTGACTTTCTTGCTAAATATAAAACCTTCCATTTTTAATAAAAATTTTGTATGGGGAGCTGCATAAAAATATTGCTTTCCATGATATATTTCAGAATAAATTTGTTTGACCAATTTAGGTAGAAAATAATCTTTATCTCTTACCTGTCAATGACCGGCCAACATTTGAGCAGTGAGTAACATTGCTAGAGATACCGCGTTTTGCCACCAAGCCCTTGCTTGGTTCGTTATTATCCAATGCTCCCATCTCCAATGTGATTTGTTGGCTAATATCCACAGACATCATCGATCCCAACTCTCGTTGTGGATGATCCACGTGTTCAAAAGAAATCCAATCATCTTGACTTGAAAATTTGTAGGTATATATTTTATATAACCTTTTTGCAAATATTCAAGGTCACTATCCCCATTCATAATTTAGTTAATTGAACCAGGATATTTGAAAAATAATTTTTTACCGTCTTGTCCATCTTGTCCACCAGTTTGGTAGTTCTTTGTGGATTCTCCATCACGTTCAATGTCTTCATTGGATACTATAATTTTATTGGATGATATCTAAGTGTGCTCTTTATTTAAATCTGTAGTAAAATAGGAATTTGAAGAAGTTATTGAACATAATTGACCGATAAAAGTAAAATACGATGAAATAAGAAATCTTAAAATGTTAATACAAATACCTTGGTTTATATACAATTCATGATAGAAACTTTTCATAAACAACTCTTGTTGTACTGTCTCCACAATAGAAATTATTATTCTATATGGCAACTTGATCAACAAACGAATAACTCTACCTCCTGCATACAATGAAAGAACTGTACCTCAAGAAGAGACCAGTATGGAAACCATGTGATCTGATAATTCCTCTGTCCTTTCTTTTTAAAAAACATGGCTTCTTGAACTATCATTTGTAACCTTGGACAAAGGTAAATCAGTCATTGGTATGTTCTCATCCTTCCAATTCATATCCATTTGAACAGTAGACAAATTATCTGCATCCCATCCAATTATCCAATACTGTATAATAAAGAATCCCATAAATAAGTCCTTTGATAAAAATCTATAAAATCCCTTTGTAGGATTCCACGTTACCATTTTTTTTTATTTCTTGTTGAAATGTGTGAAAGCTTTAGAAACCAAACAGGATTTTTCCATATCAGCTAAAAAGATACAAGTACAAGACGCTTCATTTTATTCTAACTAGTACAACAACGCAAGCATATATTATTTTGTCCAAGCACTAACACAATTACACATATCAACAATAACAAGTGCACTACTGATTGCCACAGCAAAAACTGCAATGAATCCTAGTATGTTGACCAAAGATGCAGGATAAAAAAATAGACAAGAAATTTGTGAACTATCTTTGACGCAGTCAATGGACATACCCATCCCCTCTTATTGATATATATGTTCAATATTTTCTTAGCATCATTTGGTAATTTGGCACCATTATCCTCTTCAAATGCTTTCTTTCTCTTTTTTTCCAGGAGATTTTGCTTGCTTATCAGAGCATAAAATACTGCACAGTTGCTGGAGAGGATTGTAATATGCCTACCCTTCCTTAGTAATTATTGACCTCAATGTAAATATTGTGTTATGCAATGTATTTCGATTGTAGTGTGGAGCTCAAGGCCAGGGCCCCACTAGTGGATGTTTAAGGTTTACTTTCATAGGAAAGTATTTGACAGTGGAACTATGCATGTGTTGTTAAGCCATGAAATTTTGCAATGACTGTAAATGTTTAATATTGCAATGAAAATACCCTGAACGGGATAAGTGAGGTAGCTAATGAGAAGGGGGTGAAGGTATCCACTAGGGAGAGGTGAGGGGGCTGTGGGATGGTGTGGGAGGCACCTGCAACAATAAATTAATACGAATATGCGAAATACCAGAAATGACAGAACTCAGAATCACTTTTATATTGATCACAGGCCACTTCGAGGGGGCAACCTCCTATGAGAAATCTCAATACAAATAACTTCATGGTGCCTTCATAGGTCTCAACACACACTTATATACTAATTCTAGGCACCAATACTATGGGTCGAAACCATGGGCCATTACAAACTATGGATCAACAATACTACGGGTGACTTACAAAGCATATGCGCCAACAACAATAACACAAACTATTGATCAACAAATACTACGGGACGACTTACAAAGCATATGCGTCCAACAACAACATACTAACAAAGTAAAGACATGGGTTCCTAACATCCCCTCCCCCTTAAAAAAAGCTTTGTCCACAAAGCTTTAGATGTGGAAATTGTTGTTGAATCTGAAGGAGTGGTTCCCATGTAGCATCCTCTGGTTGCATGCCGTGCCACTGAATTAATACCTATGTGATAGAGCGAGAGCGAAGCTGACGCGTGCGCCGATTGAGGATGGCCTCTGGCTCCAAAAGGATGGATCCTTCATTATCCAGTTCGGGTAAAATCGTTTGGCCGCTGATGTTGGTGCCAAGAACTTTCTTCAGACAAGAGACATGAAAGACTGGATGAATGCGGGAAGAAGGCGGAAGTTCCAATTTATAAGCAACGGACCCAATCTTCTGAAGAATCCGATATGGCCCATAGAACTTTGGAGCGAGCTTATGACGCCCTTTGAGTTTCAAGGAGGATTGTTTGTACGGCTGGAGACGAAGAAAAACCATATCGCCGACTTGAAAAGTGCGCTCCGAATGGTGCTGATCAACTTGTTGCTTCATGCGATTTCTTGCCATGTGAAGATTGTCCCGCAAAATGTGAAGAATCTGATCGCGATTGCGAAGGACCATGTCAACTTCCTGAACTGGTGAACTGGTGGGGGTGTATGGAAGAAGAGATGGATGTGCCTGACCATAGAATGCTTCATATGGGGTCATTTTAGAGGCAGTGTGGTAAGAGGTATTGTACCACCATTCAGCGAGAGGGAGCCACTTTTCCCACTGATGTTGTTGTTCCGAGGTGAAGCAACGAAGATAAGTTTCCAAGCATTTATTGACAATTTTAGTCTGACCATCTATTTGTGGGTGATACCCTGAACTCATCTTTAGTTTGGTGCCAGTGTGGCGAAATAGTTATGTCCAAAAATGACTAGTGAAAGTCGCATCACGATCCGAGACAATGGAAGAAGGGATGCCATGAAGACGAAAGATCTGGTCCATAAAACATTGAGCGACGGAGGAGGCTGTATAGGGATGGCTGAGAGCACAAAAATGACTATATTTGGAGAGACGATCAACCACAATGAGAATCACTGTCTTCCCGCCAGATTTAGGGAGCCCTTCAATGAAATCCATAGAAATATCTGTCCAAATCCGTGTAGGTATGGGCAAGGGTTTAAGCAATCCTAGAAGGAGTGTTGTTTCACCCTTATTGCACTGGCAGGTATCACATTCGGCCACCATCTGTTGAATTGTCCTTTTCATGCCCTGCCAAAAGAAGTTACGCCGTGCTCGTTCATATGTTTTGAGGAGCCCAGAGTGCCCAGCCGATGGAGAAGCATGGAGTTCATAGAAGACAGCCTGTTGAAGATCTGTGCTCTGGGGAAGCACCAGACAACCCTTGTATCGCAGAGAAGCACCATCCCAAGAGTAATGTGGGACAATAGAAGGATTGTTGGTCAAGCGTTGGATGATCTGAGATAAGGAAGAGTCATTGACATAACCCTGTTGAACAGATTGCAACCAATTTGGAACAAGCATAGAAATAGCTGAAAGAGAACCTTGGGCATCAAATGTGCGAGAAAGAGCATCTACCACAATATTGTCTTTACCCTTCTTGTAAGTGATCTCATAGTAATAACCCATGAGTTTTCTAACCTGTTTCTGTTGTGCCGGGGAGGAGACACGCTGGTCCAAGAAATATTTCAGACTCTGGTGCTCAGTCTTGATGCAGAAATGATTCCCTAATAGGTATGGACGCCACTTCTGTACTGCATGCAAAATAGCCATCATTTCCTTCTCATAGGTGGAGGCAGCTAAATTCTTACCTGAAAGGGATTTGCTGGTGAACGCAATGGGGTGTTCATCTTGAAGGAGAACAACACCAAGTCCATTGCCGTAAGCATCACTCTCAATAGTGAAGGGCTTGGAAAAATCGGGCATAGCTAGCACAGGTGTAGTACACATAGCTTGTTTTAGTTTGTCAAATGCACACTGAGTAGCAGGTGTCCATGTAAAAGCATCTTTTTTCAATAGAGCAGTTAATGGAGCTGCAAACTTCCCATAATCCTTGACAAACTTGCGATAGTAGTCAGTCAACCCCAAAAAACCACGAAGGCTCTTGAGTGTCTGAGGATGTGGCCAATTGTTCATGGCCTCGATTTTGGCAGGATCCACGCGAACCCCTTGTGCTGAGATAATGTGCCCGAGATACTCAACTTCCTTTTGTCCAAAAACACATTTAGACTGCTTGGCATGGAGATGATGGTCAGAGAAAAGTTGCATGACAAGATCCAGATGCTGGAGATGTTCATCCCATGTTTTACTGTAGATGAGGATATCATCAAAGAATACCAGGATGAATTTCCGCAAGTAGGGTCGAAATATTTTATTCATTAAGGCCTGGAATGTGGAAGGAGCATTAGTGAGGCCGAAGGGCATGAACAAAAACTCATAATGGCCATCATGTGTGTGGAATGCTGTTTTAGGAATATCATCCTCATGAACCCGAATTTGATGATACCCAGAACGAAGATCCAACTTGGAGAAAAAGTGAGCCCCATGAAGCTCATCAAGAAGCTCATCAACAACAGGAATTGGAAACTTATCCTTGATGGTGAGGTGATTAAGTGCTTGGAAGTCAATGCAGAGGCGCCATGACCCATCTTTTTTGCGGACAAGAATAACTGGAGAAGAAAAGGAACTAGTGCTTGGGCGAATAATACCTTGCTTCAATAAGTCCCGAACGAGCATTTCAATCTCTGTTTTTTGGTGAAATGGGTAGCGATAGGGCCTGATGTTGGGAGGAAGGATTACAGGAAGGAGCTGAATACGATGGTCTTCTGGCCTGGAAGGTGGTAATCCCACTGGTTCAGCAAAGACACCTGTATATTGATCCAGAATTTGTTGTAGATCCAAAGGAGTAGTGGAGACCACTGATGGTTGCATCTGGATGGTATGGATCTGAGCGATGACACCATGTGAATTCTTCTTGAGGATTTTTTCCATGCGATGTGAACTGATGATGCTGAGAGAACCTGGTTGTAATCCTGTCAATGTGTGTTTGTGTCCATTGAGGGAAAACTGCATCCAAAGTTCGGCAAAATCCCATAAGATAGGGCCGAGTGTGCGTAGCCATTGAGCGCCCAAAACCACATCACATCCGCCTAAAAGCAAGGCAAACATGTCAGAGCGCAAGGTATAATCTCCCATAGAGATACGCACATTTCAACACTTCCCTTTGCAAGGTAAGGTGCCCCCATTGGCAATCATGACTTCAAAGTTGGAGCAAGGATGGATAAAAGAATCAACTTGTTTGGCGATACGAGGGTCAATGAAATTATGAGTGCTACCAGAATCAATGAGGATTGTAAGAGGAAGCTTCTTGAAGTAACCCCTGACCCGCATTATATGGGGGGTGGTGATTCTAGCTAAAGCATGGAGAGATATCTCTGGTTGGTCATCCTGAGACAGAGGGTCAATAGGCGGTTGCTGAATGTCGACCGGAGCATCCAGTGTTTCTGGATCTTCGTCACCCATTTCAGAGGCAGGCGGAGACTCCACATCCAGGAGATAGAGCTTTTGCTGAACACATCTATGTCCCCGAGTGAATTTCTCATCACAATTATAGCAAAGCCCCTTTTCTCTACGTGCTTGCATCTCTCTTTCAGACAAACGCTTGATAGGAGTCGGTCGAGGAGCCTGCGGTATAGGTGGTCACTGAGAACCCATATTTCGGAAGGGAACAAAAGTGGGCTTGGAGCGTTGTTGGGATGCAATCTTGTCTTCTGCCAACTTAGCCAACCCGAGTGCTTCCATCATTGTGTTGGGACGAAACATTTTGACCTCAGAGCGAATGGCATCCTTTAGACCACTGATAAAACAACTCCGGTAAAATTCATCAGACAATCCTTCGGTGTGGTTGGCTAGATTATCAAATTCGGTTTGATACTCTCTCACAGTTCCAGTTTGGCGAAGTTTAGTGAGGGCTCTTGTGAAGTCATCAAAAGCACTAGGACCAAATCGTTGCAAAAGGAGCTGGCAAAAGTCTGGCCAGTTGGGCTCTGGATGAGCCTTGATGTACCAACGGTACCATTGAAGAGCTTCCTGTTCCAAATGAAAGGATGCCAATGGAACTTTGTTGACATCAAAAGTATTATGCAGACTGAAATACTGTTCTGCACGATAGATCCATCCAGTTGGATCGGTACCATTGAAGCGAGGAAAATCAAGCTTCGGACCACGAAAATTGCTGGAAGAAGAGAACCCATTGTCTACTGAAGACTCGGACTGCCGTTTGTTGTTCATAGCTGAATGTTCAAGATGGAGACCGAGAAATTTTTCATCCAGATCCTAGAGTTTGGCTTGGATGGCTGCAAGTGATTCCTCCATGGTTTTTGCTCTTGCACGGGTGACAACCATAACCAAGATTTTTTATTTTTTTTTTTGATTGGGTAGGAAAACAAAAACAGGAAATACTTCAGTAAGGAAAAATTTGGATTTGGGAAAAAATTAGAAGGGTAATTGGGATTTGACTAGGTTTTGGACACTGTTGGATAGACAGGGAAGCAAAAATGAGGATTTCAGAAGCGGGGTGAAAGAATGAGAAAATTTGGCAGAGGGGAACAAAGAAGCAGAATTCAGAAAGGAACTCTGTGGTAAAATTTGAAGGTGATTGGGTGAAATCTAAGGAAGTTATGGAAAACCCCAAAAATAGACAAATGTGGGATTTCGGGCTTTGGGAAGGGGAATTGGGGATAGGGTCCTTAGGACTGAAATATGCAGAATGGGATGACAGGGGTTCCCCAAAAATTTCAAGGGAAACAGAGTGAAAATAAGGGAGATATGGAGAAAAAACTGATTTTTTTTCTTTTTAGACTGGAGCGGCTAGAGATCTGGAACAACGCCGAATGGATTGAAAACGGATGAATCTGGAACGACTTGCAAAATAGATCTGAAACGACGCAGCAGTGATCGACAATAGTTCAGCTGAAAGTAGATATGGACCCCAGGTATGTGCGGCTTCCTAACAGTTTAGGGGTTTCAGTCGGCCACCAATGCTGTCTGACGGCTTGCGTATTGGGGAAACACCCCTCACTCCACGGCTCAGGTAAAACTGATAACCGTTTTGCCACAAACGACAGCTCTTGGTTTACCTCACGGGTGGGAACTAGTCAATCAGGTAGGGGCCGTTGCCCTTTTCGCTGGCAGGTTCTCTCAATGGGCCAGCTACTTCGGCGTTCCTGCGATACTCCTCACAATGAGTTTTAGGGATTATGCCCAAGTACTTCCCACAGTTAAGCGGATAGAGATTATTCCCAAATCCGAACCTGCAACAGATGCGAAAAAAAATTTGGCAGAAATTTCACCCAGCGAGCCCAAGAAAGTGCTCTGATACCAGATGGGAGGCACCTGCAACAATAAATTAATACGAATATGCGAAATACTAGAAATGACAGAACTCAGAATCACTTTTATATTGATCACAGGCCACTTTGAGGGGGCAACCTCCTATGAGCAAGCTCAATACAAATAACTTCACGGTGCCTTCATAGGTCTCAACACACACTTATATACTAATTCTAGGCGCCAATACTATGGGTCGAAACCATGGGCCGTTACAAACTATAGATCAACAATACTACGGGCGACTTACAAAGCATATGTGCCAACAACAATAACACAAACTATTGATCAACAAATACTATGGGACGACTTACAAAGCATATGCGCCCAACAACAACATACTAACAAAGTAAAGACATGGGTTCCTAACATGGTGACCCATCTCGCAACTTGGGCATGAGTAACTAATTTGATTCGATGTACAGGTATGGATTCAGTTACAGAATGTGGAGAAGGTAAACCTGCAGAGATATTCACAGTAGGATAAAACGATGAAGAGATATGACACGGGGGTTCAAAATTTTGGGGGGGACATTCGGCATTGTTTGGGGTTTTCGGTTCTTGGAGTTTTTGCGTTTTGTTGGGGAGAGACTCTGAGACATAGATAGAGTCGAAGAAGTAGATCTAGAATGCCATAAAGATCCCGTGCATATGCGTGATATTGGATAAGAGACATGGAGATGAGTTCGAAGGAGGACTACAGGACGTGAATAGATTGAGGAAGCTGCATGAAGCCTTGAATCCACGAGCAGAGAAACTAGTTGCAGGACAGAGTCTAGCCCGCAACCCTGTAATGAACCAACTTGTTTAAGTGGATGTAAGAGATAGAGTTAAGGGTTGGGAATGATTGATAAAATCAGTGAAGACTAGGATCTCATAGAACTAGCAGTAGGACCTTCTTATGCCTACCCTGAATAGCACTAGAAGGGAAGGGGCCTTGAGGGACTTTGTAGCAAAGAGGAGTGTCTTCCTTGTGTTGGGTGAGGTTGATAACATGGGTGCCTGACCTGGTAAGTGATTGAGATGTCTGTATCATTGTGGCTGAGCTCACTGACTTAACAATATCCTCCCTGTTGCCCTGTATGCTTGATAAACCCAGCTGCAGGGTGGCTTAGTTTTAGCACCTGACTATCTACAGCATAAAATGTTGAAAATGAAAGTTGGAGGGTTATAAACCTTACTTGGTGGAGACCCGACGTCCCCTTATTTCTCCATGGTTAGATGCTAAGGTATGAAAAGATTGGTGTGGAATGGGTGGACATGGTGCATCATAAGGAAATTTGCAAAGGGATGCATTAAAGGACCTTTTAAAGGACCCAAAATAACCCTAAGTCCCATAGTCTACATATAAATAATGTGAAGAGTTAAGAGCTACGTAGGTTAGCACCATTGATCGGGCACAGGCGCGAGATCAACGCTTCCCGTGGATCGTTGCAAGGAAGAAAGGGAGTAGGTCGATGTGATTTGGATTACCACCGGACAGGTGTCATCTCTGGAGGATTTCGCAAGGAGGAAAAGCACCAAGGAAAAGTGTTTCAAGTGCATGTGATGCCTCGATGGTGGGGCAGGGCACTAGAGATCTATGGTGGAGGTCCATCGTCTCAGATCAGAGGGTTCAGGATAGTTATGCTTTGCCACCCGGTAGGTCTCCTGAGATCAATGGTGCGGGTTAAAGGGAAGGTCAGATCAACGATTCTCGGCGATGGTCACATCGGGAAGTAGTCTGCCGAATAGAGAAAGGAGTGTTTGCAACAACTGGGACCCATATGACAGATGTCAACAACACCAGGGCCTGTCGCAGGATGGAAGGGTGGTATTAGAAACCACTTAAGTGTATGCGACATTGCTTTCGTAGACACATGGGGTCCAATGAATGGTGCAGATCAACGCGGGAAGGATGATCTGATGGTAGAAAAGGGTTGGCTTTCACATATGAAGTTAGAAAAGAAAGCAGATCTGATGGTTAGAATCAATATAAGAGCAATCGACAGGCTATAGAATTGGACATGTGGCGAAGAAGCTTGAAAGATAAAGAAAAAGGGTTTATATAATACAAGTCGGCGTGGGAAGTTGACATTTCCTCTCGAACCTGTCGAAGTTAGAAGCCTCTCAACGTGTGAGAGACGAAGAAGGAAACAGGACCTTCCACAGGGCATGCTCAGGGTTTCCAGTGAAAGGTAAGACCGTGTAACCATTGTTCTCTGCAAAACTAGGTCTATTTACGGTAATAAAATGGAAGAGGAGCAGGTTTCTACCAGTTCTAGGGTTAAAATTGCGTTAGAGGATAGGGATTTCGATGTATATGACACTATTGTTCAGCTCCCTGTGCATGAGGTTAAGAAGAGGCTACGGACTTTGCTCGAGTAGGGTTTGGATATACATAGGGTCTTCCAATCTTCCTTATTTTTCTCCTATCTAGAGCAGATTATGAATTTTCCTGAGTTTGTGTCTTGGTGTTCGTCGAACTATTCAGAGCCCCAGCGGGTTATCATGGACGCCTAGCAATTGAAAATTGTCTGTACAGTAGACGCATCAGTCGTTAGGAGGTCTTCAAGAGTACCTGAGTCCCAAACCATTGAGTTCAAAGAGTTGTCTGAATAGTCTGTCATTGCTTTGTTTCGTCAAGTTTCCCCCGAAGGTAGGCAAGCATTTTTAGCCACTTGCTTTAAACCTGATGTAGAAGTTGCAGAAGCCCCTTACTCATTGGATGTCAACCTTTTTAATGACAATACCAAATTGGTCCTTTCGTTGTTTGCCCAGTTTTTAGGTTTAGATACAGACCTATGGGTCAAAGAATTAATGTTAAATTTGTTGTTTAGGATTAGCGTCAATTCGCAAGGAGCTAAAATTGCACCAGTACCATCCCTCAGGTTTGAGGATTTTCTAGCAGAAAGGATCCAATCGCAGTTAAGCAGTTTTCCCAATACTAGGCTTTTCCGGTATCAAGCTCAATTGGCAAAAATGGTTATGTCTAGCAGTGCACAGAGTCTGTGGTTTTTCGCCGTTGCTCGACACAAAGGATTTGGAGGACAATGTCTTCAATTACTTGAACTATATTTTACCCCTTGATTATGAAGTCTTTTTTGGGGAGAGATTACCCCGGGTTTTTCCAGAGATGGAGGCTGTGATGCAGCTGAAAGATGAACTGGCAGTTGGAGACTGGTTTATGTTGAAAGAGGCTACAGTGGTCAGGTTATACGGTTTGACACATAAGCCCTTTTTTTTTCCAGCCTTCCTGACTCTTAGGGTTTTTGCTCTCGAGTTCATTAGGCAAAAGCTGACTCTGGAGGATGAGCAATTTTTGCAATTCAAGAAGGGTACTGACCTAAAATACCCATGGCAGGTAGGTCCATTCATCATAAAGAGCAAGGAGGATCTGGTGAGGTAGAAAGGTTATTAAATTCTACGGGGTTCAAGAAAGATGTGGCAATTGATTATGATCCTCTGCATATTATTTATAAGAGGAGGAAATCATGTAATCGGAGGGATTTTGAACATAAAGAGACAGAAGGATTACTCAAGGGGCGAAATTTGCTCTGCTATGAGCCCGATGTGGAGGAGGTTATAGACTTGCAAGATGATGACCTAATTCTGTCTATTTTGATAATGGACATAGATCAGGTGCCAGACACTTCAGAAGTGGGCCGAAAAAGAGATTTAGAAGAAGTTAAAGATGCAGAAACTGAATAAGGGAGCAAAGACAAGAGGACCAAAGTGGAAGCGTAGGATGAGGTAGTTGTTGACTCAACTCAAAATGAGTTGGTGGTTTCTGCAACTAAAGTGGAATTGGTTGTTTTAATGGATGGTGAAAGAGCTGATAATGAGGGGCTTTCAGTCTTGGAGGTCGAAGTTCAAGAATACCAATTTCAAGAGGTAAAGGAAGGTAATGATGCAAGTAGAGTTTTGTCCAGGTCTGACCTATACGAGCAATATGGTAAAAACAAACAAGCCTCTATCCAAAATATTTGTAATCTCATGCCAACAGTCCGGGGGCTATCGAGTTCTGGGTTTTCCTTGATGACCAACAGAGACTCGAAGAGAAACACTTTAAACCTGGCAATATGTATAGAGAATAAGGTGATCGAAGTAAGGGTCGATTGGAAGAAAATCCCAATCCCAAATAAAATCCAGTTTCATAAGCAGATCAGAGAAGGCATATATGAGGATTTCGTAGGAGGATCACTAAAAGCCGATAATTTGGAAGTTACTGTCAGAATGTTAAAAGGCCATTTGAAACAGGAAAGACTAGAAAACAAAGCTCTTCAACAGAAGGTCAAGAACCTAGAAGCCAAACTAGCTGGAAGCGGCGACAGAGACGACACCAATAAACAGTTGTTGGTAGAGAAAGATAACCTCATTCTAAAAATACAGAAAGTAGCAAAGATCCCAAATATACAGCTAATCCAGGCTCCAGAAGAAACAAATCTAGAGATAGAAAAGTATTCCTTATCTAAACAATTGAGGGATTGTGAAGCGGAATTGTTAAAGTTTGCTGGCAAAGAAGCAATTGGGAAAAGGAGAGAATAAACTTGGAAAAGTAGCTTGAAGATTTAAAAAGTAACTTGTCGAATCTGGACATGCGGCCTTCCAATATGAACCAAAATGGATATGAAGATAGTGCAAATAGATTGGTGTAGGCTATGTCCCATGTCAGTCTGAAAGATGTTGAGATCAAAGAATTGAAGGAAAAAACTCAAAGGTTGGAAGAGGAGAGCAATAAAAAAGAAGAAGAAGCAAGAACCCTGCAAGAGAAATAGGACAAGCTAGGGGAAGTTAATAAAAGGCTTTCTCATCAAGTTATGGGCCAGGTTGCTATGCAAGGATGTAAACATCTAGCGTGGGATCGGATTATAAAGGTAGTTGAAGACTTTAGGCCATACCTGGAGTTTATGAGGATAAAAGATCAAACAATTAGTGATGCTTTCACCAGTTGTATGGCTGTAAGGGAAACTCTAAGCCAAAAACCCAAAGAGACTGCACAGAACGCTATTACCTTTCTAAATAGCTTATCAGAGGATGAAAGGAGAACCCTCAATATTGGATACTGGATCACTGCAATTGCAGTGGCAAGGAGGGTCCTCAGGAAGTATGCACAGGTAGAAG
This sequence comes from Larix kaempferi, assembly GCA_027924585.1. Classification (NCBI taxonomy): domain Eukaryota; kingdom Viridiplantae; phylum Streptophyta; class Pinopsida; order Pinales; family Pinaceae; genus Larix; species Larix kaempferi. The sequence continues at coordinate 1,431,207 of BSBM01001286.1, forward strand.
GTGTAGAGGCCAAGGTTGAGGAAATGAGGAGACATGCAACAGAGTTCAAAGGACAATTTGGAAAGCTAGTTGAAATGGGGTTACCGGCATTTTGGGATGGTAGTCAAGAGCTGATTTCCGAAAACACATATAAAAAATTGCTTTGGAACATAAGGATGGATCATGCCAATTTCAAACGTCTGAGCCCTTTTCCCACCAGTAGAACTTTGATAGAAAAGCTCACATGAGACTTCAAAATCTTGAACAGGTTGGTCTCTATTGGCAAGAGACTTCCCCCAGTTTCCTACTCAGAGAATATCAAGATAAGGGTCATGGTAAAGTAGATGGTGAGCTATGACCTTCTGTCTGCCGAGCTATGGGCCATCGTGGAAAGATACAAAAAGATGAGATACACATTCCATCCTGCACAGTAGCCATTAGGGATTTTTATTTTTCAAAAGAGTTGTTGATATTTTTAAAGACTTTTGAGACATTTTTATTTCTAAAGTAATTTGGAATATTTTTTGAGGCGGCTATTGGGAATAGCCAATTGGTGCAACTACTTTACTATCTTTTTTTTTGTCTTGACGTTAGTTGTCATTTAGTAAAAAGATGGGTAAATGTGAAAGAAAATAGTTAGGCCTATTATCCCATTTTGATAATGGTGAATATGTCTTGATGAGGTGTTGTTTTTGTTGTAACCGTTTTCTGGTCCAAATGAGTCAAGTAGGAGGCCCTATACAACTATATATGCTATGTAATTGAAAGAATAATGGTTCAAAACTTTTTGGAGAATTGTATATTGCTCTGTGTAAGACATTTTGATTTTTATTGAATAAAGTTGACCTAGCCGAGTAGGTGTTTTTATCAGGGATTCCTGTGTCATTGGTCTTGCAATCTGTTCTTTATTTTCCCATGTGAATTGTGTTCCTTTCTTTGTCAATCCATTTCTTAATTGCTTATTCATGTTTGGTTCAATGTAGTATTTGAATGGAATTCATAGAAATTATGCTCTGTTCAGATCATACCAAGCATTCAACTACTATTTTATGCTAAAGTCGATATAGAATTCATGTTTACCATGATTTATATTGACGGACTGTTCATCTCTCTTCTAACTCACCAACTAAAATCTTTTTGACTGTGAGTTGGTGGCTACCTTGCCCCTGTATGAATATATATGCAAAGTTTGTCAATGATGTTCATGTTTTGTTTAATTTGACTCCATTGGCCCAATAGAAATCCATGATGGTTTCCAGCAAAAAATATTTAAGGATGATCTGTTCTACCAGGAATCTGACCTCCTAAATGTGTTTGAACGATTATCTTAAGAAATGAATGCTGGTGTATGTTTTCACTGTTGACGCCTTTGATTATTTCCAGTATTTCATGTATTTGTAGAGAGAGTCATATCTGATTATGCTGGGTCAGTAGCATTAGTCCAAATTTGGTTAGTGGTTACCTCGAATTGCCCTCTCCCACAACCTTCGGGGTTATTCTGGGTGTTAACACTTACCATGAGTATGTTTCCTGAAATGCTTGATAAACCGAGCTAGAGATTGGCCTAGAATTGGAATGGATCTTGACTGTTACAGAGTCTATCTAGCCCTCCTTAGTGGATACATATCCCATCTTGGGGGTGGTATCTTAGATGAAAGAGTATAGGCTGGACATAGACCTAAGGTTGGGTGGAACGTTGCTCTCACTTAACTAGTTGCTGGGGCAACTTCAAGATACAAAGATAAGTGTTCTGTGGAATGAATGGTGTCATTTATATGTTATTATTATGTTGTTTTTATCAAGCTGTTAAATGAATGTTATATGAATGTGGACAATAAATAGACCATGTGTAAACCTGAGTAGAAGGCTGAGTGTCGGTTGAAATACTTCATACAGTTGCATGAGTTAATCCATTGTTAATTGTACATGTATTAGATGTATGGATAGACTTAACTGTTTGTGTTATGTGCATTTTGTATGAAATGTTAACCTTGTAATGGACTGCTAACCTTATTGAATCATGGGATGGTTAGGGGGCCTGTGACATCCTTAAAATTCTCTATGAGTTATGGAAAGATAGGTTATGGCACGAGACAAGTAGAATTCTATTAAAAGTTGGAAGGTTCCTTAGAGTGTTTATGGACCAAACATTAGGAAATAAAATGAAGAGGTTGGATACCTCAGTTGTGAAGGGGATTGCACCAACTGATAGAGCTCTCCAAGAGCTTTCCAATGGTACCAACCTTGCTTCATTTGGACCAAGGGTGAGGAAGTTATTTCCCTTGGAATATTTCCTCGATTAAGGGTCTGGAGTATGGTAATTTTCGCATCCACAATTGCTGATTGTGGGTAAAACATGTAGCGGAAAGAAAAGTTGGATTTCCACATTTTCACACCTGCAATTGTGGATTGCGAGTTGCGGAAAGGTTGTTTGGCAGAAAAGTATATTTCCTCATTTCTGCACCCACAATTGAGGATTGTGGATTGCAAAACAGTAAGTTTTTCGTTGTGGAATTTTGGATTTCCGCATCCGCAGTATGGATTGCGGATTGCAGATTGCAGGTTGTGGATCTGCCGTTGTGGATTGCGGATTGCAGAAAGGTAAGTTTATAGTTGTGAAGTTTGGACTTCCGCATCCACAGTACGGATTGCATAAAGGTAAGGTTTTTGGCTATGCAATTGTGCATTTTCGCATCCGCAATTGCGGATTGCAGATTGCGGACCTGAGTCACTTCAATTGTGTATTTAGTCGAATTGGAAGAAAAAAGTAACAAAGGATCTTCTGTGGCCATAGAAGGCCATGGGGACATTATAGAGTGGTATCATAGCTTCAGTTACAACACTGGAGTTGTTAGGGACGAACGATGGAAGAAATCACAACGTAAAGAAGTGCCTTGGGTGCTGTTTAAATCTATTTTAATAATTTACTATCAATGAATAATTTCAGGATTGTGTGGATGTTTCAAGTTCTATGCTATCTAATAAACATTTACATCATGCACAGTGATTGCAGCAGCTTACAGTTGGAACATACAGCAAGGTTGTGTGTCAGAAACAAAGAATGGTGACCATAGATGATGCACATAACTCCTATGGACTTGAACAAGACATGTTGGGGGAAAATGTGCAGGAAGAGCATGCAGAAACAACATCTAATGGAAGAAGGGAGCAGGTGGCTCACTAGGACTGGGTTGAGACCATGGTAAGCTTTAATGAGAGGCTAATAAAGGCACAAGAAGAGAAACACCAGATCAAGGCAGGAATTCTGCAGAGCCTCACTGACATGCATCAGAAAGTAAACATGGGGTCCAATCCAATCAATATGGGACAAGAAGAAAAGAATGTAGATATCCATTCTCGAGGTCGTTCTAGGCAAAGGAATCCAAGCCATAAAGGGGGTTTTGTTAGCAGAAGGCACAGGACATGCTCTTCGAGATCTCCTTTCAATAGTTTAAAACACTGTAGAGACTCTCCAAGAAGTCCAAGACACATTTACAATCAGACTGAGAAAAGAAGGAGGTTCAGAGGGATCTCACAAGGAGAATTCAGGAAAGAAAGAGCTGCTACCTTTGATGGAGAAAGCAAGACAGGCCAAGAGGCTGAGGCATGGATACTTGGAATGAAAAAGTATTTCAAAATGTATTATTATTCAAAATGTGAGAAGGCTAGAATTTCCATTTACAATCTAAATGGAAGAGCTTCCATCTAGTGGGAACACCTCATGAAAGTAAAGAGGACCAGTGAAAGAAGGACCAGCTGGGAGCGATTTAAAATATACTTCAAGGATAAATACCTATCAGCTATGTATTATGACAACAAGAGAAAGGAGTTCAATGAAATCAGGTGGGGGGGAAATTCCATGGAAGAACATGTTCATAAATTCTTGGAACTGTTAAGGTATGTAGATTACATCAAGGATGAGAGGGTGAAGATTTAGTGCTTCCTTGGAATCCTACCCCAGAACTATAGGGATAGGATTGAGTTTTTCCACCCACCAATCTTGGATGAATCCATTAGAATGGCCATGCTATGTTATGAGAAGCATAAAGAGAAGAAAGATACTCAACTAGCATGGAAAGGAAATCCCAAAAGAGGATTTGAACCAAGGAGGAGTGGCTTCAAGCCACCTTTCAAGAATTAGTCCAAAAACTTTCCACAGGGACAACCATTAGGAAGTGGATTCAAACACGCTGCAACAGTAGAGAAAACATCAAAACGACCACTTCAGTGTTGGGGATGTGGAGACAACCACATGATTAGATATTTCCTACATCGAAGAGGTAATATCCGAATCTTGCACAACTTGGGAGAAGCAACCACAGTAAAGGATATGGCTAGACCCACACCTCGAATCTAGGCAGCACTGTATGATCACCAAGCATACCACTAGGAAGCAGTGGTAGAAGTTGAAGGTAAGAATTCTAAGCAATCTATTTCTGTTTTAATTGATCCAGGATCCACTCATAGTTATGTGTCCCCTAAAATGGTTGAAAGATGTTCACTTGGTAAAGTGAAACATAGTAAGTCTTTGTTAGTTCAACTAGCCACTGGGACCAAGAGAAAGGTGAGTGAAGTGGTAGTCAAATGTCCTATAGAACTGAATGTACTACTCACCACATTAAACTTGAATGTACTACCCTGAGGATCTTATGATGCCTTGATAGGCATGGACTGGTTGGAGAAGCATAGAGCCAAACTTAACTTCTACAAGAAGATACTTGAGAGTATTGATGATGAAGGAAGACCAGGGTTGGTTAAAGGAATTCCAAAGCAAGTTTCAGTAAGGCAGATTTAAGATTTACAACTGAGAAAGTTCTACAAAAAGGGTTTCCCGTTATATGTTGTGCATATATCAGGCTCAATAGAAGATAAAGGGTGATAGCTGAAAGACTTTCAACTGCTATAGGAGTTCCAATATGTATTCCCAGATGAAGTACCGGGACTACCACCCAAGAGGGACATTGATTTCTCCATTAACCTTGTTCCAGGAGCAACACGAAGCTCCAAAGCCCCTTATAGAATGAGTACATCTGAGCTGATAGAACTAAAAATGTAGCTGCAAGAATTAATGGACAAAGAGTATATCAGACCGAGTGTGTCTCCTTGTAGCGCACCTGTGTTGTTTGTTAAGAAGAAAGATAGGAATTTAAGGCTATGCATAGATTACAGACAGCTAAACAAAGTAACCATGAAGAACAAGTATCCATTACCAAGAATTGATGACTTGTTTGACCATATGAAGGAAGCTAAAGTGTTCTCCAAGATTGACTTGAGGTCTTGATACCATCGAGTGAGGATAAAGAATGAAGACATTCACAAAAAACTTTCCGAACTAGATATGGACAATATGAGTTCATTGTGGTGCCATTTGGCCTAATCAATGCACCTGCTACTTTCATGTGTCTTATGAACAGTGTCTTTAGTAAATACCTGGATAAGTTTGTGATTATATTCTTAGATGACATTCTGGTGTATTCAAATAATGAAGAAGATCATATTGAACATTTGAGAATGGTACTGCAAGTCCTTAGAGAACATCAGTTGTATGCAAAGCTGAGCAAGTGTGACTTTTATCAATAAATGGTGCAGTATTTGGGACATATTATTTCAGCAGAACCTATTTTATTAGATCCAGAGAAGATTGAGGCCATAATGGATTGGCCTACCCCGAGGAATGTTGCAGATGTAAGATCATTCATGGGTCTTGCAGGGTACTACATAGATTCATTTAAATTTTCTCCAAGATAGCACACCCAATTACATCATTACAACGGAAGGAAATCAAATGTATATGGTCTGAGAAGTGTGAAAGGAGTTTTAAGAAGCTGAAAGAATTACTTACCAGTGCTCCTGTTTTAAAGATTGCAGATCCAAATAAAGACTTTGTGGTATGCATTGATGCTTGCATGGAAGGATTGGGTGGAGTACTCATGCAAGAAGGATTTGCAATTGGCTATGAGTCCATGAAGTTGAAAGATCACGAAAGGAACTATGCCACTCATGACTTAGAGATAGCAGCCATAGTACATTCTCTCAAGAAATGGAGACATTACCTATTGGGAAGAAGATTTGAACTCAGGACAGACCACATGAGTTTAAAGTATTTGTTTAACGAGCCAAATCTAAGTGCCTGACATACTATATGGATGTAATTTCTCTGTGAGTTTGACTTGGACATTAAACATGTTAAAGGAAAGGAGAATAAGGTTGCTGATGTGCTCAGTAGCAAAATTTCATATTGCAGCAATAAGTGTTTGTAAATTAGATTTGAAGGCAAGGATCATTGAAGTTCAAGCTACTGATGAAGATTACCTACAAATCAAAGAGAACTTGTAGCAGGGAAGGGTGGATGACAAGTGCGCAGGGTATCATATTGGGGAAGATGATGTCCTTATGTACTAAGATGCCAGACTGTTTATTCCAAACTGTGCAGAACTAAAGGATCTTGTGTTGGGCGAGATACACCAAAATCCATATTCTGGCCACCTAGGATATCAAAAGACTATAACCGCAGCCAGAAAACAATACTTTTGGCATGGTATGAAGAAGGGTATAGCATAGTATATTGCTAGATGTCAAAAGTGTCATCAGGTCAAGTTAGAGAATCAACATCCAGCAGGACTGTTGCAACCATTTCCCATTCCAAAGTGGAAATGGGAAGTGATTTATATGGACTTTATAACAGGTTTTCCCATGACTGGGAAGAAAAATGATTCCATTATGGTTGTAGTGGACAAGCTATCAAATGTATCTCACTTCATTCCGGTTAAATCTACTCACAAGACCAATGACATTGCAAATATCTTCATGAGGGAGATATTCAGGTTGCATGGATTTCCCAAGGCAATAGTTTCAAATCGGGATACAAAATTCACTTCCAACTTTTGGAAAGGGTTATTTCAAGAGTGGGGACTAAGTTGAATTTCAGTACAGCTTACCATCCTCAGACAGATGGTCAGACCGAGAGAGTAAACCAGATTCTGGAAGACATGTTAAGGATGTATGTGATGGACAAACCATCCAAATGGGAGGAATACCTACATTTGGTAGAATTTTCCTACAATAATGGGTACCAGGCATCGTGGAGGATGAGCCCCATTGAAGTTTTGTATGGTAGAGGATGCAGAACTCCAGTAAATTGGGACAGCCTAGTGAACAGGGTAGTACTTGCACCAGAAATGATTGAAGAGATGTAACAAGAAGTTTTCAAGATCACGCAGAATTTGAAGGCAGCTCATGATAGGCAGAAAAGTTATGTAGACTTGAAGATAGTGCACAAAGAATTCCATATTGGGGTTCATGTCTACTTGAGAGTGAGACCAACGAAGATCTCCATGAATTTGGGGAGTTGTGCCAAGTTAGCACCCAGATATTGTGTACCATTTGAAGTCCTTGATAGAATAGGACCAGTTGCATATAGGATTGCATTACCTGCTAACATGAAATCTCATGATGTTTTTCATGTCTCTTTGCTGAATAAATATATACATGATCCTAATCACATCATTGATTGGCATGTGAGGCAAGTGGAACCAGAGGGAAAATTCTAGGCGGAGCCTATATGCATCCTCGACCGAAAGGTTACCTTACTCCATAGGTGATCCATCGGATAGTTAAAGGTGCAATGGAAGCACCTTAGTACAGAGGAGGCGAGCTGGGAGCTGGAGGATGCCATGAGATTGGCATTTCCGTTTTTGGTCAGTTTTGAGAACACCGAGGACAGTGTTGTCCTAAGGGGGAGGGAGTTGTAATACCCCTGCCCTGCCTTAGTAATTATTGGTCTCAATGTAAATATTGTGTTATGCAATGTATGTCGATCGTAGTGTGGAGCTCAAGGCCAAGGCCCCAATAGTGGATGTTTAAGGTTTACTTTCATAGGAAAGTATTTGATAGTGGAACTATACATGTGCTGTTAAGGCATGAAATTTTTTAATGAATGTAAATGGTTAATATTGCAATGAAAATACCTTGAACTGGCTAATTGAGGAAACTAATGAGAAGGGGGCGAAGGTATCCACTAGGGAGAGGTGAGGGGGATGTGGGATGGGGACCCATCCTACCACTTGGGCAGGAGTAACCAATTTGATTCCCTGTACGGGTACGAATTCAGTTACAAAACATGGAGAAGGTAAACCTGCGGAAATATTCGCAGTAGGATAAAACAACGCAGAGATCTGAGACGGGGGTTCAGACTTTTGGGTGGGACATTCGGCATTGTTTGGGGTTTTCGGTTCCTGTAGTTTTTGCATTCTGTTGGGGAGAGACTTTGATACGTAGAAAGACCCGAAGAATAGAGCCGAAATTCCATAGAGATCCCATGCATATGTGTGATCTTAGAGAAGAGACCTAGAGATGAGTTCAAAGGCAGACTATAGGACGTGAATAGCTTGAGGAGGCTACCTGAAGCCCTGAATCTGCGAGCAGAGAACCGAGTTACAGGACATATTCTATTCCGCAACCTTGTAATGGAACAACTTGTTTAAGTGGATGTAAGAGATAAAGTTAAGGGTTGGGAATGATTGATAAACTCAGTGAAGACTAGGATCTCACCAAACTAGGAGTAGGACATTCTTATGCCTACCCTAAATATCATTGGAAGGGAAGGGGCCTTGAGGGACTGTGTAGCAGAGAAGAGGGCATTCCTTGTGTTAGGTTAAGTTGATAACATGGGTGCCTTAATTGTTGAGTGACTGAGATGTCTGTAGCTCTGTGGTTGAGCTCATCGACTTAGCAATAACCTCCATGTTTCCCTCTACTCCGAGGACCAATAGTTTCTTTTGAGGTGATATCCAAACTGCATATAAAAACCATGACTATATATATAACCACAACAACAACACTTCCTTCACGAATTTTATGATCACAAACATGCAACTGTAAATGAATATTTTGATTTCCAAAGATTAATACAAAAATCACCCAAAATTTCTCATATTCAAATGATTTAATAAAAGCATCACACTAAAATAATAATATGTTAGATTCAAATGAAAATAGCAACATCACCGAAAAAACATAAATCACATTAAATGATATAAAATATCCATAGGTTACATCTAGTCTTTCCCGCTCTTGAAAGAGGCAATGACAGGAGACATTGGATGGCTATCACTCAGCTAGAAGAAGGCATTGAAGGTTATGATATTAGTTGATTCATGCATTTTACTAAAACCCGACTAGAGTCGATGTACCAATTCACTATTTGTCCTAGCGGACGATGCAATAAAGGACTTACTCAAAATATATTTTTGAGATGGATGTGCTTTCACATCATCACCTTCCAAAACAATCATTGATGTATTACTTTGTGAAGATTTCATTGGGAACTCCTCTCACACTCTCTCCATATTTTTTTGTGTATTTCCTTATTTATTATTGGTACATCTCTCTCGAAACCATACAAATAAAATTTGGTCCCCATATGCTTTTTCTGCACTACCTTCCCGCATAAATTTTTTAAACAATGACTTCCCCTCATTGACCCCACATTTGGATGACCACTTCCCAACATTGAATTTGGAAAGCCATAATCCTAAATTTTTTATCGCATTTGTTCGTGACTCATATGAAGTTTCTTTGTGTTTAAATTCAAATTCACCAACAGTACTTTCTTCCCCCTTTTTTACTTTTTTCTATCCATCAGTAATTTTTTGATTTCCCTTTTTTTCTCTTTTGGAGTAATTTTCTGTGACTTTCTTGCTAAATATAAAACCTTCCATTTTTAATAAAAAATTTGTATGGGGAGCTGCATAGAAATATTGCTTTCCATGATATATTTCAGAATAAATTTGTTTGACCAATTTAGGTAGAAAATAATCTTTGTCTCTTACCTGTCAATGACTGGCCAACATTTGAGCAGTGAGTAACATTGTTGGAGATACCGTGTTTTGCCACCAAGCCCTCGCTTGGTTCGTTATTATCCAATGCTCCCACCTACAATGTGATTTGTTGGCTAATATCCATAGACATCATCGATCCCAACTCTCATTGTGGATGATCCACGTGTTCAAAAGAAATCCAATCATCTTGACGTGAAAATTTGTAGGTATATGTTTTATATAACCTTTTTGCAAATATTCAAGGTCACTATCCCCATTCATAATTTAGTTAATTGAACAAGGATATTTGAAAAATAATTTTTTACCGTCTTGTCCATCTTGTCCACCAGTTTGGTAGTTCTTTGTGGATTCTCCATCACATTCAATGTCTTCATTGGATACTATAATTTTATTGGATGATATCTGAGTGTGCTCTTTATTTAAATCTGTAGTAAAATAGGAATTTGAAGAAGTTATTGAACATAATTGACCGATAAAAGTAAAATACGATGAAATAAGACATCTTAAAACGTTAATACAAAAACCTTGGTTTATATACAATTCATGATAGAAACTTTTCATAAACAACTCTTGTTGTACTGTCTCCAATATAGAAATTATTATTCTATATGGCAACCTGATCAACAAACGAATAACTCTACCTCCTGCATACAATGAAAGAATTGTACCTCAAGAAGAGACCAGTATGGAAACCATGTGATCTGATAATTCCTGTGTCCTTTCTTTTTCAAAAACATGGCTTCTTGAACTATCATTCATAACCTTGGACAAAGGTAAATCAGTCATTGGTATGTTCTCATCCTTCCAATTCATATCCATTTGAACAGTAGACAAATTATCTACATCCCATCCAATTATCCAATACTGTATAATAGAGAATCCCATAAATAAGTCCTTTGATAAAAATCTATAAAATCCCTTGGTAGGATTCCACGTTACCAATTTTTTTTATTTCTTGTTGAAATGTGTGAAAGCTTTAGAAACCAAACAGGATTTTTCCATATCAGCTAAAAGGATACAAGTACAAGACGCTTCATTTTATTCTAAGTAGTACAACAACGCAAGCATATCTTATTTTGTCCAAGCACTAACACAATTACACATATCAACAATAACAAGTTCACTACTGATTGCCACAACAAAAACTGCAATGAATCTTAGTATGTTGACCAAAGATGCAGGATAAAAAAATAGACAAGAAATTTGTGAACTATCTTTGACGCAGTCAATGGACATACCCATCCCCTTTTATTGATATATATGTTCAATATTTTCTTAGCATCCTTTGGTAATTTGGCACCATTATCCTCTTCAAATGCTTTCTTTCTCTTTTTTTCTAGGAGATTTTGCTTGCTTATCAGAGCATAAAATACTACACAGTTGCTGGAGAGGATTGTAATATGCCTACCCTGCCTTAGTAATTATTGGCCTCAATGTAAATATTGTGTTGTGCAATGTATGTCGATCGTAGTGTGGAGCTCAAGGCTAGTGCCCCACTAGTGGATGTTTAAGGTTTACTCTCATAGGCAAGTATTTGATAGTGGAACTATGCATGTGTTGTTAAGCCATGAAATTTTGCAATGACTGTAAATGTTTAATATTGCAATGAAAATAACCTGAACGGGATAAGTGAGGCAGCTAATGAGAAGGGGGTGAAGGTATCCACTAGGGAGAGGTGAGGGGGCTGTGGGATGGTGACCCATCTCGCAACTTGGGCATGAGTAACTTATTTGATTCGATGTATGGGTATGGATTCAGTTACAGAATGTGGAGAAGGTAAACCTGCAGAGATATTCACAGTAGGATAAAACGATGAAGAGATATGACATGGGGGTTCAAAATTTTGGGGGGGACATTCGGCATTGTTTGGGGTTTTCGGTTCTTGGAGTTTTTTCGTTTTGTTGGGGAGAGACTCTAAGACATAGAGAGAGTCGAAGAAGTAGATCCAGAATTCCATAGAGATCCCATGCATATGCGTGATATTGGATAAGAGACCTGGAGATGAGTTCGAAGAAGGACTACAGGACGTGAATAGCTTGAGGAAGCTGCATGAAGCCTTGAATCCGTGAGCAGAGAACCTAGTTCCAGGACAGAGTCTAGATCGCAACCTTGTAATGAACCAACTTGGTTAAGTGGATGTAAGAGATAGAGTTAAGGATTGGGAATGATTGATAAAATCAGTGAAGACTAGGATCTCATAGAACTAGCAGTAGGACCTTCTTATGCCTACCCTGAATAGAACTAGAAGGGAAGGGGCCTTGAGGGACTGTGTAGCAAAGAGGAGGGTCTTCCATGTGTTGGGTGAGGTTGACAACATGGGTGCCTGACCTGCTAAGTGATTGAGATGTCTGTATCTTTGTGGCTGAGCTCACTGACTTAGCAATATCCTCCCTGTTGCCCTGTATGCTTGATAAACCCAACTGTAGGGTGGCTTAGTTTTAGCACCTAACTATCTACAGCATAAAATGTTGAAAATGAAAGTTGAAGGGTTAGAAACCTTACTTGGTGGAGGCCGGATGTCCCCTTATTTCTCCATGGTTAGATGCTAAGGTATGAAAAGATTGGTGTGGAATGGGTGGACATGGTGCATCATAAGGAAATTTGCAAAGGGATGTATTAAAGGACCCAAAATAACCCTAAGTCCCATAGTCTACATATAAATAATGTGAAGAGTTAAGAGCTACGTAGGTTATCACCATCGATCGGGCACAGGCGCGAGATGAACGCTTCCTGTGGATCGTCGCATGGCCGAGTTGCAAGGAAGAAAGGGAGTAGGCGGATGTGATGGGGATTACCACCGGATAGGTGTCATCTCTGGAGGATGTCGCAAGGAGGATAAGCACCAAGGAAAAGGGTTTCAAGTGCATGCGCTGCCTCGATGGTGGGGCAGGGCACTAGAGATCTGCAGTGGAGGTCCATCGTCTCAGATCAAAGGGTTCGAGATAGTTATGCTTCGCCACCCGGTAGGTCTCCTGAGATCAATGGTGTGGGTTGCAGGGAAGGTCAGATCAACGGTTCTCGGCGATGGTCACATCGGGAAGTAGCCTTCCGAATAGAAAAATGAGTGTTTGTGACAACTGGGACCCATATGACAGATGTCAACACCAGGGCCTGTCTCAAGATGGAAGGGTGGTATTGGAAACCACTTAAGTGTATGCGACACTACTTTCGTAGACACATGGGGTCCAATGAACGGTGCAGATCAATGCGGGAAGGATGATCCGATGGTAGAAAAGGGTTGGCTTTCACATATGAAGTTAGAAAAGAAAGCAGATCCGATGGTCAGACTCAATACAAGAGCAATCGATGGGCGACAGAAGTGGACATGAGGCGAAGAAGCTTGAAAGATAAAGAAAAAGGGTTTATATAATAAGAGTCGGCATGGGAAGTTGACATTTCCTCTCGAACCTATTGAAGTTAGAAGCCTCTTAACATGTGGGAGATGAAGAAGGAAACAACACCTTCGACAGGGCATGCTCAGGGTTTCCAGTGAAAGGTAAGACCGTGTAACCGCCATTCTCTGCAATACTAGGTCTATTTATAGTCATAAAATGGAAGAGGAGTAGGTTTCTACCAGTTATAGGGTTAAAATTTCTTTAGAGGATAGGGATTTCGATGTATATGACACTTGTTGACACCAGGTCTGAGGAAACCTAAAATTTTTGCTAAAAGGTCCTAAGAGAAGAAATCATCACAAAAAGGGTTGAATTGAAGGTTTTTATATAAAAGTATAAAAGAAAAACCCATATTTATAAAGTCCGCCAGCTAATATATGTAAGGGTTAAGCCCCAGTCAAGTTCTGTCGGCGGAGATATTATAGATCAAGATCAACGGTCAGTATCAACCCCGCGTCGCCAATGTAATCGTCAACAAACGGTGGAGGGTGGTAGCGGACATAATACCACCAAGGCACGTGTCCGATATTCATTCATCCGCGCAGGGATAAAGTGGTATCGGAAACCACTATAGCACCGCGCGGAACCACCCATTATGGAAATGTGGAAAGATACCTTACGTGGCAAGATGGGACCCAACACGTGGCGAACAGGGAAGCTTGGTAGGGCCATGGCACGTGGCATCATATTTTACAATGATCGGAAGGCTGATACATAACTAAATAAAATCAACGGCCAATGTTTCATCCGCGGCTAGAAACATGCACACGGGATATAAGGAAAAGCGGTCACGGAGAATAAACCACCATAACAGGTGTCAACAGATGGTGTATCCGCGTGGGGAGCAAACCGGAAAAAGAAACCGCCTTTCCGATCGCAGATACCACCGGTGGAATAAAGGGGGACGAGATTTGACGGTCCAAAATAAAGCTTCGAAGATCAACGGTTGGATATGACCCGCGTTCATAAAGGTGCAAGGAGGTTATTTTAAAAGGGCTTATATATAAAAGAAAGGGCTCCACATAACGGCATTTTGCATGTGTCGTTATCCTGGAGAGCTCCGAAGACTGGTGGAAGCTGGCGATTGCGACAGAAGGCGAAAAGCGAGCACTTAAAGGTAGGGTCTGGTGACCTGTCACACTTTTTAAATGGAATTTTGTTTAAAAGAAGCATTTAAATGGAGACTGTGCAAGATATAGACGTTTTTAGGTCAAAAGATGCCCTAGAAGACAGAGATGAAGATGTTTACGATACCCTAATTAGGTTTTCGGTCTCCGATGTAAAAATTAAGTTGTCTAAGTTATTAAAAGAGGGTATAGACCCCCATAGGGTTCACCAGTCATCTCTGATAGCTTTTTTCCCAGACCAATTTCCTATTTTCCCAGAATTCGTCTCTTGGTGTGCCGAAAATTATTCCCGGGAAGAAAGAGTCGTTTTAAACAGCCAGAAAACTAGAGCCATTTGCAAAATCAAGCCAGCCGAATTGATTAGAGCCCTGGAAGTAGATTTGCCCCAACCCCTGGACCCTGAGGTTTTTTCTGAGGTTTCAATTATTGAAAATTTTCATCATGCTTCTCAGAGTGATAGAGAAATGTTTTTGTCGATGTGTCTCAGACCAGAGACTAGCATTTCGGAACTCCCTTATCCTTTAGATATCAATCTTTTTAATGAAAATACTCAGTTGGTCTTGACACTGTTGGCCGTAGTTTTAGGGTTAGACACGGATTTATATATAACTGAGTTTCAATTGAGTTTATTGTACAGAATAAGTATAATCCAGTCGGGAATTGACGAAAGTCAAATTCCCCGACTAAATTTTGAAACATTCATAGCAGAAAGGATTCATGACCAGATGGTCAATTTTTCCACGCACAGACATTTCAGGTTTCAGGCCTTTTTAATGAGAATGATTATGGTATCCAGTCAGGAAGAATTACAGTTCCCAGAGATCGTTTTCACAACTCCACTGGAAAATAATATGTTCAACTTTATCAACTACATGCTCTCAGAGATCTTTAAGATGATTTTCGGAAAAAATCTGCCTAGAGTACTGCCGAAAATGCAGGTATCAATGCAATTGAATACAGAGTATGCTACAGGGGATTGGTTTTTATCGAAAGATAGTACAGTAGTCAGATTGTATGGATTCAAGCATAAACCCTATGTGTTACCAGCATTCCTCACTTTGAGGATTTTTGCCTTGGAATTCTTGAGACAGAAATTGATTGTAGAAGATAACAATTTTTTAGTTCACAGACAAGCAACGGACATTAAATACCCTTTCACATTAGGTCCGTTCACAATAAAAAATAAGAACGCTGCTGTATATATAGAGAAGTTGTTAAAAGACATGAATTTTGAGACAGATGCAGCTATGGAATATGACCCATTAAATATCATATACAAACGAAGAATTGAGCATCGTATCAAGGCTCTGAATCATCAAATTGTTGAAGGGATGGCAGACAGAGCCAACTGGCTCGAATACAAAGAAGAAATTATTCCAGACACGTCCGACAAAGAAATGTCATTGGAAGAAGCAACGGCGGAAACAGAAAATGAAATAAATACTGCATTAGTGGGGTCCAAAAGACCTATACAGGACATCATGATCATTGATGATGAAGAGACAGAAAAAGGCAAAAGATTGAAAACCGATGAGTCACAAGAATTGACAACAATTTCAGAAGAAGCAAAAGCGACAGAAGATGAAATACCAGAGGTTACAGTGAAGGAATAAAACATTGAAGAAACCCTGGTAGGGGGTGATGTAAATAGACCCAGGAATATCATGGACGTATTTGATGAACATAGTAAAAATAAACAGGAATCCGTGAAGCAAACAAGTCAATTGTTTCCAAAGGTCAAGAATATATCAAATAATGAAGTGAGCTTATTTACCAGTAGGAACATCAAAGAAAATTCTTTGAAATTTTCAGTTGTGACAAAAAACAAGATCTCAGAGATGAAGATAGACTTGTCAAAAGTAAATGCCCCTGATAAAATTTTGTTACATAGACAAGCTGGAGAGGTCATATACTCAGACTATTTGGGGGCCACATTGAGAGCAGACAAACTGAAGAATTCAGTAGACAAATTAAATAATCAGTTGAGACAGGAAAAGGCGGAGAATAAGTCTCGACAACAAAAAATTAAGAAATTGCAAATAGATTTGACTAATAAAGATGGAGATGCAGCCACTAAACTGCTCAAGGAGAAGGAAGAGGTGATCTTAACATTGAGACGAAAATTAAAAATCCCAGACACTGTACTCATTCAAGGTGCAGAATTGACAGTATTAGAAAAAGAGAAAGAAGAACTATCTAACGAAGTCAATGATGTCACTGCTAAGATGTTAAAGCTTTCTGACGAAAGGGATTGTTGGGAAAAAGAAAGGTTCATTTTAGAAGAACAGTTGGCAACAACAAGAAAACAATTAGCAGAGAAAAGTCAGCAGCAGGTGCAGCCAGGCTCAGAAGAGGATAAGACCGGTGTAGATGGAATTTTACAGGCAATGTCACAAATAAGTCTAAAAGATAATGAAATCAAATTGTTAAAGACAGAAATACAGAAATTGAAAGAAGAAAATGAAGCAAAAGATAAAGAAATAAAAACCTTGCAGGCAAAAAATCAGGAATTGAGCAACAATAATAAAGGATTAGCAGCTCATGTAACAGGGCAAGCTGCTATGCAGGGGTGTAAACATATGGTGTGGGACCAGATCATTAAAGAGGTTGAAAAACTTAAGCCATATCTGGATTATATAAGAGTTAAAGAAAAGGTAGCCAAAGATGCCTTCGAAAGTTGTCGAGCAGTCAGGGAGAGCCTAAATAGAAAGCCGAAAGAAATAGCCCAGAGAGCAATAACATTTTTAAACAGTCTATCTGAGGCAGACCTGACAGCCATGAGTATAACGAACAGAATTTCTGTCATCACTTGGGCCAGAAGGATCTTGGGCAAATACTCACATGTTGAAAATGTCGAGGCTAAAGCAGGAGAAATAAGGGAAGAAGTAATCAAGTTCAAAAAGCAATTTGAAAAGTTAGTGGATAAGGGATTCCCAGCTTTCTGGAACGAAAAGAGTGAATTAATTCCTCCAAATGAATATAAAAGATTACTGTTTGATATCAGGATGGATCACCGAAATTTCCAGCAGCTAGATCATATGCTCACAGGAAAAATTTTAATGGAGAAGATGTCAGGGGAATTTGAAATTTTAAATATGCTAATTTCAACTTGTGCAAACCTTCTTCCTGTTTCTTATGCAGGTCATATTGAGATGCGAGTATTGGTGAAGGAAATGACCAATTATGACTTACCCACGGTTGACCAATGGAATTATGTGGAGAAGTACGGAAAAACCAGATATTTTGTTCATACCTAGATGCACTGGAAACTCTTGCCATGTGGCGAAAGGATGATATCTAAAAGGTTTTGCCAAGTGGCAAAAAGACATTTTTATTTTTAAATTTGTAATATTATTTGAAAGACAGTTATGGGTAGCTCGAAGACAGTTATCTTTTAGTTAAACATTTTTAATTATTAGTTAGAAGAAGCAGTTATGTAGAGCTTCTTCTAAAAATTTTGTATAAAAAACAATGGAGGTCATTGTTGAAGGGGTTGGAAAATTTTTGAGAAACAAGGATGTTTTGAAGTTTATTTTTGAGAAATAAAAGCAGTACAGTGATGGTACCTATCTTTTGATATCAGAGATTCATGAGTTAATCAGTCTTACAGTCTGTTATTCTCCTTATCTTTATATGTGCATGTTTACTTTCTTCGTTATATCTCCCATAGTGTTTTTTCTTCCATATTTAAATGAGCACTTGAAATAACTTTGAGATTCATATTGGTTATGCCTCATTTTATTTGCATTTAAATATCCCTTATATTCTCCAAAGTTGACAATAGATTCATCCTGGATAGATGCCTGTTGTTGATGGAATGTCTTTACTTCTTTCTACGCCACCTGAAAAATCGAATTGACTGTAATATGGTTACTATCTTGCCTCTGTGTAAATTTGTATGGTGAAAATCTCTTACTGGTTTATTATACATTTTGAAAGCTTCAACTCCATGCCCAATGTTTCTTGTTTACCTTTTCGACCAGAAAATATTTTTTGAGAAATTCTAAAAGAACTTTTGTATATTTTAGCCTTCACATATATATCAAGAGAGAGCCCTCTCTGGTAGAGAAAATGGCTAGTTCTTCTACCTAAAGCTTGGTTTGAAATAGGTTACCTTAGGTCTTATTTTCTTACAACCGGAATAAAATCTAAGTGCTAACAACACTATTGTTCAGCTCCCTGTGCATGAGGTTAAGAAGAGGCTAAGGACTTTGCTCGAGTAGGATTTGGATATACATAGGGTCTTCCAATCTTCCTTATTTTTCTCCTATCTAGACCAGATTATGAATTTTCCTGAGTTTGTGTCTTGGTGTTCGTCGAACTATTCAGAGCCCCAGCGGGTTATCATGGACGCCCAACAATTGAAAATTGTCTGTACAGTAGATGCATCGGTCGTTAGGAGGTCTTCAGGAGTACCCGAGTCCCAAACCATTGAGTCCGAAGAGTTTTCTGAAGAGTCTGTCATTGCTTTGTTTCGTCAAGTTTCCTCCAAAGGTACGCAAGCATTTTTAGCCACTTGCTTTAAACCTGATGTAGAAGTTGCAGAAGCCCCTTACTCGTTGGATGTCAACCTTTCTAATGACAATACCAAATTGGTCCTTTCGTTGTTTGCCCAGTTTTTAGGTTTAGATACAGACCTATGGGTCACATAATTACAATTAAATTTGTTGTTAGGATTAGCGTCAATTCGCAAGGAATTGAAATTGCACCAGTACCATCCCTCAGGTTTGAGGATTTTCTAGTGGAAAGGATCCAATCGCAGTTAAGCAGTTTTCCCAATACTAGGATTTTCTTGTATCAAGCTCAATTGACGAAAATGGTTATGTCCAGCAGTGCACAGAGTCTGCGGTTTTTCGCCGTTGCTCGACATAGAGGATTTGGAGGACAATGTCTTCAACTACTTGAACTATATTTTACCCTTGTTTATGAAGTCATTTTTGGGGAGAGATTACCCCGGGTTTTTCCAAATATGGAGGCTGTGATGCAGCTGAAAGATGAACTGGCAGTTAGAGACTGGTTTATGTTGAAAGAGGCTATAGTGGTCAGGTTATACGGTTTCACACATGAGCCCTATATTTTTCCTGCCTTCCTCACTCTTAGGGTTTTTTCTCTTGAGTTCATTAGGCAAAAGCTGACTCTGGAGGATGAGCAATTTTTGCAATTCAAGAAGGGTACTTACCTAAAATACCCATGGCAGGTAGGTCCATTCGTCATAAAGAGCAACGAGGATCTGGCGAGGTAGAAAGGTTATTAAAGTCTATGGGGTTCAAGAAAGGTGTGGCAATTGATTATGATCCTCTGCATATTATTTATAAGAGGAGGAAATCATGTAATCGGAGGGATTTTGAACATAAAGAGATAGAAGGATTACTCAAGGGGCAAAATTTGCTCTGCTATGAGCCCGATGTGGAGGAGGTTATAGACTTGCAAGATGATGACCTAATTCTGTCTGTTTTGATAATGGACATAGATCAGGTGCCAGACACTTCAGAAGTGGGCCAGAAAAGAGATTTAGAAGAAGTTAAAGATGCAGAAACTGAAGAAGGGAGCAAAGAAAAGAGGACCAAAGTGGAAGCGTAGGATGAGGTAGTTGTTGACTCAACTCAAAATGAGTTGGTGGTTTCTGCAACTAAAGTGGAATTGGTTTTTTTAATGGATGGTGAAAGAGCTGATAATGAGGGGCTTTCAGTCTTGGAGGTCGAAGTTCAAGAATACCAATTTCAAGAGGTAAAGGAAGGTAATGATGCAAGTAGATTTTTTTCCAGGTCCGACCTATACGAGCAATATGGGAAAAACAAACAATCATCTACCCAAAATATTTTTAATCTCATGCCAACAGTCTGGGGGCTATCGAGTTCTGGGTTTTCCTTGATGACCAGCAGAGACTCGAAGAGAAACACTTTAAACCTGGCAATATGTACAGAGAATAAGGCGATCGAAGTAAGGGTCGATTGGAAGAAAATCCCAATGCCAGATAAAATCCAGTTTCATAAGCAGATCAGAGAAGGCATAT
Source organism: Larix kaempferi (assembly GCA_027924585.1). NCBI lineage: Eukaryota > Viridiplantae > Streptophyta > Pinopsida > Pinales > Pinaceae > Larix > Larix kaempferi. The sequence continues at coordinate 1,451,560 of BSBM01001286.1, forward strand.
ATGAGGATTTCGTAGGAGCATCACTAAAAGCCGATAATTTGGAAGTTACTGTCAGAAAGTTAGAAGGCCATTTGAAACAGGAAAGACTAGAAAACAAAGCTCTTCAACAGAAGGTCAAGAAGCTAGAATCCAAACTAGTTGGAAGCGGCGACAAAGACGAAACCAATAAACGGCTGTTGGTAGGGAAAGATAACCTCATTCCAAAACTACAGAAAGTGGCAAAGATCCCAAATATACAGCTAATCTAGGCTCCAAAAGAAACAAATCTGGAGATAGAAAAGTATTCCTTATCTAAAGAATTGAGGGATTGTAAAGCGGAATTGTTAAAGTTTGCTGGCAAAGAAGCAATTGGGAAAAGGAGAGAATAACCTTGGAAAAGTAGCTTGAAGATTTAAAAAGTAACTTGTCCAATTTGGACATGTGGCCTTCCAATATGAACCAAAATGGAGATGAAGATAGTGCAAATAGCTTGGTGTAGGCTATGTCCCATGTCAGTCTGAAAGATGTTGAGATCAAAGAATTTAAGGAAAAAACTCAAAGGTTGGAAGAGGAGAGCAAGAAAAAGGAAGAAGAAGAAAGAACCCTGCAAGAGAAATACGACAAGATAGAGGAAGTTAATAAAAGGATTTCTCATCAAGTTATGGGACAGGTTGCTATGCAAGGATGTAAACATCTGGCGTGGGATCCGATTATAAAGGTAGATGAAGACTTTAGGCCATACCTGGAGTTTAAGAGGATAAAAGATCAAACAATTAGTGATGCTTTCACCAGTTGTATGGTTGTAAGGGAAACTCTAAGCCAAAAACCCAAAGAGACTGCACAGAAGGATATTACCTTTCTAAATGGCTTATCAGAGGATGAAAGGAGAACCCTCAATATTGGATACTGGATCACTGCAATTGCAGCGGCAAGGAGGGTCCTCAGGAAGTATGCGCAGGTAGAAGGTGTAGAGGGCAAGGTTGAGGAAATGAGGAGACATGCAACAGAGTTCAAAGGACAATTTGGAAAGCTGGTTGAAATGGGGTTACCGGCAGTTTGGGATGGTAGTCAAGAGCTGATTTCCCAAAACACATATAAAAATTTTCTTTGGAACATAAGGATGGATCACGCCAATTTCAAACGTCTGAGCCCTTTGCCCACCAGTAAAACTTTGATAGAAAAGCTCACATGCGACTTCAAAATCTTGAACAGGTTGGTCACTATTGGCAAGAGACTTCCCCCAGTTTCCTACTCAGAGAATATCAAGATAAGGGTCATGGTAAAGTAGATGGTGAGTAATGACCTTCTGTCTGCCGAGCTATGGGCCATCATGGAAAGATACAAAAAGATGAGATACACATTCCATCCTACACAGTAGCCATTAGGGATTTTTATTTTTCAAAAGAGTTGTTGTTATTTTTAAATACTTTTGAGACATTTTTATTTCTAAAGTAATTTGTAATATTTTTTGAGGCGGCTATTGGGAATAGCCAACTAGTGCAACTACTTTACTATCTTTTTTTTTTTGTCTTGACGTTAGTTGTCATTTAGTAAAAAGATGGGTAAATGTGAAAGAAAATAGTTAGGCCTATTAGCCCATTTTGATAATGGCGAATATGTCTTGATGAGGTGTCGTTTTTGTTGTAACCGTTTTCTGGTCCAAATGAGTCGAGTAGGAGGCCCTATACAACTATATATGCTATGTAATTGAAAGAATAATGGTGGAAAACCTTTTGGAGAATTGTATATTGCTCTGTGTAAGACATTTTGATTTTTCTTGAATAAAGTTGACCTAGCCGAGTAGGTGTTTTTATCAGGGATTCCTGTGTCATTGGTCTTGCAGTATGTTCTTTCTTTTCCCATGTGAATTGTGTTCCTTTCTTTGTCAATCCATTTTTTAATTGCTTATTCATGTTTGGTTCAATGTAGTATTTGAATGGAATTCATAGAAATTATGCTCTGTTCAGATCATACCAAGCATTCAACTACTATTTTCTGCTAAAGTCGATATAAAATTCATGTTTACCATGATTTATATTGATGGACTGTTCATCTCTCTTCTAACTCACCAACTAAAATCTTTTTGACTGTGAGTTGGTGGCCACCTTGCCCCTGTATGAATATATATGCAAAGTTTGTCAATGATGTTCATGTTTTATTTAATTTGACTCCATTGGCCCAATAGAAAGCCATGATGGTTTCCAACAAAAAATCTTTAAGGCTGATTTGTTCTACCAGGAATATGACCTCCTAAATGTGTTTGAATGATTATCTTAAGAAATGAATGCTGGTGTATGTTTTCACTAATGACGCCTTTGATTATTTCCAGTATTTCATGTGTTTGTAGAGAGAGTCATCTCTGATTATGCTGGGTCAGTAGCATTAGTCCAAAGTTTGTTAGTGGTTACCTCGACTTGCCCTCTCCCAAAACCTTGGGGGTTAATTTGGGTGTTAACACTTAGCATGAGTATGTTTCCTGAAATGATTGATAAACCGAGCTAGAGATTGGCCTAGAATTGGAATGGATCTTGACTGTTACAGAGTCTATCTAGCCCTCCTTAGTGGATACATATCCCATCTTGGGGGTGGTATCTCAGATGAAAGAGTATAGGCTGGACAGAGACCTAAGGTTGGGTGGAACGTTGCTCTCACTTAACTAGTTGCTGGGGCAACTTCAAGATACAAAGATAAGTGTTCTATGGAATGAATGGCGTCATTTATATGTTATTATTATGTTGTTTTTCTCAAGCTGTTAAATGAATGTTATATGAATGTGGACAATAAGTAGACCATGTGTAAACCTGAGTAGAAGGTTGAGTGCTGGTTGAAATACTTCATACAGTTGCATGAGTTAATCCATTGTTAATTGTACATGTATTAGATGTATGGATAGACTTAATTTTTTGTGTTATGTGCATTTTGTATGAAATGTTAACCTTGTAATGGACTGCTAACCTTGTTGAATCATGGGATGGTTAGGGGGCCTGTGACATCCTTAAAATTCTCTATGAGATATAGAAAGATAGGTTATGGCACGAGACAAGTAGAATTCTATTAAAAGTTGGAAGGTTCCTTAGAGTGTTTATGGACCAAACATTAGGACATAAAATGAAGAGGTTGGATACCTCAGTTGTGAAGGGGATTGCACCAACTGATAGAGCTCTCCAAGAGCTTTCCAATGGTACCAACCTTGCTTCATTTGGACCAAGGGTGAGGAAGTTATTTCCCTTGGAATATTTCCTCGGTTAAGGGTCTGGAGTATGGTCATTTCCACATCCACAATTGCGGATTGCGGGTAAAACATGTAGCGGAAAGAAAAGTTGGATTTCCACATTTTTGCACCCGCAATTGTGGATTGCGAGTTGTGGAAAGGTTGTTTGGCAGAAAATTATATTTCCTCATTTCCTCACCCACAATTGTGGATTGCGGAATGCAAAAAGGTAAGTTTTTCATTGTGGAATTTTGGATTTCCACATCCGCAGTATGGATTATGGATTGCAGATTGCAGGTTGTGGATCTGTCATTGTGGATTGTGGATTGCGGAAAGTAAGTTTATAGTTGTGAAGTTTGGACTTCCGCATCCGCAGTACGGATTGCATAAAGGTAAGCTTTTTGGTTATGCACTTGTGCATTTTTGCATCCGCAATTGCGGATTGCGGATTGCGGACCCATGTCACTTCAACTGTGTATTTAGTCGAATTGGAAAAAAAAAGTAACAAAGGATGTTCTGTGGCCATAGAAGGCCATGGGGACATTACAGAGTGGTATCATAGCTTCAGTTACAACACTGGAGTTGTTAGGGACGAACGATGGAAGAAATCACAACGCAAAGAAATGCCTAGGGCGTTGTTTAAATCTATTTTAATAATTTACTGTCAATGAATAATTTCAGGATTGTGTGGATGTTTCAAGTTCTATGGTATCTAATAAACATTTACATCATGCACAGTGATTGCAGCAGCTTACAGTTGGAACATACAGCAAGGTTGTGTGTCAGAAAGAAAGAATGGTGACCGTAGATGATGCACAGAACTCCTATGGACCTGAAGAAGACATGTTGGGGGAAAACATGCAGGAAGAGCATGCAGAAACAACATCTAATGGAAGAAGGGAGCGGGTGACTCAAGGACTGGGTTGAGACCATGGCAAGCTTTAATGAGAGGATGATAAAGGTGCAAGAAGAGCAACATCGGATCAAGGCAGGCATTCTGCAGAGCCTCACTGACATGCATCAAAAAGTAAACATGGGGTCCAATCCAATCAATATGGGACGATAAGAAAAGAATGTAGATAGCCATTATCGAGGTCATTCTAGGCAGAGGACTCCAAGCCATAAAGGGGGTTTTGTTAGCAAAAGTCACAGAACATGCTCTTCGAGATCTCCTTTCAACAGGTCAAAACACTCCAGAGACTCTCCAAGAAGTCCAAGACACATTTACAATCAGAATGAGAAAAGAAGGAGGTTCAGAGGGATCCCACAAGCAGAATTTAGGAAAGCAAGAGCTGCTACCTTTGATGGAGAAAGCAAGACGGGCCAAGAGGCTGAGGCATGGCTACTTGGAATGAAAAAGTATTTCAAAATGTATTATTATTCAAAAAGTGAGAAGGCTAGAGTTTCCATCTACAATCTAAATGGAAGAGCTTCCATTTAGTGGGAACACCTCATGAAAGTAAAGAGGACCAGCGAAAGAAGGACCAGCTGGGAGTGATTTAAAAGATACTTCAAGGAGAAATACCTATCAGCTATGTATTATGACAACAAGAGAAAGGAGTTCAATGAAATCAGGTGGGGGGGAAATTCCATGGAATAACATGTTCATAAATTCTTGGAACTGTTAAGGTATGTAGATTACATCAAGGATGAGAGGGTGAATATTTAGTGCTTCCTTGGACGCCTACCCCAGAACTATAGGGATAGGACTGATTTTGTCCACCCACCAATCTTGGATGAATCCATTAGAATGGCCATGCTATGTTATGAGAAGCATAAAGAGAAGACAGATACTCAACCAGCATGGAAAGGAAATCCCAAAAGAGGATTTGAACCAAGGAGGAGTGGCTTCAATCCACCTCTCAAGAATTAGTCCAAAAACTTTCCACAGGGACAACCATTAGGAAGTGGATTCAAACACGCTGCAACAATAGAGAAAACATCAAAACAACCACTTCAGTGTTGGGGATGTAGAGAAAACCACATGATTAGATATTTCCCACATCGAAGAGGTAATATCCAAAGCTTGCACAACTTGGGAGAAGCAACCACAGTAAAAGATATGGATAGAGCCACACCTCGAATCTATGCAGCACTGGATGATCACCAGGCATACCACTAGGAAGCAGTGGTAGAAGTTGAAGGTAAGAATTCTAAGCAATCTATTTCTGTTTTAATTGATCCAGGATCCACTCATAGTTATGTGTCCCCTAAAATGGTTGAAAGATGTTCACTTGGTAAAGTGAAACATAGTAAGTCTTGGTTAGTTCAACTAGCCACTGGGACCAAGAGAAAGGTGAGTGAAGTGGTAGTCGAATGTCCTATAGAACTGAATGGACTACCCACCACAGTAAACTTGAATGTACTACCCTTAGGATCTTATGATGCCTTGATATGCATGCACTGGTTGGAGAAGCATAGAGCCAAACTTGACTTCTACAAGAAGATACTTGAGAGTATTGATGATGAAGGAAGACCAGGGTTGGTTAAAGGAATTCCAAAGCAAGTTTCAGTAAAGAAAATTTAAGATTTACAACTGAGAAAGTTCTACAAAAAGGGCTTCCAATTATATGTTGTGCATATATCAGGCTCAATAGAAGATAAAGGGCGACAGCTGAAAGAATTTCAACTGCTATAGGAGTTCTAGGATGTATTCCCAGATGAAGTACCGGGACTACCACCCAAGAGGGACATTGATTTCTACATTAACCTTGTTCCAGGAGAAACACGAAGCTCCAAAGCCCCTTATAGAATGAATACATCTAAGCTGATAGAACTAAAAATGCAGTTGCAAGAATTAACGAACAAAGAGTATATCAGACCGAGTGTGTCTCCTTGCAATGCAACTATGTTGTTTCTTAAGAAGAAAGATAGGAATTTAAGGCTATGCATAGATTACAGATAGCTAAACAAAGTAACCATCAAGAACAAGTATCCATTACCAAGAATTGATGACTTGTTTGACCAAATGAAGGAAGATAAAGTGTTCTCCAAGATTGACTTGAGGTCTTGATACCATCGAGTGAGGATAAAGAATGAAGACATTCACAAAAAACTTTCCGAACTAGATATGGACAATATGAGTTCATTGTGGTGCCATTTGGCCTAATCAATGCACCTGCTACTTTCATGTGTCTTATGAACAATGTCTTTAGTAAATACCTAGATAAGTTTGTGATTGTATTCTTAGATGACATTCTGGTGTATTCAAACAATGAAGAAGAGCATACTGAACATTTGAGAATGGTACTGCAAGTCCTTAGAGAACATCAGTTGTATGCAAAGTTGAGCAAGTGTGACTTTTATCAATAAATGGTGCAGTATTTGGGACACATTATTTTAGTAGAAGGTATTGTATTCGATCCAGAGGAGATTGAGGCCATAATGGATTGGCCTACCCCGAGGAATGTTGCAGATGTAAGATCATTCATGGGTCTTGCAGGGTACTACATAGATTCATTGAAAGTTTCTCCAAGATAGCACACCCAATTACATCATTACAAAGGAAGGAAATCAAATGTATATGGTCTGAGAAGTGTGAAAGGAGTTTTCAGAAGCCGAAAGAATTACTTACCAGTGCTCCTGTTTTAAAGATTGCAGATCCAAATAAAGACTTTGTGGTATGCACTGATGCTTGCATGGAAGGATTGGGTGGAGTACTCATGCAAGAAGGATTTGTAATTGGCTATGAGTCAAGGAAGCTAAAAGATCACGAAAGGAACTATGCCACTCATGACTTAGGGATAGCAGCCATAGTACATTCTCTCAAGAAATGGAGGCATTACCTGTTGGGAAGAAGATTTGAACTCAGTACAGACCACATGAGTTTAAAGTATTTGTTTAACGAGCCAAATCTAAGTGCCTGACATATTAGATGGATGGAATTTATCTGTGAGTTTGACTTGGACATTAAACATGTTAAAGGAAAGGAGAATAAGGTTGCTAATGTGCTCAGCAGGAAATTTCATATTGCAGTAATAAGTGTTTGTAAATTAGATTTGAAGGAAATGATCATTGAAGTTCAAGCTAGTGATGAAGATTACCTACAAATCAAAGAGAAGTTGTAGCAGGGCAGGGTGGATGACAAGTGCATAGGGTATCATATTGGGGAAGATGATTTCCTTATGTACTAAGATGATAGACTGTATATTCCAAACTGTGCAGAACTGAAGGATCTTGTGTTGAGCGAGATACACCAAAATCCATTTTCTGGCCACCTAGGATATCAAAAGACTATAACCGCAGCTATGATACCACTCTGTAATGTCCCCATGGCCTTATCAGAGTGGTATCATTGCAGAGTGATAAGCCCATATCCTTGCAGGAGGTGGAGGATGCAATGAGTCAAATGGCTTTAGGTAAGGCACCAGGACTGGATGGTTTCACCTCTAACTTCTTCCATTCATTTTGGTATCTAATCAAGTTAGAGGTCCGTCAAATTGTGGAAGAATCTAGGCGATGTGAGGGAGTGTTGAAAGCTTTCAATGCCACATTCCTCTCTCTGATCCCCAAGGAGAATGGGGATAATACCCCAAGAAAATTCAGACCAATTTCTCTCTGTAACATGATTTACAGGATCATCACTAAGGTCATTTCCAACAGGCTCAAGCCCCTTGTTCCCTTGCTGATCAGTCAGGTACAACTAGGTTTTATAGAAGGGCGACAAATTGTTGATGGCATCATCCTTGTTCAAGAGACTATACATTCTCTCAGAATCACTAAGAAACTGGGTATGCTTATCAAGCTTGATATTGCCAAGGCCTATGATAAGATTAGTTGGCAGTATGTGCGGTGTATCTTGGAGGATTTTGGTTTTAGTAGGGATTGGGTGGCATGGATCATGAATTTGGTTTCTACCCTTTTTTTCTCTATTCTTCTAAATGGCTCACCTACCCAAATTCTTCAATATTCTAGGGGGATTAGGAAAGGGGATCCTCTTTCTCCCTTTCTCTTCATCCTCATGGCTGAAGGACTTAGTAAAATCCTACAGGACCAAGTTGCTAGTAGTGGGATACGAGGTCTCCAGTTGCATGTTGGCATGGAAAAACAAACCCACCAATAGTTTTTGGATGAAACTATGCTCATGGGGCACCCTTTAGTCCAAGAGGCCAGGATCTTCAAAAAATGCCTAGTACAATTTGCGAAGGCTTCTAGCATAGAAGTCAATCCAGGAAAGTCTCAGGTCATTTTTCTCAACACTCCAGTTCCTACTCAGCGTAATATTCTGAGGATTCTAGGTTTCAACCGAGGATCTTTCCCTACCAAGTACCTTGGTGTCCCCTTGACCGAAGGTATGATTCGACAACTTTCTTGGCAGGATATGCTAGACATGATGAAAAGAAAACTAAATAGTTGGACCCCTCATCCACTAAACCTTCCTAGTCGGCTGGTTCTTGTTAAAGTTGTGATCCAAGCCATGTCGGTTTATTTGTTTTCCATGCTATCGACTCCCAAGACGGTTCTGAAGGAGATACGCTGCATGCAGAGAACCTTTCTGTGGGAAGGAAGGGATGAAAAGTCAAAATTTGCATTGGTAAATTGGGACAGCATCTGCCAATCCAAACTCCAGGGTGGTCTCGGTCTATGGGATCCAGCTATCTTAAGTGATATTTATGGTGCCAAAATCTAGTAGAGGTGGTGCACTCATGATAGTGAGCCATTGGAAAGACTTTGGCATATCAAGTATGCGAGGGACAAAGAGAGATGTCAGTTAATCGGATTTAATGAAGAAAAGCAGGGCTCTCACATATGGCATAAAGCCTATCTTGGGATAAAGCTAGTTCAAGATAATAGTTTTTCGAAAATCCATAATGGTGAGGAAGCCAACTTCTGGGATGATTTGTGGAACCAGATGCCCAAACTAGGGGATGATCCTAGACGGAAATCCATAAGGGATCAAGGAATGGCAGTAGGAAAGATAAAGGTTGGGCATTACTGGGAACACAATGCTCGGACTGGACATCGTACATGGCAGGATGCGGGACAATGGGATACTACCTCATCAAAAGAGCTCACCTTGTCTTTTAACCGAGTGCTTCAGGAAAAATTAATCAAGAGGAACATCGGTAATGATAAAATCCGTTGGGGCCACTCTCAGAAAGGGTACTTTTAGCATCAAAGAGGCCTATCATATCTATACTCAAACCAACGAGGAGGTGGATAACATATGGAAGAAAATATGGAGTATGAATATTTGGCCCAAAATCTCGGTGTTTTGGTGGCTTGTTGTGCGAGGAAGGATTTTGACTAGTGAGAACTTGAGGAAATAGTGGATATTGCGGCCCTCTTGATGCCCTCTTTGCCTTAATCATGAAGAAACCATTGGCCACCTTCTTGATTCTTGTTCCTTCTCCTCGTCGATCCAGGATAGAGGAGCTTCTATTTTCAGACAAAGTAATAGAATCAGGGGTTGGCCAGATCAGACTCTTAGGTCATGGGATCTGAAATCCTACTCAAACCCCACCATTGCGACTCTTTGGAACCTTTTCCCAGGTATGGTTGTCTAGGCCAACTGGAAAGAGCAGAATAAGTGTATCTTCAGGGACAAACAATAGAGGGAGGAGGAAGTTTGGAAGCGTCTGGCTAGAAACATGAACGAAATGATCCATAGTCAACAATGGAGTGACAGAGATAAAGAGCTCAATATGCAGGATCAACGAATTGATGAGGGATGGGGTTTGACCTAGGAGGACTTGGATGGTATTTGACGGAAACTAGTTATGCGTAGTCCAGTAATTCCAACAAGTTGGTCACCTCCCCTCTAGTCAAGTTTCAAGATTGACTTCAATGGAGCGTCTCGTGGAAATCCGGGTCCAGCTGGTTTTGGAGGGGTATGCCGAAATAGTGAGGGGGTCATTCTAAAGATATTTTTTGGATATATTGGTCATGACTCAAACAAATCAGCAGAACTATAAGGTATCGTTCAGAGCCTTGTTTTGATCTATTCAGAGGCTTGGTATCCTGCGGTCATTGAGGGAGACTCCCATATTCTAATTCGGATGGCCAAGAAACTACACCAAGGACAAATCCCTAAGAAAGTATCGTCTGGTTGGCACTTGCTTTCTCGGCTGGAAAGCCTAAAGGCTTTGCTCACCAATAAGATAGCCATCTCGTTTTCGCACATGAAAAGGGATGCCAACAAAGTGGCGTACCTTTTAGCAAATCATGGGATTGACGCTAGCATCCATCTGGAATCTGGACCTATGATGGATTTTACTAAGGATGATTGGAAAAGATCCTGCTGCCACCTAGTAGAGATGGATGTGATGGGCTACAGACAACACATGATGCAGTTGGACACTACATCGGCGAATGATAGGAGGATTGACATCACTATTAATGGGGAGCCACACGCCCAAACTCATCATCACCAATGATATCGATAGTACACACAGATAAGTCGGCTATTAAGGTTGATGGCAGATTTGAGCGAGGTAACTTGAATGAGAAAGGTGGTAGGAGTTATTAGCATACCACATCTGACTCTTCACTCATCTCGGTGACAGGTTTATTAAATATGCTGCAGGAGCTGTTGTACCTCTTGCGAATAAGCTTTCAAGACCCAGTAGTTTCAATAATTAAGTTACAGGTATTTATAAAGAGGAGGCTCCTCAATCTATGCATCAACGCTTCTTTCTATAGGTCTTCGCTATGGTGCATTAAGAGTGTTGAATATTTCTGTGTGTGGGAGCAGGGGTGGTTTTCAGGAGTGTTGTTGCAGCAACCCCCCCCCAACTTTTTGTACATATTGGGGCCCCTCCTTTAATTTTTTTTAGAAAGGCTGCCTAAGGGTCATTCCCAGCTTTTATCTTTGTTTTTAAACAGAAAAAATCTTGCCATGAGAAACTCCAAATCTGCCAGAAGATTTTGTTTCTCAAACAGAAAATCTTTCATGAAGTCTTTCTCGAAATCGTAGAACGATCTGCTAAAACCCCACAGTGGCGGAAGCCTTTCGCTTAAACTCCCGCAAAAGGACTTAGAAACTTTCGTTGAATAAACCGCGGAAGCTCTCGGGCTATCCTTCCGAAATGGCAGAAGCCAATCACATAAACCGCTCGGAAAAGGGAGTTAGGTTTCACTTTGCGGAACACGCCAGGAGAAATCTGCGGAACCATTTGGCATTGTCTCCCGAAATGGCGGAAGCTTTCACCGTGTCTTCCCGCAGTGGTGGAAGCCGCTTGTTTAAACCTCGCGAAAAGAACTCGGAAACTTTTCCAAAAGATCGCGGAAGAATTCGAAGAAGCCGCCTGAAACATGCGGGAGGCATCTGTCTACCTTCCCCGGGGCCACTGAGCGTCTAAGTTTTGAAAATTCATGAAGTCTCGAAAGTCGCGGAAGGCATTCACCAAAGCCTTCCGCAACCACGGAAACCTTCGCGGAATCATCCCGAAACATCACCGAAACAAACTTTGCGGAACCTTTGATTTTTTCTTCCTGAAATAGCGGAGGCTGAGGGCATAAGCTTCCCGAAGTTCTCTCGAGGCCCAGCCAATACCTAGAAAATTTTAAAGTCTCTAGAAGCCTTGTGCGGAAACATTTACCGACACCTTCCGAAGCGCAGGAGCTTTTTTCTCTCCGCTATCGCGGGAGCCCTTTTTCAAAGTTTTACGCGCACGATCATTTGTTGCGGAAGAGGTTCACCTTTCTCGCCCGGCACAGCGGAAGCTTCCGCACTATCTTCCCGCAAGACTTGAGCTTTGCGGAACGTTTGGTTTTCCATTTCGCGTCGCGGAAGCCTTCCGCGGGAGCCATTCGTCATTTTCTCCCGAAACGGCGGAAGCGTTCGCCGTGTCTTCCCGCAGAAGCGGAAGGAATTCGCAAATTCATCCCGCAGGAGGCGATCGCATGCAAACCGAGATGGCTTGATTTGATGCCGACGTACCGGTATTTAAACCACGGCTAATTGAGCCACCCACCAAATTAAATGCTCGCATGTGCCTGTTCTATTTAAATAAGCGGTGCAAGGGTACGAGCCAACGCATTGTTAATTCTCGATTCGAAGATTTGTTGGACGCCGCGCAAACCACTCCAGCTCAGATTGCTCAACCACGTTCACGGCCACCTCAGTCAGCTATCCTTGTCGGTGCCAGGTAGGATCTTAACCATTAAATCTTTCCCTTATACGCGTCAAGTTGCTATTGGGTTGTCATTAGTTTTGAAAACGATAGGCATTGGTTGAATTCGACGGGCAAAATGCCCATCATAGGCTGGTTTGCACGTCAAATATGGCTTAATTTTCATGTGTGCCATCATACGAAATATAGAAATCTCAAAATGTTCGACCGTCGATCTGCAAGCCGCATACGTCGTTGTTCTTCACCGTCGAAGTCACCCAAACCCCGTGAATGTTTAAGCTACGCGAGCCGAAACCCGAAACTATGGCCACCCGAGCCTTTTCGTCAGTCTTTCTCCGACGCCATCACCCTCGCTCGAACTAAAACCTCCTATAGAGCACCTCGGCAAGTGCCTTAAATGACAATGGCGTTCGAAGCTCTCGCCGGGTCGTAATTATGAAAAAACCCCTCCTTATTTCGTCACAGAGTCTTTTCAACCCGAACTTCCCCGCCATTAGCCTTTCGAACCGCAGCTAGGACAAAATTTACCCTTTTCCCCAGAGCTAAACCGACAGCCGGTTGCTTCCGCAATACGCTTATCCTCTCAGGAGCATTCCAAATTCATCCCTTTAAAAGATTCAAATGTTTCAATTTATGTTTCATGTTGAATTAGTGTTTTTTTTGCTTCCTAAATATACAACTTCGTTGTGCTTATCTCATTGACATATTAAAACAATGATGCTCTCTGTTAAAATCTCACAGTATGTTGCTCAAGTTCATGATGTCTTGTATATGGGTGCTATCAGGGATAATTCAAGATGCCGAAAGCCGGTAAGAAGAAGGCTAAGATGACAGAGAAAAATCCTACACCACTTAAAAATGAAACTTCACTCCAGGATACTAGGTGCACCACCGGTGTCCCTCCTGAAATCAGATGGGGTGACATCTACAGAATGATCCAGGACCAAGAGATCCCGGATATGTTTCTAGAAGAAGGGACGATTTATCTCAATATCAGAGCCTCAGGCATAACTAGAGCCGCTACCCGCCTTGAGCTGTTCCCCTGTGCTGAAGTGATCGGATGGATACTCCAACATGCCGATGCTGAAGGAAGAGTGATAAATGACAGCGGGAAAATGGCTATTGCCTCATTTCAACCCGCATACCTTGCAGCAGCCTACAAATTTCCCCGTGTCCAACAATCTCTGACTGATGAATGGCTGAGCTAGATGAATAACGTCGAGATGGACAAGAAGCTACTAATGGCAGGCAAACATTTGAGAAAGAAAGGAAATGATGAATATGACGTACAGAATCTAAGACCTCCTTTCAGATTGATCACCTTGATGCTGTGCAGAATCTTCGGCATGACCGATGGCACCGTGTATAAGATTCAGTGGGTCCCTATTATCCACTTCGTAGCATTTAAGGGACCTGTGTTTGACTGGGCCACTATCCTGTCAGATAGTCTGGCCTTGATGATAGGTGCTGCTAGAGAAGGACTAGCCTTGAAGAAGGCTGAATTTTTCATGTCCTCATATCTGATTGATTGTATTTTGGCCAAGATGGACTTCCCCAAATTGGGCTGCACATGGGATAAGGCCACTACCGCAGTCTATATCGCTTTCAGGATGTTGTGGGCTCAGAATCACAAGCCTAGTTACAAAATCATTTGTGAGGGGTTCATCATGCCCCTGTATGAGAAGATATTCAAGCAGGAGCCCAACTACCTGTCAGAGAATGCTTTGGAAGTCCTTGAGAATTACGAGGATTTTTACTTTTCAGAGCAAGGCACCTACCTCAGAATGCTTGGAGGGACTAAGCCCCCATACATTTTGCTGCAGTATGCCACAGATTCTGTGGTCCTCAAGGAGGCAGTAAGGAAAATCTTCCTGGACGGAAATGGAGCAATGCTCCACAAACAGCATAAGGCTTCCTTTTCCCCTCTGCCTTTCTGCATAGGTGCTTACAAGTTCTCGGGGGTTTCCTCGGCCGATGAATTTGTACAAGAGCTGAAATCCTTCCACTTCAGTGAGGTAATCTTCCACAGGAATGACAGGAAGGGAAAAGTTGCTGAGCACTGTAAGGAGATTTATGCTCACTTCGAGTACTCTCACTATCCTAATGCCGAGGAAGAGGCATTCAGAGGCATCAGCAACATGACTAAGCTACGGGTCTGTCGCCAAGGCACTGGAGGAAGCTCTAGCTCAGCCAAGGTCCAGAAGACCAGCTAGCAGCAGGAGAAAGAAGCTGAGGATGCCCGAGCTCAGGAAGAGCCCAGATTAAGAGAAGAAGCAAGGTTACTCTAGGAAGCTGAGGAAGCCATATTGCAGCGGGAGACGGAGGAAGCCAGGTGGAAGCAGGAAGCTGAAACGGCAAGAAAGCAGGAGGAAGCTGAAGTGGCAAGAATGCAACAAGAAGCTGAGGATGCCCAGCAGCAGAAAGAGGCTGAGGATGAAAGGCTACGGGAAGCGGAAGAAGAGCGAAAAGCAGGGGAAGATGCCCAAGCAAGTGGGTCCGGTGTCCAAGACATGGAAATAGACACATCTCAAGCGGGTGGCTCCGGTTCCCAAAATAAAGGCGTAGATCCAGCTCAAGAAGTCCGGACCCCACCTGCTGAAGAAGACATAGACATCATAAACCGACCAATTGTCCCGTACATGCCATCGGGAAAAAATAAGGTGTCCAGGTGGAATGAGTTTGTCTATGACAAGAAAAGGAAAGCAATGGTCCTCAAATCAGAAGAGAGGATCAAAAGTCCCTTTCATGAAGACATCGTTACCCACCGAGAGGTCACTGTAATGAAGAATACAGATCAGGATCCCTTTTCTATGGCATCCGCAGTTGTAGAAACAACAAAAGCATCACTGGAAAATGTGGGTGTGATAGTTAGAGAAAATGTTTTGACAAAGAAAAGAGCTCATTCGCTACAACAAACTGTGGCTAATGAGCAGGCCCAAAGGGATCTCGTAGTAAACAAGTACAATAGCTTGGACGCCGAGCATAAAGAGCTGTCAAGCAAGTATAGACAGCTGGAGGAGGAAAAGGACCAGCTAACACTCCAAATGATGATTATGGAAGCAGAGAAGAATGGAGCGGAAGATAAAGCATCCCAGCTAGAAGCGGACAAGCGGGAATTAGCTGAGCAGTTAGAGAAGGATGAGGGTAGAACAATGGACATGTCTCCCTTCCATGAGCTGTCATGCAACATCCTGAAGCAAGTGTATGACACTCAGGAGCTAATCACTAATGAGGTTTGCAAGCTCAAGGCCATGGTAGTCAGGTTAAAAGAAATTAATGCGGAGGCCCATAGGCTCAAAGCTAAGAATACCCGGGTTAAGGCAAATATCATAAGTCAGATGGCATGGAGAGAAGGAAAAGGGGGTTTTCCCACACATCTCCCATTTAAATCTGAGGATGGTTTTAATCAGGACATAGACTTGTTGGAGTTTGGCAGGAACTGTGCCACTAAGCTGATAACCAGTGTGCAAAGAACAATGGATAAAATTAACAGTCTGTACCAAAGGCTCCAAGGGGTGCATGACAAATGCACATTGAGCTTCCCTCAGACCCTGGAGGACTTTCCGGATAAGGAGCAACGTTTGTCTCAACTAAAGGAAGGCGTTCAAACGGAGTATGTGAAGAGGATTGATGTCCTGGATATTGATGACCTCCAACAGTATATTGGATTTTCATCACTCCACAACCATCTGCTGAAAGAAGTGCATCAAGCTGCAGTAGAAGAAGTTCAAAGCATTGGAGCAGAGCTCGGGAAGAATGTGACCTCTTAGAAAATATTGTTCCCCACTACAGCAAACATAGTCATAAGGGACACAGGTATGTGGTATAGCTACATAGCGGAGGAGGAGAAGAAAGATGCAGCAGTAGCAGGAGCATCAGCAGATCCATAATCTTCTCTCCCAGCAGCCACTCCAGCAGCCACAGTGGGCTCGATTCCCTCTTCCCCAGCAGTGGCAGAAATTCCAATGAGCTCAATCCCTTCTTCCCAAGTAGAAGCAGCAGCAACCATGGGTTCGAGTGTCTCTTCCTAGGCAGCATCAGCAGCAATTAACTTGGGCGATCCTCTCCCAGCCGAAGCTCACGCACAAGAGTGACAGCACGCTATTAGTACTTTATTTCTGCTATGTGTATTTTGTTAAACTCTCAATTGTATACAGCGTGAGCTAAGGGACAGCTGTCCTTTCTCTTTTGTTAAATATTTTGTAAAAGAAGTAGTCATTTTTTGGTCTGTTATAGAAGAGATTCTTGTAAGTGACAGGTGGAAGAGGCTAGGTGGAAGCCCAAAGGGATATTTTGTAATTATAAATAGGAGCTAGGAATAATAGAGCAGGACTTTTGGCAGGGAATGAAATTTTGAAAGCTTGTACGAGCTACCTTGTATCGGTTCTTTGAAAACAGAATTTTCTAATAAAAGCCAGGGAGATGGACGTTTTGCATAAGAATGATGGATGGATGTATGTTGGACTATTCTAATGACTTCCGTACTGAAATGTGAGATCATTCCTACTATCTGAATTATTTCTTTGTATTAATGATTTTTGCTCCTTCCTGTGCAAACAATTTTCTCCATTTCATGAACAGTGAATGTGTTTCAGATTAAATCAGGAGCTATCTGCTGATATCTTATTTTTCTATAGAGTTCTCTTTCAGATTAAATGGCTAACTATTTTTTCTTCAAGATGACTCCTATGGCTTGTTGTTCATGCCTTTCATCGTGCTCCCTGCAGGGATCTTTAGAGTTATTTCAGTTTGTTTATATTTAGCTCTGTTTCTTTATTCTTTCCACGTAGATTAAATAATTTTTTGCTTTTCTGTTTCATGAGCAATAGATGCATTTTATATTGAATTAGAAGCTATCTTCTAAATATCCTTTTATCTTGCTGTAGCTCTACCTGTGAGAATCGATGGCTACCTGTCCTTTCTTTATGATACCCGTCACAGCTCATTGCTCAACCTGTAAATGTGTTCCCTGCAGGGATAGGTAGATTTAGTTCAGTTTTCTAGACATAGATCTGTTTTAGTTGCATCTAGATCAAATATAAACTAGGCACTTGCATCTCATTAAAAACATAAAATCCAAAAGAAAGGTGAATCGGGCCATAACCGGTAGCATCGGATTTAAACTCCAAACCCACGGTTGCCGGAACCGCTAACCGAACGGATTCCCTATACCAAACGGGAGATAGTCTGATTGGGACCATCTCTCAGGGAGAATCCCTTTCTGATTGATGCTACGATATCCGAGGCATCAACAGTTTTTGGCGCTAGAAGGAGGGCCTGAAAGTGCATGGCTGATAGAGGAAAATCTCCCACTGCCATAGAAGACACTGAAAACCCGCTTAAAGAAAGCATTTCGAACAGCCCAGATCTTGGATTAATAAATCAAGAACGCCTCATTTCTGACCCTGAGCCTCAAGAATCTTTATACGCTGTCCCTTTTACAGAAATAGAAGATTTGAGAAGACATACCAGATCCTACGTTAGGCAGCTAGGTGGTTTAAACGCTATCAACTTCCTCCCTAATAAAACTACCCCTAGAAAAGAGCCACAATATACCCGAGATTCGATCCTTGTTCAAAGTTTCGAAGAGCTTGTGAATCTGACTTTGGAAGAAATTTCAAACACTCTTAACAAGGCAGAGATGGAAAACTCAGACAAAATTTCAGACCAAAGTAACCTTGAAGAACTCAATATTCCAAAGAGTACTCCTCAAAATTCACCATACAATTCTCCGCCAGGGTCTCCACATCCAAACATGGCTGTACCTGCTTGGAGAGCAAGGGGAGCGCTGAACCTAGCTGGACGATTCCATAATCTTCCTAAAAACCCGGAAAAGGTCTTGCCTAAGTACGATCCAGGGAAAGCCATTTCGGCGGAAGATCACCTCAAGAGTTTTTACTTAGCTCTGAACCTCTTCAACGTACAACATGAAGACGTAGTCTGCAGGTTGTTTCCATATACATTCGAGCCAAAAGTATCATCCTGGTACTTTAGCCTACAACCCAACTCAATCTCTAGTTGGGATGAATTCGAAAAGTGTTTCTTAAAGAAATACGGAAACCAAAAGACTGTGGCCACACTTATGAAAGAACTCTTATCCATGAGAATGGAAAAGAAAGAAAAGGTCCAAGACTTCAATCAAAGATTCACAACGCTGTTAAATAACTTCAGTGAAGCTAATAAACCAGTGGAGGAATCTCTGATTGAATACTACACTACATCTCTTGAAGGACCAATAGCAATGTTCGTAAAACGATCCAAGAAAACTACCTTGATAGAAAACTTTGAGGAAGCTAGAAAGGTAGAAGAAGAAGCTGATAGCATTGCTAAACATGCCTTAGATGTAGAACCAAAACCAGTAGCTAGCAAAAAACCTTTGCTGCTCACTAGAGGGAAAGAAGAGCCATCTACAGACATGGAAAATGTAGTCAAGATGATGCAAAAATTATCTAACAAAATCGTAGATCTCGAGAAAGACAAGGCTGCTAGCACATCTAGGAAACCTTTCAAGACATTTTATAAAAGAAGGGAGGACGGTGACCAAACTCATCCACCAATGAATACTGCCCCTGTCTTAAACTTAAACGAAATCGGAATGGAAAATTTCTGCACTTTTCATCAAGAACCACATTCGGAAAAGAGCTGCCCGCAATGGATTAACTCCATGAGCTTAGTCATGAATCAAATGCTAGATTCACAGATCTCAGACCAGGATGATCCTCCAGAAGAGTCAAGCCCTGAGTTAGAGGAACCAACCCCAGACACTACTATGGTGTTGTGGGATTGGGTACCTATGACTGAATTAGTAGGAAAAGATAGCTCTCCCTCTACCATAAATGTTGCTACTTGCAGCAAAGGTCCTATTGTTGATCCCGTGCCAAGCACAGCTCCTCATAAGCCCAAAGTCTCAAAAGAACCGCCTAGGAGGCATATAACGATTATCCTATTGATGTATATGTAACTTCGGAATGTATTTCACATATATGTATATTGTATTCCTATAGAGATGGTATTATTCCTCTATAAGGAAGTGTCGTCATTTATATTGTAAGTGTCGTAACTTATACTTGATGGGTTATTAGACCACCTTATTTGGGGTCGGCCCTGTATAAATCATGTGGGTCAAAGGGTTATTAGACCACCCTATTGGGGGTCGGCCATGTGGGTCAAAGGGTTATTAGACCACCCTATTGGGGGTCGGCCCACTCAGCATTATGTTATGTGGTTAAGTTCGAGCCTACATGAGTTAGGTAAAAAGGCAAGTCAAGTCAAGTATAAATAGAGTGCGGGAGGCACTCTATTTACTCACTCACTTCTCACACATGCACTCAAGGAGGAGTGGCGCACTTATGGAGGAGGAGGATCTGCTGCTAGGTTATGGCTATCTCTCTTGGTTGGTTGTATCATTGCTCTATCTATCTCTGAGGAAGTTATTGGGGTTTTTCACCTTTATGGTTTTCCCCAAGTAAATCTTTGTGTCTCTTGTGTGCTTGCATTATTGTCTCCATGATTGATATGCTGTAGATATGCTGTACATGTTGTTCTCTCAGTTAAGATCCTATATCATATTGAATTAAATTCATAAAATTTAACATGGTATCAGAGCTAGCCTGAAAGAAGGCATGATATGGCATGTATGACACTTGTTGCACTTACGATGCTAGGGCTTGATATAGCAAAAACCAGTCATCGTAGAACTTTCGCTATGAATCCGTTTTGGCGAATGTTTCGGATCTGAAATTGTTACAGGACGAAGCTAAGATCTCTAGGTACCTTGTGTCCAAAGGACAACCTTTAATTCGTTGTACTTTGTGATTTATGATCTGTACAATATAGGGTTTCTGCCTCTTCCAGATCTGAGTTAAAATCAGGTGACCTTGGGAAAAAGGTCATAACTTGGGCTAGAAAGCTCCAAATGAAATTTCGTGAAACGTGACAGGTAGTACACAGAATGTACTATCTCAGAAAACGTTTTTAGAGGCCGAAGTTGAACCAGTGACACGTGGCACTCCGTACAAGTGTGCTCTCCTGTATTATCCCATAAACAGGTCATGTTGCGACATTTGGCATAACTCTCTCTCAGAGAGTCCAATTGAGGTCAGACCTATCAGGATAGAAAGGTAACAGGCCGAGATATCTCAGGAAACTTGTTTAGAGGCCGAAGTTAAAACAGTGACACGTGGCACGCCGTACAAGTTCGCTCTCTTGTTTTATCCCAAAACAGCTCACATTGCGACATTTGGAATATCTCTCTCTTAGAGAATCCAATTGAGGTCATACCTATCAGGATGGAAAGATAACAGGTCAGGCTATATCAGGAAACATTTTCAGACCCTGTGGATCAAAAATTTTGGAGTTACACCAGAAACAATCAGGTACATATTTCTGTCAAAACAGAATTATTTTTTGGTACCTTCATTCATGGCTTCCGGAATTTAGGGCTTTGGAGAAAGTTGGAATTTTTGTAATCGGAGACCACGGCTAGATGCTAATCATCAAAATAGAAATTTAGAGACCAAGATCAGAATTTTTGGTTGGACAGAAGGCCAGGCTTGATTAGACCCTAGTTCGGGACTTTGATCAGAAAAGTGGAAAATTAGGGCTTCTGTAAAAATGGGAATTTTTGAAATCTGTGACCACGGCTGGAAGCTCCTCAGAAAAATAGAAGCGTAGAGATTTGGATCAAGCATTTTGATTGGGAAGAAGAGTGGGCTTCATCAAACCCCAGTTCAGGGTCACGTCCAGTGAATCCAGAAGTTTCAAAAGCAAAATTGAGGAGTGAAACTTTGCAGTTTTCAAATTTTGAATATACCAACTTGATCAGCTCATCAAGGCACATATTTCTATCCTGTCAGAAGTTTGAAATTCAAAGTTTGAATTTTTGGGGTTTCTCTAACAAACCCATATCCATCTCAAGGTCCAGTTCTTGCAAATCAAGTGGATTGGGTTAATCCTAGAAGAAGATGGATTGATCACCTGCATAAGTGAAGAAGTTCCTGTCTCAGAGGGAGATGAGGATAAGGCCTTATATAAGAAGATTACAAGTGATCTCGACAGGTATAACTCATCGAGGTATGTTTCGATATTTGTCCATGATTAAGTTTATGGTATGTTTATCTTCATGTTATTACGGTTAGTACAATTTTGATTTTAGATTTGTTGTATCACCTTAACAAAATTATGAATGCATGATAGAAGATATTCATTGGTTAGGGTGTTGACACTTATGATTGTACTAATGCATTATGGTGTTGTATGAGGTTTATGTTGTCTACTAACATGAAAGGTACACCAAGAAAGACAAATCATGTTCTGGTCCAAGAACATATGATCATGATAACATGAGGACAAAGATTCATCCATTGTCATGGATCTCATAGAAGATCCATTTACGAGGTATGTATAACTTGGTTTTGTAATAGTTAACCTATGAGATATACAGGTTACTAGCACAAGTCATTGAAGAAGAACAAGAAGACATCATGTGAGTATGTTAGACATAAATAGCTAGCATGCTAATCCAGGTATGTTTTTCCTATATCAAGATAGAATCCTACCTTGTGTTAGGATCTTATACTGTTGTTGATAATGATTATTCATGAAGTCATAGGTTTGAATAATCATGATTGTATGCATATTATGTTTCTTACCATAATTGATGATATGACTAACCAGAAGAATCATGATGGTATAGGTTTGAATAATCACAGGTTTTATGCATTTTATATCTCTTATCTTGATTGATGATTCAACTAACCTGAAGAGTCATAGGTTTGAGTAATTACAGGTTTAGACATGTTATGTTTCTTATGATTTGACTAACATTAAGAATTCTACATAAACCTTGAATGCTAATGCTTATTATTTTCTGTTTGAAATGATCATGACTATACATGCTTGAGATTATTGTGTTTTAATAGTATACTAATGAATGTATGATTTTATATGAGATCACAAGGATAACACATTCATGATACTAATAAGCATGCATAGGGACCAAGGATGAATATGAGATTCAAGAACAGGTAATCCAGGAAGCAAAGATCAAGAGGGAGTACATTCCAGTGGTTTATGCAAGGATGCAGATATTCAGAGGGAGTTGACCATCTTTCCACAACAGAAAGGTGTAGAAGAAGCTACTTCAGATTAGGACTCTAGCAGCTCCTATAAGGAAGCAAAGACTCAGAGGGAGTCCACCCAACGAACAAACAAAGATAAGTATTTTAATTTCTTGCATATTTGTTTGTTTAAATAAAATTGTTCAATGATGTATAGACTTAGGATATGTATTGTGCATATTAGAATAGTTGCATTGATGAACAGTATACTACTAATATACATGGGTAAGTGGCCTATGGCACTGTACAACATTCCATTGCTACTTATCTAGAATGAAACCTCTTTGCTGACATGTTGGGAGTTGTGCACACTCTTAAAAATGTTCTGGTAGAGATTGGAAGGCATCTAGAAAGTTACAGAATATGGATAAATGTTGTATTGAAGCATTGGCTAAGATAATTGCATGACTGTATGGCATATTTCTTTATGTGTAAGAATTTGTTCTGAAAACTATGAGATGTTTTCTAATCATGCAATTTAACTTGTTGTGTAGGAAAGATCGTATGCCATCTCCTACAAAAGAAGAACTACAACATTTGTTCCAGCAACAAAGATATCTATTGAAGATATTGAAGATATTGAAGTTCCCAGGATCTGGGATGAAGAAATGAAATGCCATGATCTGTCGATCATGAATAATGATGTTTGGGATGTAATCCCAAGACATGAAGGGAAGTTTGCTATGACTTCCAAATAGAACTATCAGATCAAGCATGTTGCAGATGGCAGCATTGAGAAATATAAAAGTGATGAAATAGAAGATACACCAGATGGATTCAAGACAGCTTCCTTGAATGGTGTAGTTGAAGAAGAAGTGTATGTAGAGCAGCCACTTGGTTCTGAGACACATGATAGGAAATCATATATGTGCAGAACTTGGTATGGTGAAGATAGATTGATTGCCGACACGCAGCGGAAGCTTACTACCGAGTTCGAGATGAAGAACTTGGGGATGATGCACTATTTGTTTTTGGCATGGAGGTGTGGCAGAGTGCATATGGAATCTTCCTTGGACAAGGGAAGTATGTAGTAGAGATCCTGAAGAGGTTCGAGATGATGGACTGCAAGGATATGGCCACACCTATGGCATCAAATCTGAAGCTTCTATGTGATGCTTCATCTGAGCCGGTTGATGTCTCTTTGTATCGTCAGATGATTGGGTCCTTGATGTACCTGACAAACACGAGACCAGACATTTGCTTTGCTGTGAACACATTGAGCCAGTTCCTAACGGATCCGAGGAGTGTTCACCTGGTTGCTGTAAAGCATGTTATGAGGTACCTGAAGGGTACAGTGGATTATGGGCTCAGGTATGAGGAGAATCAAAAGTTTAACCTGCAGGGTTACGTTGATTCAGATTGGGCTGGTAGTGCTGCAGATAGGAAGAGCACATCTGGGTGCTGCTTCAGTATGGGATCAGGTGTGATCTCTTGGTTTAGCAGGAAGCAGTCCTGCGTAGCACTGAGTACAGCTGAGGCAGAGTATGTTGTAGCCTGTTCAGCTAGTTGTGAGGCAGTATGGCTACGGAAGCTACTGTCTGAGTTATTTGATCTCCCGTTGGATGCTACTGGTATCTTCTGTAATAACCAGAGTTGTGTGAAGCTGTCCGAGAACCTAGTGTTTCATGACAGGTCGAAACACATAGAGATCAAATATCACTATATCAGGGATATGGTGCAGAGAGGAGCTGTGAAGCTCCTGTATGTTGCGACGGACGAGCAGATTACAGATGTGCTGACGAAGCCACTAGCCAGGGTGAAGTTCGAGTACTTCCGAGAGAGGCTTGGCATTCTCCAAATCGAGGACACTTCGAGGACACTTCGAGGAAGAAGTGATGGACACATTTGCTGAAGCCATTCCAAGCATGTTGGAAGGAGGATCCTTCACATGGCTGTGGATGTAAGCACTGGATAATGGGCATCAGGATGATGTTCTGGTTTCTGCTTGGATATGATCAGTTGGATCATTTATGTATGTACGCATCATGTTGGATGTTGGATATGATCAGTTGGATCATTTATGTATGTACGCATCATGTTGGATGCTGGATATGATCGGTTGGATCATGTGTATGTATTTTGTATGAACGCATCATGTTGGATGCTGTTGGATACATTGTGTGGATCATGTATCTTTGTATGATCAGGTAGATCATGTATGTTGATGGATACATTGTGTGGATCATGTATCTTTGTATGATCAGGTAGATCATGGATGCTGTTGGATACATTGTGTGGATCACGTATCTTTGTATGATCAGGTAGATCATGTATGATTGATGGATACATTGTGTGGATCATGTATCTATGTGTGCATCAGATGGATGCATTGTATGATCAGGATGATCGTGGATGACGAGCTTCTCCAGATGACATGCAGCAGGATGTTGCAGTGATGATGATGAGTATCATATGATACTTTGTGGCCGTGGATCAGGTTGTGCAGGAAAGCAAGTAATTTGTGCCCTGGGATATTTGTAGATGGTCTTTCGAGGTTTTTCCTATGGCATGTAATTCGGTGCCCCGGGACATCTGGCAAATGCTCTTGCGAGGTTTTGCTTGGGAGGACATGTAATTTGTGCCCTGGGAGATCTGCAGATAGTCTTTCGAGGTTTTGCCTATGGCATGTAATTCGGTGCCCTGGGATATCTGGCAGATGCTCTTGCGAGGTTTTGTCCTATGGCATGTAATTTGCTCCTGGGAGATCTGGACAGGATGAAAAAGGCCTCAGATGCTTCAGCCAGGTTTTTCCATGACCACATGTAATTTGCTCCTGGGAGATCTGGACAGGATGAAAAAGGCCTCAGATGCTTCAGCCAGGTTTTGTGGTGGACCACATGTAATGTGCTCCTGGGAGATCCGACAGGTAGAGCTGTGTGCTCGTAACAGCTTGGGATGCTTCAGCCAGGTTTTGTGGTGAGATCACATGTAATGTGCTCCTGGGAGATCCGACAGGTAGAGCCGTGTGCTCGTAATAGCCTGGGATGCTTCAGCCAGGTTTTGTGATGGGTCACATGTAATGTGCTCCTGGGAGATCCTACAGGTAGAGCTCTGTGCTCGTAATAGCCTGGGATGCTGCAGCTAGGTTTTGTGACGCACGTAATAAGTCCTGAGGATTCCACAGTATGGCCAGTGATGATGAAGACCTGCAGGTGGTGGGCCTACATCCAGTATGAAAAAGTACTGGCTCTGTAGAACTTCCTATGACGAGTAGATTCAGAGATTGATTGAGATAGAAGCAGCAGTGATGATGATGATGACTCGATGATGATTATCCAGTGACGATGATCCAGAGAAGATGACTTGTGCTAGAAGAACTGTGCTGAGAAATACCTTCCTAGTTAAGAGGGAGTGTTGATGTATATGTAACTTCGGAATGTATTTCACATATATGTATATTGTATTCCTATAGAGATGGTATTATTCCTCTATAAGGAAGTGTCGTCATTTATATTGTAAGTGTCGTAACTTATACTTGATGGGTTATTAGACCACCTTATTTGGGGTCGGCCCTGTATAAATCATGTGGGTCAAAGGGTTATTAGACCACCCTATTGGGGGTCGGCCCACTCAGCATTATGTTATGTGGTTAAGTTCGAGCCTACATGAGTTAGGTAAAAAGGCAAGTCAAGTCAAGTATAAATAGAGTGCGGGAGGCACTCTATTTACTCACTCACTTCTCACACATGCACTCAAGGAGGAGTGGCGCACTTATGGAGGAGGAGGATCTGCTGCTAGGTTATGGCTATCTCTCTTGGTTGGTTGTATCATTGCTCTATCTATCTCTGAGGAAGTTATTGGGGTTTTTCACCTTTATGGTTTTCCCCAAGTAAATCTTTGTGTCTCTTGTGTGCTTGCATTATTGTCTCCATGATTGATATGCTGTAGATATGCTGTACATGTTGTTCTCTCAGTTAAGATCCTAGATCATATTGAAGTAAATTCAGAAAATTTAACATATCCCACCGTAGCCCAAAGTTAGCCAAACAGTAACCAAACAGCCAAACGCTGACATGATAGTTCAACCACCTAAGGTCACAACGAACAAAACAGATCAGCAAGCTCGAATTGGGAACGAATCTGACATAGGATACGATATTATTGAAGATATCAAGAAAGTCAAAGCGAATGTGTCAATATTTGACATGTGTAGCTTGCCCCATCAACGAGATAAATTGCTGCATGTTCTACAACCTCAAACAAGCACTTCATTAACAGATTCTCAAAACAATCCTGAAATTAATGAAGCTAGCATCGGTGGGAAGTCTAAATCTCAAACTTTGCCATTCCTTTTGACTTTTTAAATTTTTAACCATAATGTTCACAACTGTTTGGTAGATTCTGGAGCATCCTCAAACGTTATGCCACTGTCAATTTGTAAGAAAATTAACGGGCAACCTGTGCCATCCCCAACTCAAATTATCCAATTAGATAGGACTGCTGTCAAGGTTATTGGGGAGATGAAAGATGTTCTAATTAGACTATCAGCTGACCCTAGAGTCTGTCAATTCATTGACATAATGGTGGTCGATATTCCTGAAGCCTATGGGCTGATTTTAAGTAGGGATTGGTCTACCAAGCTAAGTGGCTACTTTGCTACTGATTGGTCCCACCTATGGCTGCCTTATCAGAACAGACAAAATCAGATTAAAGTTCTTAGGGAACCTCATATGAAACAAAACGTAACTCAGTTAGAAGAAAAGAATGAGGCCGTAGCCTTCTCATCCTCGGTTCTGGGGAATTATTTCTTAGAAATGGATCCGGGTAATTATCAATCTGAAACCATTATCCATGAATCAGATAAACAGTCCGATCTCCTTCATTTCTCTTGGATTGATGATGTTGATTGTAACATAGTCAATTTAGTTACTGACATGGATCACAAAGAAACTAACTTAGTTGAATCTAAAGATACATTTTGGACATTATACTTTGATGGTTCTAAAACTATGGAAGGATCTGGAGCCGTTTGTGTTATAATGGATCCAAAAAGAAACAAGTATTTTTTGTCTTGTAGATTAGAGTTCGATTGTACCAATAACACCGCTGAATATGAAGCTTTGGTACATGGATTAAAGAAGGCCATTGGCTTAAATGTTAAGTACCTGAAGGTCTTTGGTGACTCCGAGATAGTTGTAAGACAGGTAAGGGACACCATTCATTGTCTCTCGCCTCACTTGAAGGGTTATCAGGCTGAGGTATGGGATTTAATTATGCATTTTGACGCTTTCAGTATAAAATCAATTCCTAGATTGCAAAATTCTGCTGCTGATTTATTAGCCACATCTACTTCTAGATTGGTGCCATCAAATAATAAATGCTCAATTGAATTGATTTTCAGGCCTTCCGTTCCCGATAACATCACGAACTTTAGATTCTTTGATGATGATAAACAAATTATCATCTTTCTAACAAAGGAAGATAGCTTTCAAGGAGCTGCAATAGATGAGGAAGAACACGATGCTGATTTAATGAAGAAGGATGAGGAGAAAGGAAATTTCATGCCCAAAGGGGTAAGGTCCCTCGAAATGCTGTTCGATCTTCAAAATAAGTTCAAAAGGCCAACTAATACCAAAACTAACAGCTCATCAATGCAACATGAGTTAGTTAATTTGGGTACCGAGGCAGAACCAAAATTTGTCAACCTTGGCAAATGTTGTTCACCAGGAGAAAGAGATAGGTTCATCAAATTGTTTAAGCAATACAAAGATGTTTTTGCATGGACCTATGAAGATCTGAAAATGTATGACGTCCACATCATTCAACATGTTATACCAATGAAAGCGGGTGTCAAGCCATTTCAGCAGCAATTAAGAAGGATGCATCCTACTCTAGAACCGCTGACCCAAAAGGAATTAAAGAAGCTCCTGGACGCTAAGATAATTTTCAAAGTTCGGCATTCTGAGTGGGTTGCAAACTTGGTTCCCGTAAGAAAGAAGTCAGGAGAGATAAGGCTATGTGTAGATTTCAGAAATTTAAACAAAGCTTCGGATAAAGACAACTACCCCGTACCTTCAATGGAACAAATCCTACAAATGGTGTCAGGATCCGAATTGTTTTCTCTCCTCGATGGTTTCTCTGGCTACAATAAAGTGTTAGTAGCCGAAGAAGATCACCTTAAGACTACTTTCAGAACTAAGTGGGGAACTTTCGCCTACAGGAGGATGCCATTTGGTCTGATAAATGCAGGAGCTACATTCCAAAGGGCGATGGATATCACCTTCCGAGGATTGGGTGGGCAATGTGTTGTTGTTTACTTGGATGATGTGACAGTCTTTTCGAAGAGAAGGGAAGATCATGTCGTGCATCTAAAGCATATTTTTGATCGCTGCCGGAGATATGGCATTTACTTGAATCCCAAGAAGAGCGTATTTGCTGTTCCCGAAGGTAAGCTCTTGGGTCATATCATCTCCAAAGGGGGAGTGTCAATTGATCAAGAAAGAGTCCAAGCTATTAATAAGATTCCAATGCCTCACAACAAGAAATCTATGCAGTCTTTTATGGGCACCATCAATTTTGTCCGCAGGTTTGTTCCGGATTTCACGCAAATTGTTAAGCCATTGCAACAGATGGTTAAACAAAGCATGCAATTCAAGTGGACATATTTGGAGAAGGACGCATTTAGAGATATCAAGGCAGCCATAGCTAAGGCTCCTTCCTTGAGGAGCCCAGATTTTGATAAAGATTTCATCTTGTATACTTTTGCTTCGGATGACTCCTTCGCAGCTGTACTCACACAAAAGGTGGAGTTGGGGGATGAATACCCAATTTCGTTTATGAGCACTGGTCTGCAGGGAGCTGAGCTGAATTATCCCGTGGTTGACAAGCATGCATATGCGGTCTTCAAAGCAGTCAAGCAATTTAGGCCATACATTCTGAAAAACAGAACTAAGGTCATAGTTCCCCACCCAGCTGTTAGATCCCTTTTCGTTCAAAAGGAATTGGGAGAAAGGAGAGGGAACTGGGTCACAGCTCTTCAGGAATATGATTTGGAATTTAAACCAGCCACGATCATCAAAGGACAAGGCCTATGCAAGTTACTTGCGGGAAACTCAACTGATGAAGAACAACTTTGGAAAAATGAAGCTGAGCTCAATTCGGTTGAAGTGTGTCATATCTTCACAGCTCCCCAGTCATGGTATAGAGATCTGGTACACTATTTACAACAGGGATATCTACCTGAGCACTGGAACTCTAAGCAAAGAAGGGCACTCCGCTTGAAATCAGCACCTTATCAAATCATTGATGGGATTCTTTTCAAGAAGAATTATGATGGAGTTCTCCTTAGATGTTTGGAAAAGGAAGATGCAAACAAAGTTGTCAAAGAATTACATGATGGCCCCGCAAGCGGACATTATTCAGGTGAGACAACAGCACACAAGATACTGAGAGCTGGTTATTATTGGCCTACTCTGTTCCGAGATGCCCACACGTATGCGGCATGAAACTGTGATGTGTGTCAAAGAAGTGCTGGGAAGTTACCTAAGGAAGCAAGGCCATTGCAGCCGGTCATCATCTATGAGCCCTTTGAGCAGTGGGGTATAGATGTTATCGGAGAAATAAATCCAAATTCTTCGTTTCAACATCGATACATCCTGACGGCTACCGACTACTTCACTAGGTGGACGGAGGCCATCCCGTTGCGCAAAATCAACGAAGATGCGGTCATCAGCTTCTTAAAGGAGAACATCATAACCAGGTTTGGGGTTCCAATTTCCCTTGTTTTTGATAATGCTACTTATTTTTCGTCTTGCAAGATAAATGAATTTGTTTATGAATGGGGAATTAAGTTGCATTATTCAGCCAGTTATTATCCTCAGGGGAACAGATTAGCTGAATCCTCAAACAAGAATCTGATTCGAATTCTTAAGAAGACTGTGATAGAAAACTAGAGAAGTTGGGATATAGCTCTCCCAAACGCCTTATGGGAAGATAGGGTGATCCCAAAGAACGCTTTAGGTGTTTCCCCTTTCACTCTTGTATATGGCAAGGAAGCCATCCTTCCCCCAAACACCTTATTCCCATCCTTACAATTATCCCAAGCCTCCGGGGGTTCTGGTAGCCAAGCCTTACAATCTAGGATCAATACCCTGCTTCAACTTGAAGAAGCCCGACAAAAGGCTAAAGACCGATTTCATCAACATCAAGACATAGTTAAAAGATGGTTCGATAAGAGAAAGTCTGGCAAGAGAAGCTTTGAAGTTGGGGACTTAGTCCTGAAATGGGACCATAATCACGAAGGCAAAGGCATGCATACGAAATTCCAACATCTATGGGTAGGTCCGTACCAAATTTCCACAAAATTAGGCCCATCTACTTATAAATTGACAAATCTCGAGGGAGAAGAAGTAACCCTTCCTCTCAACAGCCTCGCTTTGAAGCAATACTTCGCATAGTCTCGCTGAGACTTTCTGTACATAAATAAAAGTTTCTTTTATTTTGCTTTAGCCTTTGTTTCCTTGATTTTTGGCCATTTTGTTTCTTTCATTGTTATTTGAACTTTTGTGACAAGTTTTGTTTTTTGAAACCCCTTTGGTTGAGTTCCCCGCTGAGGATAGATTTTTTTCGAAGAAATATCGCAACCCATAAGTCTGAAACTGTGCTCGAATAAATCCTGTCTATGTGCTCTCGCTGAAATGTTCATAAGGAAGGAAGCCTACTCTGCTGGTCACACTAATCCTGTTTAAATGGCAGAGACCTAGGACCATCTTCACTACTATCATTGGGCTCCACCCACTCTCACACTGTAAAGGCATCTCAAGAAGGTTACCAAAATTGGACCCATGGAAAGTAGCACACCTCGAGGACATAGGGTATTGAAATGACTCCATGCTGCAAATTTAACAGCCAAAATGGCTAGTACCCAAGAGTCTGTTTTCTAGAGATTCTCGCCTCAATTAAAGCATGGATGAGACAAAAGCAAAAGACATGTAAAATCAAGAATGTTGTCCAAAAGGCCCAGCCCAAAATGGGCTCCTCTCCGTCCGTGAAGTTTGATCAAATCAATAAAATTTCTAACTCACACAAAAGGACATTATGGATTGAGGATCCTAAATCAAAGATTGTGTCCAAAGAAAATATCTCTGGAAGGATCAAACAGCTAAGCTGTCCAAAGTACAAACATCCAAAAGGATGCAAGCAGCATGGGAATGAGGAACAAGAGCAATAATTTCCATGAGGAAGTGTTGCAAATCCTGTGGAGTTCGGCAGTAGTGACCATCTGAAAGATGACCCTCCTAAAATGAATCTCATATATTGGCCCTTTGAGAGTGGTGAAGATGTCTCGGGCAAAGCTCCCTTTTCCCCCAATGGCTAGCAGGTAAAGTGCCTCCTTCCCCTCACATGAATTTAAAATGATCAGCTGAGTAGTGCACCTAAGATGGATGTCTTCGATGAGGTTTCAGACCATGAAGAGGATTTTTTCAGAGATCTGTGTTCGCCAGTGACTTGCCATTGTTGTTGCAGCAACCCCCCCCCAACGTTTTGTACATATTGGGGCCCCTCCTTTAATTTTTTTTAGAAAGGCTGCCTAAGGGTCATTCCCAGCTTTTATCTTTGTTTTTAAACAGAAAAAATCTTGCCATGAGAAACTCCAAATATGCCAGAAGATTTTGTTTCTCAAACAGAAAATCTTTCATCAAGTCTTCCTCGAAATCGTGGAACGATCTGCTAAAACCCCATAGTGGCGGAAGCCTTTCGCTTAAACTCCCGCAAAAGGACTTAGAAACTTTCGTTGAATAAACCGCGGAAGCTCTCGGGCTATCCTTCCGAAATGGCGGAATCCAATCACATAAACCGCTCGGAAAAGGCCTTCGAAATAATTATGGGAAACTTTGCGGAGAGTTTCGGGCTCCTCTCCCGAAACAGCGGAAACCACCCATCTAAGCTTCCCAAAATGAGACTTAGGAAACTTTTCGATTTTTGTTTTGCGGAACAACTCAAGTTTTCCTCCCGAAACGATTGTTACAAGATTGCAGAAGCTATTGAAGAATTGCTTCCGAAACGGCGAAGCCATTCAAGCTTTCTCCCCGAAACAACGGAAGTGTTCGTCATAAGTTTTCGGAAAAGGGAGTTAGGTTTCACTTTGGGGAACACGCCAGGAGAACTCTGCGAAACCATTCGGCATTGTCTCCCGAAATGGCGGAGGCTTTCGCTATGTCTTCCCGCAGTGGCGGAAGCCGCTTGTTTAAACCTCGCGAAAAGAACTCGGAAACTTTTCCAAAAGATCGCGGAAGAATTCGAAGAAGCCTCCCGAAACGTGCGGGAGCCATCCATCTACCTTCACCGGGGCCGCTGAGCGTCTAAGTTTTGAAAATTCGTGAAGTCTCGAAAGTCGCGGAAGGAATTCACCAAAGCCTTCCGCAACCGTGGAAACCTTCGTGGAACCATCCCGAAACATCACCGAAACAAACATTGCGGAACCTTTGATTTTTTCTTCCCGAAACAGCGGAGGCTGAGGGCATAAGCTTCCCAAAGTTCTCTCGAGGCCCAGCCAATACTTAGAAACTTTTAAAGTCTCCGGAATCCTTGTGCGGAAACATTTACCGACACCTTCCGAAGCGCCGGAGCTTTTTTCTCTCCGCTACCGCGGGAGCCCTTTTTCAAAGTTTTACGCGCACGATCATTTGTTGCGGAAGAGGTTCACCTTTCTCGCCCGGCACAACAGAAGCTTCCACACTATCTTCCTGCAAGACTTGATCTTTGCAGAACGTTTTGTTTTCCATTTCACGTCGCGGAAGCCTTCCGTGGGAGCCATTCATTATTGTCTCCCGAAAGGGCAGAAGCGTTCGTCGTGTCTTCCCGCAGAAGCGGAAGGAATTCACAAATTCATCCCGCAGGAGGCGGTCGCACGCAAACCGAGATGGCTTGATTTGACGCCGATGTATCGGTATTTAAACCGCAGCTAATTGCGCCACCCACCAAATTAAATGCTCGCACATGCCTGTTCTATTTAAATAAGCGGTGGGGGGATACGAGCCAACGCATTGTTAATTCTCGATTCGAAGATTTGTTGGACGTTGCACAAATCGCTCCAGCTCAGATTGCTCAACCACGTTCACGGCCACCTCAGTCAGCTATCCTCGTCGGTGCCAGGTAGGATCTTAACCATTAAATCTTTCCCTTATATGCATCAAGTTGCTATTGGGTTGTCATTAGTTTTGAAAACGATAGGCATTGGTTGAATTTGATGGGCAAAATGCCCATGATAGGCTGGTTTGCACGTCAAATACGGCTTAATTTTCATGTGTGCCATCATACGAAATATAGAAATATCAAAACGTTCGACCGTCGATCTGCAAGCCACATACGTCGTTGTTCTTCACCGTCGAAGTCACCCAAACCCCATGAATGTTTAAGCTACGCGAGCCAAAACCCAAAACTATGGCCACACGAGCCTTTTCGTCAGTCTTTCTCCGATCCCATCACTCTCGCTCGAACTAAAACCTCCCATAGAGCACCTCGGCAAGTGCCTTAAATGACAATGGCATTCGAAGCTCTCGCCAGGTCGTAAATATGAAAAAACGCCTCCTTATTTCGTCACAGAGTCTTTTCAACCCAAACTTCCCCGCCATTAGCCTTTCGAACCGCAGCTAGGACGAAAGTTACCCTTTTTCCCAGAGCTAAACCGAAAGCCGGTTGCTTCCGCAATACGCTTGTCCTCTTGGGAGCATTCCAAATTCATCCCTTTAAAAGATTCAAATGTTTCAATTTATGTTTCATGTTGAATTAGTGTTTTTTTTGCTTCCTAAATATACAGCTTCGTTGTCCTTATCTCATTGACATATTAAAACAATGATGCTCTCTGTTAAAATCTCACAGTATGTTGCTCAAGTTCATGATGAATTGTATATGGGTGCTATCAGGGATAAGTCAAGATGCCGAAAGCCGGTAAGAAGAAGGCTAAGATGACAGAGAAAAAGCCTACACCACTTAAAAATGAAACTTCACTCCAGGATACTAGGTGCACCACCGGTGTCCCTCCTGAAATCAGATGGGGTGACATCTACAGAATGATCCGGGAGTAAGAGATCTCGGATATGTTGCTAGAAGAAGGGCCGATTTATCTCAATATCAGAGCCTCAGGAATAACTAGAGCCGCTACCCGCCCTGAGCTGTTCCCCTATGCTGAAGTGATCGGATGGATACTCCAACATGCCGATGCTGAAGGAAGAGTGATAAATGATAGCGGGAAAGTGGCCATTGCCTCATTTAGACCCACATACCTTGCAGCAGCCTACAAATTTCCCCGTGTCCAACAATCTCTGACTGATGAATGGCTGAGCCAGATGAATAACGTCGAGATGGCCAAGAAGCTACTAATGGCAGGAAAACATTTGAGAAAGAAAGGAAATGATGAATATGACGTACAGAATCTAAGACCTCCTTTCAGATTGATCGCCTTGATGTTGTGCAGAATCTTCGGCATGCTCGATGGCACCGTGTATAAGATTCAGTGGGTCCCTATTATCCACTTCGTAGCATTTAAGGGAACTGTGTTTGACTGGGCCACTATCCTGTCAGATAGTCCGGCCTCGATGATAGGTGTTGCTAGAGAAGGACTAGCCTTGAAGAAGGCTGAATTTTTCATGTCCTCATATCTGATTGATTGTATTTTGGCCAAGATGGACTTCCCCAAATTGGGCTGCACATGGGATAAGGCCACTACCCTGGTCTATATCGCTTTCAGGATGTTGTGGGCTCAGAATTACAAGCCTAGTTACAAACTCATCTGTGAGGGGTTCATCATGCCCCTGTATGAGAAGATATTCAAGGAGGAGCCCAACTTCCTGTCAGAGAATGCTTTGGAAGTCCTTGATAATTACGGGGATTTTTACTTTTCGGAGCAAGGCACCTACCTCAGAATGTTTGGAGGGACTAGGCCCCCATACATTTTGCCGCAGTATGCCACAGATTATGTGGTCCTCAAGGAGGCAGTAAGGCAAATCTTCCTGGATGGAATTGGAGCAATGCTCCACAAACAGCATAAGGCTTCCTTTCCCCCTCTGCCTTTCTGCATAGGTGCTTACAAGTTCTCGGGGGTTGCCTCGGCCGATGAATTTTTACAAGAGCTGAAAGCCTTCCACTTCAGTGAGGTAGTCTTCCACAGGAATGACAGGAAGGGAAAAGTTGATGAGCACTTTAAGGAGATTTATGCTCACTTCGAGTACTCTCACTATCCTGATGCCGAGGAAGAGGCATTCAGAGGCATCAGCAACATGACTGAGCTACGGGTCTGTCGCCAAGGTACTGGAGGAAGCTCTAGCTCAGCCAAGGTCCAGAAGACCAACCAACAGCAGGAGAAAGAAGCTGAGGATGCCCGAGCTCAGGAAGAGCTCAGATTAAGAGAAGAAGCAAGGTTACTCCAGGAAGCTGAGGAAGCCAGATTGCAGCGGGAGGCGGAGGAAGCCAGGTGGAAGCAGGAAGTTGAAACGGCAAGAAAGCAGCAGGAAGCTGAAGTGGAAAGAATGCAACAAGAAGCTGAGGATGCCCAGTAGCAAAAAGAGGCTGATGATGAAAGGCTACGGGAAGCGGAAGAAGAGCGGAAAGCAGGGGAAGATGCCCAAGCAAGTGGGTCCGGTGTCCAAGGCATGGAAATAGACACATCTCAAGCGGGTGGCTCCGGTTCCCAAAATAAAGGCGTAGATCCAGCTCAAGAAGTTCGGACCCCACCCGTTGAAGAAGACATAGACATCATAAACCGACCAATTGTCCCGTACACGCCATCGGGAAAACATACGGTGTCCAGGTGGAATGAGTTTGTCTATGACAAGAAAAGGAAAGCAATGGTCCTCAAATCAGAAGAGAGGATCAAAAGTCCCTTTCATGAAGACATCGTTACCCACCGAGAGGTCACTGTAATGAAGAATACAGATCAGGATCCCTTTGCTATGGCATCCACAGTTGTAGAAACAACAAAAGCATCACTGGACAATGTGGGTGTGATAGTTAGAGAAAATGTTTTGACAAAGAAAAGAGCTCGTTCACTACAACAAACTGTGGCTAATGAGCACGCCCAAAGGGATTTGGTAGTAAACAAGTACAATTGCTTGTACACCGAGCATAAAGAGCTGTCAAGCAAGTATAGATAGCTGGAGGAGGAAAAGGACCAGCTAAAACTTCAAATGATGATTGTGGAAGCAGAGAAGAATGGAGCGGAAGATAAAGCATCCCAGCTAGAAGCGGACAAGCGAGCATTAGCTGAGCAGTTAGAGAAGGCTGAGGGTAGAACAATGGACATGTCTCCCTTCCATGAGCTGTCATGCAACATCCTGAAGCAAGTGTATGACACTCAGGAGCTAATCACTAATGAGGTTTGCAAGCTCAAGGCCATGGTAGTCAGGTTAAAAGAAATTAATGCGGAGGCCCATAGGCTCAAAGCTAAGAATACCCGAGTTAAGGAAAATATCATAAGTCAGATGGCATGGAGAGAAGGAAAAGGGGGTTTTCGCACACATCTCCCATTTAAATCTGCGGACGGTTTTAATGAGGACATAGCCTTGTTGGAGTTTGGCAGGAACTGTGCCACTAAGCTGATTACCAGTGTGCAAAGAACAACGGATAAAATTAACAGTCTGTACCAAAGGCTCCAAGGGGTGCATGACAAATGCACATTGAGCTTCCCTCAGACCCTGGAGGACTTTCCAGAAAAGGAGCAACGTTTGTCTCAACTAAAGGAAGAACTAGGCGTTCAAACGGAGTATGTGAAGAGGATTGATGTCCTGGCTATTGATGACCTCCAACATTATATTGGATTGTCATCACTCCACAACCATCTGCTGAAAGAAGTGCATCAAGCTGCAGTAGCAGAAGTTCAAAGCATTGGAGCAGAGCTCGGGAAGAATGTGACCTCTCAGAAAATCTTGTTCCCCGCTGCAGCAAACATAGTCATAAGGGACACAGGTATGTGGTATAGCTACATAGTGGAGGAGGAGAAGAAAGCTGCAGCAGTAGCAGGATCATCAGCAGATCTAGAATCTTCTCTCCCAGCAGCCACTCCAGCAACCATAGTGGGCTCGATTCCCTCTTCCCAGCAGTGGCAGAAATTCCAGTGAGCTCAATCCCTTCTTCCCAAGTAGAAGCAGAAGCAACCATGGGTTCGAGTGTCTCTTCCCAGGCAGCATCAGTAGCAATTAACTTGGGCGATCCTCTCGCAGCTGAAGCTCACGCACAAGAGTGACAGCACGATATTAGGACTTTATTTCTGCTATGTGTATTTTGTTAAACTCTCAATTGTATACAGCGTGAGCTAAGGGACAGCTGTCCTTTCTCTTTTGTTAAATATTTTGTAAAAGAAGTAGTCATTTTTTGGTCTGTTATAGAAGAGATTCCTGTAAGTGACAGGTGGAAGAGGCTAGGTGGCAGCCCAAAGGGTGATTTTGTAATTATAAATAGGAGCTAGGAAGAATAGAGAAGGACTTTTGGCAGGGAATGAAATTTTGAAAGCCTGTACGAGCTACCTTGTATCGGTTCTTTGAAAACAGAATTTTCTAATAAAAGCCAGGGAGATGGACGTTTTGCATAAGAATGATGGATGGATGTATGTTGGACTATTATAATGACTTCCGTACTGTAATGTGAGATCATTCCTGCTATCTGAATTATTTCTTTGTATTAATGATTTTTGCTCCTTCCCGTGCAAACGATTTTCTCCATTTCATGAACAGTGAATGTGTTTCAGATTAAATCAGGAGCTATCTGCTGATATCTTATTTTGCTGTAGAGTTCTCTTTCAGATTAAATGGCTAAATGTTTTTTCTTCAAGATGACTCCTATGGCTCGTTGTTCATGCCTTTCATCGTGCTCCCTGCAGGGATCTTTAGAGTTATTTCAGTTTATTTATATTTAGCTCTGTTTCTTTATTCTTTCCACGTAGATTAAATAATTTTTTGCTTTTCTGTTTCATGAGCAATAGATGCGTTTTATATTGAATTAGAAGCTATCTTCTAAAGATCCTTTTATCTTGCTGTAGCTCTACCTGTGAGAATCAATGGCTACCTGTCCTTTCTTTATGATACCCGTCACAGCTCATTGCTCAACCTGTAAATGTGTTCCCTGCAGGGATAGGTAGATTTAGTTCAGTTTTCTAGACATAGATCTGTTTTAGTTGCATCTAGATCAAATATAAACTAGGCACTTGCATCTCATTAAAAACATAAAATCCAAAAGAAAGGTGGATCGGGCCATAACCAGTAGCATCGGATTTAAACTCCAAACCCACGGTTGCCGAAACCGCTAACCGGACGGATTCCCTATACCAAACGGGAGATAGTCTAATTGGGACCATCTCTCGGGGAGAATCCCTTTCTTATTGATGCTACGATATCCGAGGCATCAACAGGGAGTTAGACCACCTGATTTCAGTGGTTTTATTATCATGGCACCTTCCCATCGCAATAAGGTTCACATTCCATCAGGCTAGGAGGTTTTACAGAGTGTGGATGTTGGGGAATCCTCTGGGTAGGGCAGTGTTAAAGGTGGAAGGGTTATGAGGGAATCAACAAGATCCCGTCTTCAGGCTTCAGCATCCTTTTTTCATGGACGTATTCCTCAGGCTATCCAAGAGGAGGTTGAGGGATCCATTTCGGCTCTTTGGAATGAGGTCCAAAACATTCCCATGGAAGACATTATCACGGATACGACATAATGGGTTATGGATCTTGGTCATACTGCAGGTCGTGACTCCCTTTATGAGAGGACCCTGATGACTTACTGGGTTACGAAGAACCTTTTGGAAAATGTTTTGATGGAAGCTTACAACAAGAACTAGGGGGATACTGAGCCTGTTCGGTCTTGGAAGCTCCATAACCAGAACAAGTGCATTATGCATGCCAGTATTGATGCTATTTTCAAGAAAATTGGCATGGTGTTTGTCATTAAGCAGAAAGGGGATGAGGAACCAGGAAAGGCGGTCGGCGATGGATCCAGGACTCCTCCGATTGCTGATGGTGGCAGAAAAATACTCAGGCCCAGTCTAGTGCAGTCAGGCAGGAGATGGACATTGCGGGTAGGGGTCTTCCCATAGTTACTATTGATTAAGAAGTGTCTTGTTCGCTCTACTATGTTTGCAAGGAATTTTGTTACACTGTCAAGCTACTTTAAGTCTTTTAGATAGGCTGTTTAAAATAGGATTTTAACATCAATGTTTATGTCAAATTCCTGTTTGGCGAAGTTTATGCCGGGAATAGTTCAGTTTAGTTTTGCAAAATTGTGGTATGGGATTCCTGTTTGGCTGTTTGCAGTCGAGAATGATCTGTGACTGTTTAGTAACAATGGGCAAGCTCTGTACTTTGAATACAAGCAGTAGTATATAATCTTTTTATTTACAAAAATAAAATAAAAAACCTTACAAGTTCGGCCTCAACTTAACCACATTACATAATGTTGATAGGGCCGACCCCCACTAGGGTGGTTTAATAACCCTTTAACCCACATGACTTATACAGGGCCGACCCCATCAAGGTGGTCTAATAACCCATCAAGTATAAGTTACGACACTTACAATATAAATGACGACACTTCCGTATAGAGGAAAAATAACATCTCTATCAGAATACAATATACATGTGTGAAATACATCCCAAAGTTACAAATACATCAACACAAAGTAGTTTTTTCTGAAACAGTTAAATCTCGTTCCTCCATACTAATAATTTCCTTCTGTTGTTCCAATTTTTCTCTCTTGCTTGAAACTTCTTTATCGAATTCCATGCTATCAAATTTTGAAATAGTTATCTTATTGGTAATATCAGATATAGTTGGCGTCTGAACCAACATTGTGAAATTGCTTGTTTGTTCCATAGTTCTTTTTTATCTTGTTCAAATTTGAATAAATTTTCCATTTCTTTTAATCCTTCCATTGTTTGATGATCGAAAGCCTTGTTTCTATTTTGATGTCTCCTTTGCGATATAATTTGATGAGGATCATAATTAATCCTTTCATCCTCTTGGAAATCCACGATCTTCAATAATTATTCTACTATAGATAGGGATTCCTTAGTCTTAATGATGAATGGCCAACTCTAAGAGGGAATTTGACATTTGATGATTTTATGAAAACACCAAAATGTTCTTCTTCTGAATGCAACCTTTGTCTAATAAATTCTAAGGAAAAAACCCTTGGTGTTAAAAAGACTAGAAATAGATATGGTGCTCTAGTAAAACCATACACTCTAATTATAGTATGTTCTTTATACAAAAACCAATCACCTGTTTGGCCTTCTTGTGTAGGCTGCAACATTTCTCTCATTTATTTTAACACTTAGCACAATTCAAAACAAAAAATAATTGTGTAAAATTCTGCCATGATTGTATTGGTGAACTCAAACATATTGATCTGTTTAGGAAGGTAATGAGAAAACATGGTACTAAGAAACTTCAATTCAGAAATATTTGAACACAAAAACAGGTTCATGAGATATGACTGATATCTGAAATTCATCAACTAGGCACAAATCACTTCATCTAGAAATTCATCAAAATTAAAACAACATATTGGACTGGACTGTGACTCGAGTGTATTGACTTGCAGAAGGAAACCTAACATAACTTCTATGATTGACTTATCACTATCTAGACCTACAATTTGAATCAACAAGGAAAAAACTAACAAGGTATCTCGCTGAAAGAAATCAATAATCAAAGGGAAGGATAGGTTTTCATGCGACTGACAATATTTCAAGACTTGTAATAAAAACTTTTCTTTTTCTTATGGACTGCAATTTCTATAAGAATTTACCAAAATTTATTCATTGAAGGACTTAGGGATTTGGGAAAAATTTTCAGGTAAGCCTAGAACCTCGTGGCCTGTTTGTGGATTGAATCGACATAGAATTTTGGTTGTATTTGCATTAATGGTTACCCTTTTAGACTGTGAATAATTCGTCGCACATCAAGCAAAAAATTCGAGGAAGTGTAGGGTCTGTTCGACACAAAAATAATACAGAAAAGAACCAAAAACATTAAATAAATCCTTTCCTATGACTAACACTCCATTAATTTCTCTTTAGACTGCGAAATACTACCCACATACAAAACATGGTCAGAAATATCCCTTTCCCTATCATATACAACCTCTTCTTTTTCATCTAAACTTTCAATGAACGGAACAAGGTCTTTAATTTTCTCAGTTTGGGAAAGAAACTCTAAAAATTCAACGTTTCGAGCTACCTTTAGAGTGATCTTGTGAACAGGAAAATGCAGGGGTTGACTTTTGTGCAGGTTGAAAAGGACAAGTGACGTGCTTTCATCGGATCCTTTTCCTCCACACAATAATCAACAAATGCCTTTTTCAAACTTTAAACAAACCTTTTATATAACATATTATTAGGTGGTTCCGGAACTTGCAATGAGAAGTTTAAATTTGACCGCTTTTCACAGTGGACTCCACCAATGCTTGCCACGTGGTAAGCGGTTTAATT
Organism: Larix kaempferi; assembly: GCA_027924585.1. Lineage (NCBI taxonomy): Eukaryota > Viridiplantae > Streptophyta > Pinopsida > Pinales > Pinaceae > Larix > Larix kaempferi. Next base: position 1,493,360 of record BSBM01001286.1, read on the forward strand.
TATGCTCCACCTTTTGCAAGTTTAACCACCGTTCACTTTACAGCACCGAAACCCTTTTCCAACGTCGATTTTCTTATGGGTGGGTCTGTATGATTGATCTGCCATGGGTTTACACGTTTGCAACTTTTGGTTTCATTTTTTCAATTGTGTAGCACCTTTTCCATATCTGTCCTTGGTCATAGTTAAAGGTCATATGGTATATTGTTAGGATTTTGTGGCATCTAGTTTGACAGGGAAAGATATGCGTACCTTTTATGCTGTGCCCTCTTGCCACGTTTTTGCTATGGATTTTTCCAAGTGTATACTGAGATGTAATTTGAGTCAAATGTGGAGCACCACCTCACCTCCTTGCGTGGCTGGAGGGGGTGGAACCATCCCTAGTTTCCAACCACTGTATTGGTTCGCGAAAATTCATTTTGGAGACACCTTTTCCTAGCGTGCAATCTATCATTTGCTGCCATGTGCCCTCCATGGTTTGTAAATTGCAGGTTGATGCCTCATATTATCCCGCGCCCATATTTGCTGAGTGTTAGGATATTCCTATACTCCATCCTAGTCCCACCAATATTTTGATCATTAACATTTTCAGTCATGCATGCACTTTTAGGGTTTGCATGCATCATTTAGGTTTTGCATGCATTCGAGTCATCAGTTCAGTACCTAGCCCTCATTTAGCCATCCCCCAAGAGCTTCTCTCAGATCCGTTTTAGCCCTCCTAGAGCTTAGTGCACCCTTCCTCCTTCATTTAAGGAAGCCACTCGTCCTTCCTTACCTACCATTCAGTTATCATCAGTTCTCTCCTTGATTTTAGGCTTGAATGACTCTCAACTGAGTGTATCACTCTAATGGATCTCCAATGAGACTTGATTGGCCGTTTTGACTTCAATTAGCTCCTCATGTGCGCTCCACTGATCCTCCTTGATTCAGTTAGTTCCAGTTACACTCAGTTACACCTACCACACTCAGTTAGACTCAGTTTGACTAATGGTTGATAGTTACTTGAGCATTGATGACTCCATTGATGATGAGATAGACTACTAGTTGTGCTCCGATGACACTCCAGTGATCTTTTGATCACTCCATGAAGGCTAATTCAAATTTCCACCTTAGGAATTCGAATCCTCATGCATTGTACTATTTATTTGTCCATATTGTGATTAATTAATTAGTGTGTGTGAAGAAGTTTTGCTTCTATCCGAGTTCTACTGTATTATTATTCTGTTGCTCATTATAATGCATTGACCACTCCTTCTATTTTATTGCTTAATCAATTACTTTCTTGTGAGGTACACATCATCTCTTAGATCTATTGTGAGGATTTTCACATGGTATCAGAGCATGTTGAGAGTATTGTTTGTCTCCTTTCCTAAGAGTTTTTTGTAGGTTATTATAAAGATTTCGAGTGCAGCAGTTGCAGCAGTTTCTGCATTTATGCAGCAGTAGCAGTTGCAGATATTATCTATTGTTTTTGCAGGTCTTCTACAACTTCAATGAATTCAGAAGAAATCCCTCCTCTTTCTCCATTCAACTATGATCTTCTTTATCTATTCAACTATGATGAATGGAAACCGAATATGATAGCACATTTGAAGAGAAATGGTCTCTTTGATTATTGTTTTGAAAGAGAGTTCGAATCCTCTCAAGAAGAGATTGATTGGTTAAATAACGGTGACAGAGCTTGTGCATCCATGATGTATGCTATGCATTTTTACATGACACACCAATTCATTGATATTGAAACTCCAAAAGAGTTATGGGCTCACCTAGATGAAATTTTTGGTAGACAGAATGAAGGAATTGGTCCAAACCCCTTCAAGAGAAAGCAAAGTGATGCATTTTCCCTCCTTGATGATCTCACTGATCATAAACCAGTATCAAACACATCTCATATTGAAGATGTACACAAATAACTTGCATATTCTACACTCATGCTCCAAAATTCTTCTCTTTTTATGCCAGCTCACACTCTAGATATTGCAGAAGGTCCTAAATCCTCTCTTGCACCAGAGTCTGTTGGTTTGCATCATGATCACATGATTATTTCAGAGGTCAAATCAACTATTGGAGGTAATGCATTCGCTCTCCTCAAGGAATCACCTCTTATTGACTACTATATGATCATTATCCCATGCTTTCAAAAGGTTATTGAAGAATATGTCCATTGCCACCCGCTTGGGATAATTTCTCATGCATCCACTGGTTTTGATCTCACCTCTTATGGTTCAAAGGAGATCTCAAGAAATGATTGCCATTTGCTTGAGATAATCTCTCATGCATTTATTGGTTTTGATCTCACCTATTATGGTTCAAAGGAGATCTCAAGAAACCATGATTCAAGTCTTGGATCTAATTTGGATCCTAAGCAAACACTACTTGAGATAATTTCTCATGCATATGATGGTTTTGATCTCACCCCTCCTGGTTCAAAGGATATCTCAAGAAACTATTCATCAAGTTTTAAATCTGATTTGGATTTCAAGCAATCATTATTATTTGATGGTTCTTTTTGGAATAATCTCACCCATGATGGTTCTAAGGAGAAGACAAAAGACTATCTGCATATTCATGTTTTTGATCCTACCTCAACTGATTCAAATCACAGGTTCAAGGATCATCCTCATACTTTTGGATTTGTTCTCATCACATTCAATCTGAAGAGCAAGTACAAACACTTGCTTTTTGAGCATGATCCACTTCTTCCCAAGAAGAAAATACCTCCAGACATATGACCAAGAATCACACCTGCTTGAGTTTGGAGCATTTATTTTTTATGTGTGCCTTACAGTCTGTTTTGAAGGGGGGTATTTTTCCCATGAAATTTTCCCCACTTCCTTGGTTTATTGATTGTTAGTATTCATTGTATTGGGTGACCTTTGGTCTTAGTTACCAGGGCCCATGATGGATTAAGGGGGGGTGTTAGGATATTCCTATACTCCATCCTAGTCCCACCAGTATTTTGATCATTTACATTTTCAGTCATGCATGCACTTTTAGGGTTTGCATGCATCATTTAGGGTTTTCATGCATTTGCATGCATTCCAGTCATTAGTTCAGCACCTAGCCCTCAGTTAGCCAGCCCCTGATAGCTTCTCTCAGATCAGTTTTAGCCCTCCTAGAGCTTGGTGCACCCTTCCTCCTTGATTTAAGGAAGCCACTTGTCCTTCCTTACCTACCATTCAATTATCTTCAATTATCTTGAATTCTCTCTTTGATTTTAGGCTTGACTAACTCTCAACTGACTGTATCACTCCTATGGACCTCCAGTGAGACTTGACTACCTGTTTTGACTTCAGTTAGCTTCTCATGCACTCTCCACTAATCCTCCTTCATTCAGTTAGTTCCAGCTACACCTACCACACTCAGTTAGACTCAGTTTGACTAATGGTTGACAGTTATTTGAGCATTAATGACTCCACTGATGATGAGATAGACTACTAGTTGTGCTCCGATGACACTCCACTGATCTTTTGATCACTCCATGAAGGATAATTCAAATTGCCACCTTAGGCATTCAAATCCTCATGCATTGTACTATTTATTTGTCCATATTGTGATTAATTAATTACTGTGTGTGAAGTATTTTTGCTTCTATCCGAGTTCTACTGTATTATTATTTTGTTGCTCATTATACTGCATTAATCACTCTTCTTCTATTTTCTTGATTAATCAATTACTTTCTTGTGAGGTATACATCATCTCTTAGATCTGCTATGAGGATTTTCACACTGATCGCTTTCACTCTCCACCGTCGATCTGATGATGTGAAAGATGTATCTAATATTTATTAACTGTTGGGTAATTAATGTCGTGCACTTTCCATATCAACCATTGATCTGATGATTGGAAAAGTGCACAGCGGCTCCTTAAACCTCCAGTGACTTGCAAGTGCGCATTCAACCTAAACCGTTGATATGACCCCATCCTAACTCAACTTGACCGTTGAAAAATAAGCGCCCGTTGCATAGCACCCTGGTCATCGGCTAAGGTCCTATGTAGTTGATTCTCCAGCACTTCTGCTTAATATTTTAAGCACTCGGGCCTATTAGAATAACTTTGTAGGATCCCTAAGGATTACCTTTTTTGTTGTGCTAGGCCCAAGTGGGTTGGAAAAATATACAAGTATGGAAAAGCACGTGTAGTGCACTGTAGCAGGAAGAAAAGGCAATTTTGATAATTGTGCATTGCACGCTGCGGTAGGGAGAGAAAGCAGTTTTGGTGAAAGCGCATTACGCACGGCGGCATGCAATGGACAATTTTGAGGTTTTGCGTGTGTCGCGCAATGGCAATGACTAAGGCATGGTCACGCATTAGGACGATGCGCATGGAAGCGCATGAGGTAATTTTGGGCAGAACATGGGTAAAGGTCAGATGAGGACATGACCTATTTTGGGTAAGGAACATGTGGATGACAGATGAAAGCGACATGTTCGAACGTGTGGTGGCAAGTAGTTGAGAAGCTAGGCCATGACACCGATGGAAACAGGTAGGCGAAGGAGTGGAAAGGGACAGGCCATGATGCAGTTGTAACCATTTTGAGGACTGCGACTGTCAGAAGAGCGTGTGAGCCTCGAGTGGCCCAACTGGAGCAGGCTGTCGAGGACGATAGCTAGGGTGGCAGTTAGCCATGCCAGTTTTGGAAAACTTAGGGTTTTGGAATAATGATTGTAAATACATGACCTACGTTCATGATCTATAAATAAGGCACAATATTGTAAGGGAAAGGCTACTCTTCATTTTTGTTAAGTGTTGATTATTGTAGAATCTTAAGCTTAGAAAATACATTGTAAAGGCTCTACAACTGAGTGCGTAGAGACCTATTTGAGAGAGAGAAGAGAGTCTACAACTGAGTGCACAGACTAAGAACGGTTGTACCCTTCCCATTAAGAGCAATATTAACAACCGTTCTTCTAGACGTAGCTTCCATCCGGGGGGTGAACCACGTTAAATTCTGTGTTGTGTGACAAATGTGTGTTTATGATTGTTTAACTGCTTGGTATGAATGTTTAATGCTGGAAACTTCTGTTATGTGATTTCTTTTATATGTATTCGCTGCAGAGAATGGGAATAATAAGTTAAGTAATGCATGCACAGAGGAATGTTAAGTATTCAACATGTATGAATCTATCGATTGGAATGTATGAATCTATCTATTGGTCAAGTAGTGAACACTGAGTTTAAGTGCAGCGTTGGAGCACGCAATAACGTATGTTATTAAACCATCCACAATTTATTGATAAGAACTTGAACAAAATAAAGGGATAAAGATGTTAAGATTCAATATGCTAAGACAAAAAATATCAGCATTACATTCCATTTCACACCAATAGCATATACAGGATCACTAAAAGAACAACAAGCACATCATAAACAAAAGAGAAACAGATTTATCCTGGTAAACCCTCATGGGGAAGAAAACCCAGCAAAGCTTCCTCAATATAGATGACCAGGAAATACAAAGATGTAATCCACAACCATGAGCTCCTTCTCCTCGATAGTAGACCTCTCCCTCACCTATGTGCTATTCACAAGTGAGTGTAGTGTGTGTTAAATGAGGAACACACCTCCTCTATTTATACACAACTCTGACTTGTATTTTATATTAACTAGGTCGGCCCCAACTTAACCACTGGGTTAAACACCCCATTACAACTGAATGGGACGACCCCTCTAGGGTGGTCTAATAACCCTTTGACCCACATAACACATATAGGGCCGACCCCCACTAGGGAATTCTAATAACCCAAGTTACCACATTCCGACGGAGGAATAAACATCTCCGGATATACAATATGGTCTTCATAGAGGAATGAAACATCTCCGAAATAATAAAGTACAAATATAATATTCTTAGAAGTTTCAATATTTCAACACTCCCCCTTAACGAGAAGGATATTATAACAACATCTGCATGAGCAATGAGTCATCAACATCATACATGATACATCTATAAATCATTGGAAGCTTTCTTAAAATCATCAGTAACTCACGCAGTTATTGGAAGATCTTTAATACTGGAACATCAACATCTTCAGTACTGAGTCTTTATCTTTTGCAGCACTCGAACATCTACAACAACATCAACATCTGGATCCTCACGATCATCAGCATCATCATCACATGATCATCACAATTAGCAGCATCTTCCTCTAGACCATCACGATCAGCAGCATTTTCATGTAGACCATCACGATCAGCAGCATCGTCATCTAGATCATCACGATCAGCAACATCGTCATCTAGATCATCACAATCATCATCATCATCATCTAGACCATCACAATCAGCATCATCATCATCTAGATCATCACGATCAATAGCATCATCATCTAGATAATCAAGATCAGCAGCATCGTCATCTAGATCATCACGATCAACAACATCGTCAATACAAGTATCCTCATCAATACAAGTATACATATCATCAATACAAGTATCCTCATCAATACAAGTATACATATCATCAATACAAGTATCCTCATCAATACAAGTATACATATCATCAATAAAAGTATCCTCATGAATACAAGTATACATATCATCAATACAATTATCCTCATCAATACAAGTATCCACACCAATACAAGTATCCACACCAATACAAGTATACACATGATCAATTTAAAACACAATAACATGTCTAGGGATGATACAGTCCACTCATCAACTTAGACAAAGTCTAAGGGCCACTTTCTCAAAGACATATGTCTATGTATCAATTCAGGGACCGAAGTCCGGGGATGATGCAATCCCCATCACGTACATTTTGAACTACTAGTTCCAGGATGATGCAATCCCCATCACGTACATTTTGAACTAGTGGTTCTGGGATGATGCAACCCCATCATGTACATTTTGAACTAGTGGTTCTGGGGTGATACAATCCCCATCATGTACATTTTGAACTAGTGGTTCCAGGATGATGCAATCCCCATAAAATACATTTTGAACTAGTGGTTTCGGGATGATGCAATCCCCATCACGTACATTTTGAACCAAGCATTCAGGGATGATGCAATCCCGACCACAGTGCCATTCCTTTTTCATACTGGATGTGACCTAGATTAAATCTAGGATTTTATCACCTGTGAATTATCACCTGATGTAGTCTAGGAGTGAACATTACGTCATTATAGGACCTACGAATGATCACCTATTGCTACACTGAGTAATCTAGGAGCGAACATTACATCATTCCAGTCAACCATAGAGCCAGTACTATTTCAACTGGGATGTGACCTAGATCAAATCTAGGATTTACAACCTGTGAATGATCACCTGCTAATCCAGGAGCGAACATTACACCATTACAGGTATTGTGAATGATCACCCACTGCTAAGCAGTCCAGGAGCGCACATTACATCATTCACCAACATCTTTCTCAAAGACAAGAGTCTACAGATCGATTGAGGGACCGAAGTCCGGGGACGATACAATCCCTCTCATCCACTAAGGACCACTTCTCAGAGACATATGTCTATGGATCACTTTAGGACTGAAGTCCATAGATGATATAATCCTCTTACTCTCGGAGACATCTGTATGTGGATCACTTTAGGACTGAAGTCCATGGATGATTCAATCCTCTTATCGTCCATTTAGACAAAGTCTAAGGACCATTTCATAGACCTCATCATCAACCTCATCGTTGGAACAGGTAGCCTCATCATCGACCATATCACTCCCCCTTTCAAGGAGGGTCCTTCTGAACTACACCAAGCTTGTCTCGAAAATACTTAAACTCTTCTTGAGACAGATGCTTGGTCAATACATTAGCAACTTGTTCGTCAGTGCTCACATACTCGAGCTTGATAGATCCTTTCTGCACCATATCTCGTATATAGAAATATCGGATCTCTATGCGCTTTGACTTATCATGGAACACTGGATTCTCTATAATCTTTATACAACTCTGGTTATCACACAAGATCACAGTGGAGTCCATCTCTCAGTCAAACAATCATGATAACAACTTCTGAAGCCATACCGCTTCACAACTAGCATAGAAAGAAACTATATATATATTCCGCTTCAGCTATTCTGAGAGCCACTCTAGATTGCTTCCTACTAGACCACGAGATCATGGCAAATACCAGAAAATAACATCCACCCAATGTGCTCTTCCTTTCCGATGCACTTCCTGCCCAATCAACATCTGTGTAGTCATACAATTTGAATTCACGATATCCAAGATAACATAGATCAAAATCTATCGTACCCTTTAGGTACCTCATCACATGCTTTGTAGCTATCAGGTGAACATGCCTAGGTTCCACTAGATACCGTCTCAAGGTGTTTCACAGCAAAGCATATATCTGGCCTTGTATTCGTCAAATACATTAATGACCCAATAATCTATCTATACAAAGTCACATCCACTAACTTTGATGAGTCATCAGCTAACAACTTCAAGTTGGAATCCATGAGAGTGGCCATTCCAACACATCAAGTATTTTTAATATTTCTCAGCATACTTTCCCTAGTTGAGAAAGATTCCTTCTTCTAGTCCTAGGAAGTAATGTATCAATCCGAGATCATTCATCTCGAACTTAGAAGCTAGCTTCTTCTTGCTTTCCATGATCTGTTTCTCATTCTCTGTCAGAAAGAGATCATCTACATACAATAATAGTATGATCCATAACCCCAATCTTGTCAAGAAACTGTCAATTCTTCCTCTATGACTGAACATCATTAACACTCTGCATTGAGTGATCTTCTGCATATCTATCTGTGCCATCTCCCATCATATGGGTCTACTGATATGAGCCTCAAGATCATTCGAACTCCATGGTGAGTTCCTTCTTGCATCCATGTCATCTGTATAAATAAACCATCTTCAACCTTGTAGCAAGGGTTGAAATCCACATCACCCATGGTGATCATTAAGCTCATCAAATGATTATCGATCCTAAGTACCCGTACAGATCTTTCTTCAATTGAATCCTCGAATTTTTCTCGATTCACACGTCTTTTTCAATCACACCATTGAGAGAAGAGTATTTATCTAGCTACTTGGAGCAAACATGTCATCATGATCCTCTTCCTCTTTCTAAGAGAATCTTCTAGCCACGAGCCTTCTGTAGTATGTTTGATTTGTAAATCTTCTTGTTGAACATCCATCACTTATTCAGTGTTCATCATTCTTCATGATCTTTCCTACAAATAAAAATTAAGTACATGATTAGTAATACTTCATAATCATCAAATCATGTTGACATGATAACCTATTATGCATATAGATATGATTTACATAGTTATGCTACTATATTGATCTCTAAATTTTGATTTTGATGAGTAGCATTTACCCATGGACTCCGATTACAAAAATTTCAACTTTCTCCGAAACCCTAAATTCCCGAAGCCATGAATGAAGGTGCTCAAAATTAATTTTGTTTTGACAGAAATATGTACCTGATTGTTTCTGGTGTAACTCCGAACTTTTCAATCCACAGGGTCTGAAAATTTTTCTTGTGGTAGCTTGACCTATAATCTTTCCATCCTGATAGGTATGACCTCAATTGGATTCTATGAGAGAGAGAGTTATTCCAAGTGTCGCAATGTGACCTGTTCATGGGATACAACAAGATAGCGAACTTGTACGATGTACCACGTGTCACTGGTTCAACTTCGGCCTCTGAAATAGTTTCTTGAGATAGTACAGTTCATGTACTACCTGTCACTTTTAACTAAATTTCATTTGGATATTCCTAGCCCAAGTTATGACCTTTTTTCCTAGGTCACTTGATTATGACTGAGATTTGGAAGAGGCCGAAACCTTAACTTGTACTAATCATAACTCACAAAGTACAATGAATCTGAGGGTGTCCTTTGGACACAAGATACATGGGAATTTTATATATGACCTGCAAACTTTTCATATCTTGAACCTTCTCCAAAATAGATTGATAGCGAAAGTTACATGATGAATGGTTTTTGCTATATAAAACCCTAACATTCAAATTGTCGTAAGTGAAGCAAGTGTCGTAAGTGTCATACATTGCCTTCCTTCAGGTTAGCTCTAAAAACATGTTAAGATTCAATATGATAAGACAGAAAATATCAAAATTACATTCCATTTCACACCAATAACATATACAAGATCACTGAAAGGACAACAAGCACAGCATAAACACAAGAGACATAGATTTATCCTAGGAAACCCTCATGGGGAAGAAAACCCAGCAAAGCTTCCTCAATATAGATGATCAACAAATACAAAGATGTAATCCACAACCATTAGCTCCTTCTCCTCCATAGTAGACCTCTCCCTTACCTATGCGCTATTCACAAGTGAGTGTAGTGTGTCTTAAATGAGGAACACACCTCCTCTATTTATACACAACTCCGACTAGTATTTTATATTAACTAGGTCGGCCCCAACTTAACCACTGGGTTAAACACCCCATTACAGCTGACTACGCCGACCCCTCTAGGGTGGTCTAATAACCCTTTGACCCACATAACACATATAGGGCCGACCCCCGCTAGGGAAGTCTAATAACCCAAGTTACCACATTCCGACGGAGGAATAAACATCTCCGGATATGCAATAAGGTCTTCACAGAGGAATGAAACATCTCTAGAATAATAAAGTACAAATATAATATTCTTAGAAGTTACAATATTTCAACACTCCCCCTTAACGAGAAGGATATTATAACAACATCTGCACGAGCAAGGAGTCATCAACATCATACATGATACATCTATAAATCATTGGAAGCTTTCTCAACATAATCAATAACTCAAGCAATTACTGGAACATCTTCAATACTGGAACATCAACATATTCAGTACTGACGCTTTATCTTCTGCAGCACTCGAACAACTACAACAACATCAACATCTAGATCCTCACGATCATCAACATCGCCATCACACGATCATCAGCATCGTCATCAAAAAGCGACACCGTTGATCAAGAGCGAGAGCAAGATCTACGGCTTTAAATGGACCGTCACATGGCCAAGATGCGAGGAGGAAAAGGAATAAGTGGATGTGATGGGTCGGGTCCCACAGGACAGGTGTCGGCTTAGAGGGGCATCGCAAGGAGTGAGGAGCAGTGAACAGTGCCATATCGGGCGCATCCGATGGTGGGGATCGGTACGAGGATCTACACCGGAGGTCATCCTTTCAAGATCTAAGGGTCTAGGTTCATTCACCACAATAAAGGCCTAAGTTCCGACAAATCTACGATTCAGGTGGCAAGGGAGACCACATCAGTGGTTGGTGGAAGTATGAAAGTGCGCGAAAGATAATAGGAAAGGCCCTGACAGCATACAGATGACCTAGGAGTTAAACCGAGAATAAAACTCCACTATGGATGTACGCCAGGAAGGAGATGGATGGAACTTATGGATAATCACATAGAGAAGTAGCATGCAGGTTAGTGACAAGACGCATGCGATGAATAGTTCCTGCCAGACAGGTGTGAACTCCAGAACTCGTCGCATGATGAAAGGAACGATACTAGGGACCACCTTGGTGTAATGAGATGCCGCCCTATGGAGGCATGCAGCTAAGATGGACAGCACATATGAAAGACAGAAAGCGGATCCGACGGTGGAAAGTGAGCATGTGGGATATCAATGGTTGACGTTAAAGGACAGTTGGCTAAGAAAATTGGGGGTTATGGATACATAGTTATATATGTGAAGACACCCACAAAATTGACATTTTTATTCTCTCTAAAACCCCCATGAATAGAATAGATGTAGAAAATAATAGGTGAGGTCATTCCCATAGCCTTTCAAACTGTCTGGAAGAGACTGGGACAGACGAATGGAAAAACTTAGTCTGTTTGCAGTAAGGAGGCAGGTCGAAGGTATATTCCCGGGGAGATTAATGATAAATAAACCTGACGCTTGAGGTTTGAAAGATGTCTGGTTCAGTGAGGCAAGCGTTCTATACCCATAGGGTTTTTTCCAAGCAATGTTTGCGCCCTTTGTCACTTCCTTCAACAATAGGTTCCTCTCGAAACCATGGGGTTTTTCAAAAGAGCCGTCGTCTCTATTCAGACACATGTTTTTCCCGTAGAGGCTGTTAGAGCATTAGTGAATCCAAAAAGCGGTCGGCTCCCCAAAAATGGGGGGGCGACGGAGTAGCATGGTAGGATGGAAGAAAACTTACTGGAACTGGTAGATGGGGTAGGTTATAATCTCGGTCAACAATGATGAAGGGCTTGAGGAAGGTCACTCGTGTAGGCTGACGGGTGACCCAAGTGGTTCCGAAGATGAGGTGACTCACATCTTTCGAAGTGTGTGAGAAGCGTGAGGTTAAGTATTGTCATGTAAGGAATGTCAGAAGGGCAGACCGAAAAAGGGGCCTCTACCTATTATCCCAAATGATTATCAGTATGATGGAGGGTACCTCTGCATCATCATTGGCTACGCCGTCTATATGGGAAGCTTTACTAAGCATGCTGAAGGTCATCTCAGACCTAGGGAATCATTTTTGCATGGTTATGGGATCAGATCAGGTTAGCATGGTGGCTATGCTCGCACATAGCTACTGTCATCGTAGCTACAGTTATGGATGTGGTTCTTTGTCTGTCGTACAGGATCAGTACATAGAAAAGATGGCACACCTGGAAACTTAAGGAATTTTTCAGTTAGGATCGGATCATGGAAGAGGGACAGGACGCTGGGGTGGTTTTCATGCCAGAACAGGCATGGTCTGAGGTCGAGCGAGAATAGGATCCTTCATCTCCTAAGATGCTCGACCACGAGGAATCTAGGTCCGATAGCAATGATGAGAAGGAGGAAAAGCGACAGCTTCCCGAAAAGGTTCGCCATCCAAGAAGGAAGGAAATTGCGAAAGATAAGGAGGACGACCAGCAAGACATGGAGATCATCCATGATCTCGTACTCCCTACCTGGGAAATGACACCTCCCCATCTTACTGAAGGGTCACCAGCTGACAACTCCCCTAAAATAGAATACTTCTTTTCTTCACAAGGCCTATTGGAGACTTCGGAGTAAGGTGGTGCCCTCCTCATAGCATTTTTTTTTCCCATCTTAGTCAAATCGGTTTTGGACTTCGACACGTATGTAATATTCAAATTTGGGACTATCAAGGTGGCAACATATTTATATTCATTTCCTCCAAACTAATTCTATGCCAAGAGCCTATAAAAGCAATGTAATAGAATGATAAAGGGTTGAAAACTTTTATGGGAATTTTTTGTGTATTGTTCTGTAAGACATTTTGAGCTATATTTTGAATAAAGATTTGCAGAGCTGAGCCGATGTTTTCAGGGATTCTTGTGTAACTAGTCTTGTAGTTTTTTCTTTCTTTTTCTATGTGAATTGTGTATCTCTCATTGTTAGTTCCAGTCTGTAACATTCTTTCATACTTGGTGCAGTGTGATAGCTAAGTAGAATTCATAGAAATTATGCTCTACTTATCTTTTTCCAAGTATTCCACCATTACTTCTCTGCTAAAATTGATATAGGATTCATGATTGTATGCCTTATGTCAATGGATTGTTTCTTTCTTTTTTGTTTCACCAATTAAAATCACTTTGACTATGAGTTGTTTACTATCTCGCCCCTGTGTTAATGCATTTGTGAAGCATTTGTAAATAAATTTTCAAAGTTTGTTTAAATGTGACTCCATTGCCCAAATATAGATTCATATGTTTAAGCCAAGCTACATTTAAACCACTTTGTTTTCCAACAGAAATCTGATCTTCTATATTGTTGTAATTGAATATCTTGAATGATGAATGCTGGTGCATGTTTTCATTGTTGACACCTTTTATTATTCCAGTCTTTCATAAATATGTAGAGAGATCCCTCTCAAACTAAGCTAGGTCAGTAGCTTAAGTCTAAAGATTGGTTAGTGCTTACCCCAATTTTCCCTCTCCCACAACCTAGGGGGTCTAACACACGTCCTCCATGGTCTTTAAATTGTGGGTTGATGCCTCATATTATATCGCTCCCATAATTGCCGAGCTCTTTCACTCTTCTCCGTCGATCTGACGATGTGAAAGATGCGTATCGTCTTGATTAATTGTCGGGTAATTAATGTCGTGCTCTTTCCATATCATCCATTGATTTGATGATCAGAGAAGTGCAAGATGGCTCCTTAAAACTCTGTTGACTTGCAAGTGCGCATTCAACCTAAATTGTTGATTTGACCCCATCCTGGCTCATCTTGACCATCGAAATATTATCAACCACTACATAGCACCATGATCATTGGCTAGGGTCCTGTGTAGTTGATGCTATAGCACCTTTGCTTAATATTTTAAGCGCTCGTTCCTATTGCCATAACTTTGTAGGCTCCCTAAGGATTACCTTTTTCAAACTTCAAACAAAATTTTTATATATCATATGTTTAGGTGGTTTTAGAACTTGCGATGATCGGTTTAACTTTGACCACTTTTCATGGAAGACTCCACTAACACTTTCCACGTGGTAAGCAGTTTAATTTCCGCTCAACCTCTCCAAGTTTAACCATCGTGCACTTTCCAACGACGAAACCCCTTTCCACCTTCAATTTTCTTCTGGGTGGGTCCACATAATTGATCCTTCATGGGTTTACACGTTTGCAAATTTTGGTGTGAATTGTTCAAATTTTTAGCACCTTTTCCATATCCACTCTTGAAGGTCATATGGTATATTTTTAGGATTTGGCGGGGTCTCGTTTGATAGGGAAACACATGCGTACCTTTTATGGTGGACCCGCTTTCCATGTGTTGACTATGGATTTGTCCAAGTGTATGATGAGATGTCATTTGAGGCAAACACGGAGCACCACCTCACCTCTTTGCGTGGCTGGTGGGGGGGAAGCCATCCCTAGATCCCAACAACTGTATCGGGTCACGAAAAGTGGTTTTCGAAACACCTCTTCCCAGCGCGTAATCTATCAATTTCCGCCACGCATCCTCCATGGTTTTTAAATTGTGGGTCGATGCCTCATATTATCCTGCGCCCATCTTTTTCGAGCTCTTTCACTCTATGTCATCAATTTTATGATGTGAAATATGCGTCTGATATTGATTAACTATAGGGTAATTAATGTCATGCGCTTTCTATATCACCTGTTGATCTGAAGATCAAAAAAGTGCATCACAGCACCTTAAACCTCCGCTTACATGCAAGTGTGGATTCAACCTAAACCATTGAACTGACCCTGTCTTGGCTCATCTTGACCGTTAAAAAATAAGTTCCTATTGTATAATGCCCTGGTCATCAGCTAGGGTCCTGTGTAGTTGATGTTAGAACATCTGCTTAATATTTTAAGCACTCGGTCATATTGGCATAACTTTGTATGCTCCCTAGTTCCTACTTCCCTTATAATTTTTAAGCCTTCTTTGGACTCCAAACCTCATGAACTATTTACCCGATCTTCTTAGGTACTTGGGACAAAAATAGTGCTAACAATGGGGTCCCTTTGAGTAGAGATTTTGTACCTTGTCCCAGAGCTCTTTAGATGATGAATACTTTCCAACTTTATCTTTCACATGATCAGATAGTCCATGCAAGATGATATCCATTTCCATTGCATTATTATTTCTTAGCTCCTTCCTGTCTGCAGTTTTGGGTTGTCTTTTTGGATCAATGTGACCATTCACAACAAATTTCCATATATCACAACCTTGTTCCTGTAAATGAAGTCTCATCCTTATAATCTAATGATAAAAATTTGATACATAGAATAGTGGAATCCCATCTATAGAGTAGAGACTTTCATGTTCATCCATGTGCTCTAGAGATCTTCGTTCCAGCTATCAGACTCTCTTGAAGGAATTGACTCTAATACCAATTGTTGGAAATACTAAGAGGGGGGGTGAATCAGTATTTAACAATTTAAACCTTAAGTTCAACATGTAACGTTAACCATTAACAATTTCTCTCACCATCACATAAAACGAACACATAACATCATACACAGTGCAAAAGATATTTAACGTGGATGTAAAACCCAAACAAGACAAAACCACTTAATTCTTTTCTTATATAAAAATAACAAGGTTACATTCATAGGAAGCATCCTTGTTAGGATATTTAGACACTTAGGAGTTAGTTAAGATCAACTTGTGTAATATATCCATTAGGGATAGTGTGTTTCTTTAGTATGCATTAGTATGCATTTGTAAATACTTAATCCGACGGTCACGATATGTTCCCGACATAGAGTGATCCGATGGCTCAACTTCTCTTAGATCAAACCTAACCTTGATCTGTGGCTTAACACCCGATTGCTCCATGATCTCTATTTAAAGAGCATGGAGGGTCATTTTTTAGTTGATCGATTATGAGAAGCTCATTTGTAACTTTCTTTCTTTGCATAATAAATTGTCCCATAGAAGCTATTTGGCTGGGGCCGTGGAGTGTTTCCCTCAAGAGGGTTTAAACCATGTCAAAACATCAGTGTGTTGATCTATGATCTATTTATGTGAAGTGGTTTCTCTTGGTGTTCGATCCTTTGGTAGTACCCTGTGTACCCGAACATGGTATCAAAGCTTTTATGAAGTGCCGCTTCTGGTTATGATCTAGATCTTGAACTGCTGTTGCTGAAACTTGAAAGGGTTTCTAGTTATGGTATTTCTGTGCATTTCTGGGCTGTGGTAGGTGTTCGATTGCATCCGGAGTGTCGTTTCCATTGGGAAATAGTTTTCGTTTGATCGAAAACGGTTCCCAGTTGCTCCAGAAATGCATATTTCATCAGATCTGAAGGTATAATGTTACAGTGACGCATTTTTTTTATTTTCTATTTTAAAAGAAAAAAATCTTATATTTTATCATTTTTTACTATTAGATTTTTTTTGGTTCGGATTGTTGCTTTCCCGTCTGTGTATGCTCTTTTCTGTGCACCTTGAGCGATCTCGGCAAAATTAGAAACAGAAAGGGAAAGGGTTTTTCTCGATTGCGTATGCTCTTTGCCGTGCACCTTGCGCGATCTCGGCAAATCAGAAACAAAGAGAAAACGGAGACTTTCTGGGAAAGCTAACAAGATCTAACTCCACAAGTGTGGAAAAGTTTTTTGTTTCGATTTGTGGTGTGTTTTGCAGGAAAAATGGCAAGCATGCAAACCGAGGAAGAAGAGTAAAAAAAAAAAAAAAAATTCCCCTTCCTCATTCCCATATTTTACATACCTTTTAATCTAGCTCACTTGGTTCAAAGTTGCTTTATTCCTTAATAGGTCTTGAGTTCAAGTCTTAGGAAGTTACTTTTAAAAGAAAAAGTGCATGCAATTTCTATTTTCAAGTTATTTTATTGTAAAAGTGCATCTCACTTAAATAATAAAAAATAAAAATACAAGTGAGTCACTTAAGTTTTTTTTATTGTTGCACTATTTAAAAGTAATATCATTGTAAAAGTGAAATCACTTATTTTACAAAAGTGGTTCACTTAAAGCAACTTTCTTGTAAAGTGATTGTCAAAAGGTTCATCTTGGGAAGAGGGGGGTTCTTTTTTTTGCTGGACATTCTCTAGCTGCCACGTCACTATTGGGGGCATCTTCAACAGTTTCTTTGTTCAAGCATAACTTTATCATACAGAGTTAGTTTTCAGTGCCATTTTTTTTGAAACCGCCTATTTTTTCGAGATATTCACATCCAGACTATTAGTTTTTTCTTTTACAACCATTAATTTACAAATATGGCCGTCCCTTTTGATATTCTACTTAACAGTTCTAACTGTTTCTCATGGAAATCTTGTATGGAGGATGTTCTACGAAGTAGGGGACTTTTCAGAATTACCCCAAGGAAAGAAAAATAACCCATTGATGATGATAAGAAAATAAAATGGGCAAATAGATGTGATGAAGCTCGTGGATTGATTGGGATGCCAATCTCTACTAATTTGTGATTCCACATATCTAGAATTGATGAACCTAATGCTGCTTGGGACAAGTTGGAATCTGTGTTTAGTAAACACAATGAAATTCAAGGTCACCAACTCAAAAATGAGTTGATTTCTTTAAATCCAAGTGACTTTTCATGCATTCAAGATTATTTATCTAAGTACAAAACTCTTAAACTCTTATGTGCAGAATGTAAGATTGAGAGGGAAGACAAACAATGCATTTATCATATTCTTTCCAAACTTGGACCAACATATTCTGTTTTTGTATCTACATTTTACTCCATAAAAGCATCCTTGAATGCAGCTAGCTATCAAGAGCCTAGTCTTGAATCCTTTTGTGATTCCTTGATTAGAGAACAAGATAAACTCATTCATCTTGGAATAATCAACAATGCAGATACATTTGGGAAAGCCTTATTGTCCCAACAGAAAGAAAAGTCCAAGCCTCCCAAGAAACAAAATCTTCGCAATAATAAGTCAAACAAGGGTCCAAAACCCTCTTAGTCAGCTCCTTCTTTAAAAAATGACAAAGAATCCAAGCCAAAAAGCAAGAAGACTGAGAGTCATTGCAACTATTGCGGGAAAGATAATGATGATGAATCTAAGTGTTTCAAGAAGATGGCAGCCTTGGAAGCAGCAATGAAGAAGCACCACATCAGCCTAGATTCGTCTTCAGAATCTGCCTTTCGTGGACATGCACTTTGTGCTTCTGGTTATTCTTATAATGCATCTTCTTCTTCTACTTCAAATGAATGGCTCATTGATTCTGGAGCATCTTATCATATGGATAAGGATCAAGCCATCTTTTCTACTATGCATGAATGTAACACCAAACAAATATTTGTTGGTGATGATAGATCTCTAAGTGTTGTAGGAGTTGGAACAGTTTCAGTAGATAATGGTCATTTTAGTGATGTACTATGTGTTCCAAGAATTTCCTGCAATTTGTTATCAGTCTATCAGATCACTCATTCTGGTGAAGGTAAAACTGTGAGCTTTACACCTCACCAAGTTGTAATCAAGGATTTTAAAGATCCTCAATAGGTCCTAGCTACCGGAATTGTTGATGATATTACCAGGTTGTACAAGTTTAACAACTTTGGGTCATCACCTTTCCCTTTAGTTTTTGTTGCTCATAGTGATAACTTGAGCAAACTTTGGCATGAGCGATTTGGTCACTTAAATTATCGCTCATTGCAACAACTATGTAAAGAAAATATGGTGACAGGTCTTCCAATGGTATCTTGCAGGAATGGTGTTTGCTCCGATTGTGTACTCGAAAAACATCATCAGAACAGTTTTGACAAACGTGCCTCTTGGCACGCCTCGGTTCCCTTGGAGCTTGCGCATAGTGACTTGTGTGGTCCTCTTCCATCTGCTTGCTTTTCTGGTTTCAAATATTTCTTAACTTTCATTGATGATTACACCAGATGCACTTGGATTTATTTCCTAAAACTTAAGAGTGAAGCATTTAACATGTTCTTGGCCTACAAGGCCCTTGTTGAAAAACAATCTGGTCATCAAATTATTAAGTTAAGATATGACAATGGAGGAGAATATGTTAACAATAAGTTCACTACTTTCTACACTGAACAAGGCATCCAACAACAACACAATGTTCCATATACACCACAACAAAATGGTGTAGCTGAGCGGAAGAACCGCACTTTAAAAGAAATGGCTAATTGTATGATCCAATCTAAGGGACTAAGTCTTCAATTTTGGGCTAAAGCCATTAATTGTGCAAATTACATAGTTAATCGCACCCCTACTAAAGCAGTACAAGGTATAACACCGGAAGAAGCATGGAGTAAAACGAAACCTGATGTAAGTCACTTCCGTGTGTTTGGTAGTGAAGCATGGGCTCACATTCCGGATGAAAAACGGAAAGCATTGCAGCCTAAAAGTGAAAAGTGCATATTTGTTGGATATTCTGAAGATGTAAAAGGTTATAGACTTGTTCAACCACATTCTCATGATATAATCATTAGAAGAGATGTTAAATTTGATGAAAATATCTTGGCCTGCAAGCCTAACTCGGCGATTGTGCCATCTTTGGCCTGCGAGCCTGATTCGGCGTTTGCGCCTTCTTATTCTTCTTCCAACTTCCTTGATAGGTTTCCAACTCTAGTTTCTGATGATGACAGTGAGGATGAAAATCCACCTCCGCCTGCTCATGTTCCTCCAGTTGCACCAGCACAAGTGCTTCCTCAATGGGTCCGTTCAACATGTGAAGCAGCTGGTGATATTGCCGGTGATCCTAGAGATCAACGTCAAACACATTCTCAGTTTCAGTGAGCCTGTTCTCTTTTGGCTCAAGTTTCCGAGATTCATGATCCATAAACTTTTGCAGAAGCTTCAGGGAATCCAGATTGGGATGCATCCATGGATGAAGAATATCGTTCCTTAATGGCAAACGATAGTTGGGATCTTGTACCTCTTTCAAAAGGAAGAAAACTTGTCAAATGTAAATGGGTCTACAGAACTAAGTATGCATCAGATGAAAGTGTTGAAAGACTTAAGGCAAGGTTAGTTGCCAAAGGTTTTTCCCAAGTTGAAGGGATTGACTACAATGAAACCTTTGCTCCCGTCGCAAAAATGAACTCCATCCGCCTTGTTCTTTGTTGAATATTTTAACTTCTAAGAATATTATATTTGTATATTATTTATTATGGAGATGTTCCATACCTCCGATGTGATTATACTATGAATCCGGAGATGTTTATTCCTCCGAATTGGTTGTGGTAACTAGGGTTATTAGACCCACCATGTGGGGGTCGGCCCAGTCAGTTATAATAGGGTATTTAACCTAATGGTTAAATACGAGCCTACATGTACTTGTGTAAAATACATGTCAGTGTAGTGTATAAATAGAGGAGGTATGTTCCTCATTTGATACACACACACACCTAAGAGAGGCGCACTTGTGGAGGAGAGGTCTGCTATGGTGGAGGAGGAGATCATGTCTTTGGTTTGCATCTTTGTATATTGCTGGTCATCTATATTGAGGAAGCTTTACTGGGTTTTCTACCCCATGAGGGTTTCCCAGGAAAAATCTGTGTCTCTTGTGTTTATGCTATGCTTGCTGTTTCTTCAGTGATCCTGTATATGCTATTATTGTGAAATGGAATGTAATGCTGCTATTTTCTGTCTTAGCATATTGAATTTTAACATTCTTTCCCTTGCAGCCTTACACAACTGGGAAGTCTATCAAATGGATGTCAAGTCTTCCTTCTTACATCGTGATTTACAGGAGGAAATGTACATGGAACAACCTCCTGGCTATGTTCAAAACAACTCTAGCCTTGTCTGCCGCCTTAAGCAAGCTACTAGAGCTTTGTATGCCAAAATGGATAACTTTCTCCTTGACACTGGTTTTTCTAGATGCCATTCTAACCCCAATGTCTATACTAAGAAAGTAGGAAACCATCTCATCATACTTGTTCTATATGTTGATGACCTTATTCTTACTAGTAGTGACCCTAAGATTATAACCCATGTGAAATCCAGTCTTAAACAAAATTTTGAAATGTCATACTTAGGACATTTGCATTATTTTCTTGGTCTCAGAGTCCTGCAAACCAAAGAATGAATCTTTCTTTCTTAGTCTAAGTATTCTTGTGACCTTCTTTGTCGCTTTCACATGGAAGATTGTACACCAACCCCTTCTCCCTTCCAGTTTGGAGTCAAACTTTCTGCCACTTGTACTTCACCTGAAGTCGATGCCACCTTGTATCCTCAGCTTGTTGGTAGTCTCTTATACTTGACTCATTCCCATCCTGACCTTTCCTTTTCCGTTGGTCGTGTTGCCCGTTATATGCAGACACCTCATGAAAGTCACTGGAAAGTAGCTAAAAGAATACTTCGATATATTCGAGGTACAGTTCAATTTGGGATTCATTACAATACAGGGGGGAAACCTTTGTTGGTTGGTTTCACTGATTCAGATTGGGCCGGCGATCCTGATGATTGAAAGTCTACTACAGGTTATGTTTTCAGTCTGGGATCTAGACCTATTACTTGGGCTTGTAAGAAACAACAAGCTCTTGCTCTTTCTTCAGCAGAGGTAGAATATCGAGCAGTAGTTAATGCCATTCAGGAAGCTTTATGGCTTCGACAGATCCTTTCAGAGTTTGGATTCGAGCAGCAGCAGCCTACTCCACTTTGGTGCGACAATCAAAGTTCCATCAAGCTTGCCAAAGATCCAGTTCTACATCAACGCAGCAAACACATTGAACTACATATGCACTTCATCAGAAATCTTGTTTATGATCGTGTTCTTGAAGTTCTCTTTTGCCCTACAGATGATCAAGTTGCAGACATCTTCACCAAGTCTCTTACAGAAGCGAAGTTTTCTAACCTTCGATCTATGTTAGGAGTTCAGGAACTTGTCATTAAGGGGGGATAGGCTCTAATGCCTCCTTCCTTCTCCTAATAGTGTCACTTTTGTAAATCCTTCAATCCTATCCCAAGTTGTTCTTAAGGGGGGATGTTAGGATATTTAGACACTTAGGAGTTAGTTAAGATCAACTTGTGTAATATATTCGTTAGGGATAGAGTGTTTCTTTAGTATGCATTTGTAAATACTTAATCTGACGGTCACGATATGTTCCAGACATAGAGTGATCCAACGGCTCAACTTCTCTTAGATCAAACCTAACCTTGATCCGTGGCTTAACACTCGATTGGTCCATGATCTCTATTTAAAGAGCATGGAGGGTCATTTTTTAGTTGATCGATTATGAGAAGCTCATTTGTAAATTTATTTCTTTGCATAATAAATTGTCCTGTAGAAGCTATTTGGCTGGGGCCGTGGAGTGTTTCCCTCAAGAGGGTTAAAACCACGTCAAAACATCGGTGTGTTGATCTATGATCTGTTTATGTGAACTGGTTACTCTTACTGTTCGGTCCTTTGGTAGTACCCTGTGTACCCGAACACAACACCAAATGGAAGGATGAACCAACCCCCTAATTTGCAAGATTCAACTTACTCCAACTCCCTTATTTACCAGCACCAACTGGAAGGAGGATCCAACCCCCTAATTTATACGATCCAACCTGAAGGAAGCTCCAAATCCTCGATTTACTAGCTCCAACTAGGATGAGGCTACAACCCCTTCGTTTTCATAGGTTCCAACCTA
Source organism: Larix kaempferi (assembly GCA_027924585.1). Taxonomy (NCBI): domain Eukaryota; kingdom Viridiplantae; phylum Streptophyta; class Pinopsida; order Pinales; family Pinaceae; genus Larix; species Larix kaempferi. The sequence goes on from BSBM01001286.1 coordinate 1,516,315, forward strand.
AAGAGGGGAGTCGAATCCTCAGTAAACTCCAACTCAATAGTTTTACCACCACCAACTGGAAGGAAGCCCCAACTCCCTGATATCACAAGAGCCAACCTAAAGGAGACTTCAATCTCCTATCCTTGCCCCATTCTGCCACCCATATATTAATAAGAAGAACAATATTCCACTAGCATTGTATCACTATCTCCATCAACCTATACCTGTATCTTTATCCTTGTACCTATATCACTGTCCCTATACCTATATATGTCATTGTCACAATACGTGTATTGCTTTCACAATCACTATCGTTATTTGTGACAATGACACAATCATTGTCTCTGTCACAATGCCAAAATAACTATATATGTCACAATGTCAACCTGTACATGCCTAAAATCTATCCTCGAAGAATGGCAACAACTTCTTCCAAGATATAATTCAAATATATAGCAATACCAAAAAAATGCCTCCAAAGAGTGTAATCAAATCCCCAAAATAATCACCAATAGACTTCATCTATTTGCACATTCAAACCCTTACATCATAGACCTCATAGTACATTCCAAAAGAGGGATCTCATGCAATAACATTACCATGTAATATTCCAATACAATCACCAATAATATATATGCCAATATCATCATAGAATGTGCCAAGATAATTACCAAGATCATCATTAAGTATGCTAATCCAATGTGCCAACAAGGTTGTGATTCTGATACTGTATGGGAAAGTTATGCAAGATTTTGTCAACCTTCTCTTGAATTTGCATTGTCTCTATCATTGTCACAAACCCTAACTTTCAACAAGTATAAATATTAACATGTAATGAATAAAGATATGAAACTTTTACAACATATTCTTCAATATCTCTATGACATCTCCTCTAAGGGTCATTCTCTAAAATGCCATAGATCAAAATTTATAGTGAAAATGCCAAACTAACTTGTTTAAATATTATTTTTCAGTCATTTAAAATCCATGACTTCCCAAGTTCATATATTTGAAAAATATAGTGAACCAAGATCTGAAATTTTAACCATATGTTCTTCAAGATCTCTATTGCATCTCCTCCAAAGGGCACTATTTGAAACATTCTGGATCAAAACGTATAAGGAAAAATACAAATTGACATGTTTGAAGATTATTCAAAAACCCTAACTTTCTGAGGTCATATCTTCGGAACTATAGCAAATCAACATCTGAAATTTTTACCAGAGTCACTCACAAATCTTGCCTCCATCCAATAAACATTTCACGGTCTGGAAATCCCAATAACAAAGATATACTAAAAACTCCAAGATGACCTGAAACAAAAAAAAAACAAGTAGAAATCATATTTCACTAGAATTTCGGATCTCATCTTCCACTTGAATTTTGGCCTTCTTCACTTCATCTTTCCTTGAAATTTGACCCTCTACTCTTGTATCTAAGCTCTTCAATTTTGGATGATGAAAATGAAAATTTTCCTCTCCTATTTACACTACTCTAAGAGCCTTTAGATTATTTTATGGTTACCCTTTAAGATCCTTTAGCTTTATCTTGAGTAACTCTTGACCCTTGCTCATGAACTTGAAAGTGGACATCGTAGTGAAAAGTTATTTGGAAAGTGATTGCCACAAATTACCCATTGGGAATTGGTGGTCCTGCATCAAATCCAATTCTTCCTAATGTAAATTTTTGATTGGATGTTGACTGTTTAAGAGGGAATTTTTTTTGTCTTATATTTCGATTTTATGAAGAGAATAAGTCTACTATCAGTGCCCAAGCAACTTTTCTAAACATGTTCTAGTCAACCATACCCCCCCCGAGATGTTGACTTCCGATGATCTTTAAGCCATTGTAATTCAGTAAAATCTCAACCTAGCCCAACACAACTAAGCCCTACAATAAAACCTAAAATGGAGTTTGCATCAAAACCTAAATCTTGGAAAGTAACCTAGATTCGTTAGTGATGAGTACATAATTGACCATCACACTGACATCTATGATACTGTTATAACAAGATAAGACCTAATTGCCACTCTTAAAGAAGCCAGATCCCAAGACACAGTTGGTTGGGATCCCCATCACCTTTGGGAGACCAATTTGGCCATAGCTATCTGCCCCATATAGTCTATTTTCCTGAATTCATGACATGGTGCTACATCAGATATTCACCTGGTAAAAAGGCCATAATAGCTGTAGATTACTCAAAAATACTCTGCACTGTAAACACATAAACTATTTCTAAGATGTTGTGTTTCCTAGAACACCAAATTCTTCTACCCTTAAATGAATAGAACCTATCTATAGCATACATATCCCAAAATACCTTGGAAAGAAGCCAATACCCGTCTCACTATTTCGAGCAGGGGATTGCAACCAATCCTCTACCTCCTCCATATGAAAACATTGTCTTCCATGAGAATTCTAGAGAGAAGATATCCCTAATTTTTACTTGGTTAGGTTATGACAATGATTATATGGTTGATGAGGCAATTCAGGGTTTTTTCAATTGCTTGAACCTAGCACCTGCTGTCATGCCTCATAAGTTTGACTTATGTGAATACTTATCCCAAGCCATCAACACCTTATTTGTCATGTCTCCTTTTACCAATTTTTTTATTTTTTCCCAGGCCTACAGCCCTACACTTCATTTTCACAGTTACACCAATAAAATATAAATATACTTAGAATATATCCGAAGCATAACAATTTAATTAAATGTTGTCACCTTCTTCGGAGCTGCTTGTCATGACTTTTATCGAAGCGCTATAGTCTTTTAGACTATACATGCCCTCCCATCTAAGTGTCGTATTAATGACACACTTGAACAAGCATGCATGGTGCGAAGGTCCTTTATGTCGACATGATGACACATTCTGACCTCTATTAAGTGATAGTGAAAACATGCATAATGATACGTAAGCAAAAATAGTGGTCCTACGTCTATTAATATTCTGCTACCAAAATACAGTGATATTAATAACATTACCGCCATTTGGCTACCTTACTCATTACACGTCTAAAATAAATAGGTTGATAACTTACACCAACCATCAAGCGTTAATATTATCATTAATAATATGATTATCAACTTTGTAAGGGTTTCATGAGTCTACCATCATTTAAACCCTTGATTGAAAATCATCTATTAATGTTGTCAAAAGGCCACCTAATTAATTTTATATACTTACATGTATATTACATAGTTCATATGTATTAATAATATATATATTATTAATACATATAACAATGGCATTATTAACTTTATAAACCCAATGGTTGATTACAAATCACTACTATGCCAATGCGACTTACCATAATATAAATCAACAACCACTATGGCTTAACACTTATAACATTAATGCTTATAGCATTAATGGGTTAGGCCATAACATAACACCTAACATACATAAAACATGGGCTACGATTATATAATATGGTTCCAAACATAATTTAAAAGGTGAGGCACAGTCCTCCTTTCTAGATTACGACGCCAACCTTAGCATATAAGGTATGGTATTATACCATATGAACGTTAGCCGTACAGCCTAACATCACCCACATAGCATGTAGCGATTATTAAACATACAATGGTCGCTAATGAGAGCTGACCCTACCACTCCACATGGCTCACCTTGCAGCATTAGCATTTAAGGTATATCATGAATACCGGTCCACGTAACTCCTTACGAATACATCCAAACTGCCATGATGGCAAAGCCATGGAGACTACAATTAAACGTATCTCGCTTTCGACGTTAGACGTGGATAAAAAATCCTGACTTGGATGGTTGTAACTTGCCCCGAGCCCTCTAGTGGTCTGCGTGGTTCGTGGCTTATGCCACTTAGGCTCAACCAATTCTTTTACAATTTTTTAACCCCGCACTTCTGCCTTGTTGGCAGGTGACAAAAACTCTTGCTCACATGGGAAGGAAGGTCATGGATGTGCTATGTTAGAGACTTGGTCGATGTGGTGGAATGGTTGCTCGTTCCATTAATGGAACACGGTCCAAGCACTGCCACCCTGAGTGTACTGCACACCAAACTTATCCCAACATTAAACTCGTTCAATGTGATCCATTGATGGAGATCCCTGCCCTTGCATGGGACGTGGTGAAAGATTTAAATGTCGTTGATTTTGTTGATCAGATTTTGCGCCCTATGTTGGCAGGTGATTTGGTAAGGAAGAATCGCAACATCGTTGATGCTGCGACATGACAGAAGAGGTCGCGGAAGGCAAAAGAATAGACTATTTTATGTATTTTTGAGTCGATTGTACCGCAATAGGAAGGTTTTTGGGTCGTTGGATCATATGAGATGTAAATTGTACCGCAATAGGCGGGTTTTTGGGTTATTTGGACCGTGTCTGTTATATTTTGGATCTTTTGTCCAAGAGTCAGTTAGGAGGTTGCTAGTAAGTGGAAAAGCATTGTAAAGGCAGAATCCTATATATAGACAAGAAGTTGTAGGTCGAAGGAGAGACCAGCAGTAAGGAAAAACAAAGATAGGTCTTGGAGATGCAGTTCTTGTGTATGTTCTGAGATCTAGAGATACCGCTGAGATCTGGTTTTGCAGAGATATTGTATCAGGGTTTTCGGAAGTAATATGATATGATGGAACTGTTTTGGTGAAAATCCCTGTGTATCTCTTGTATTAATCCCTATTGTGATGATTTCTTGCTGCAGTTAACCTTTTAGTGTTATATTCATTTTGTTGCAATGAATGACTCTATTAGATGATGCTATTGATGTTAATATTGAATACATAAATCTGTTTTGGATACTGCAATAAATAAGTTAAATAAGCAAATGCCGCAACATCCTCCTTCATTCGGTGGAAACATAGTTCCATCCACTCTCCCTTGATTGCCTCGGTTGAGACCTCATTTGCTCCGCAGGTGTTGCTGGGCAGGGTAAAACCTGTATGGGCCAGTGCTTAGGGAGATCGCGGTGGGTTGGTGTCGACAGTTATGGGAACCCCTGTCGACTGGGTTTGAGTCAACAAATGGTTTCGTTGACGAGACCGTGTACGAAGTGAAAGGAGGACATGTTGTGGAACCCAATGAAACCGGATATCCAAGAATGGTTTGATCAGAAGTTGCAGGAATTTGCTGAAGAGGAAAGCTGAAACACTCGACTGACAGTAGATCAGTGGGTGGGTAGACATATTCACGACGGACCGCATGAATGGTTCTTCTGTGAATTCCTAGTCATTTTGTATGAGTGATTGTTGAAGTTGACCATCTAGAATAGGAACTTCCAGGGTGGTGAACCGACGAACTGGATCCCCGAGTTGATTCAGGAGCTACAGGAGGTTGATAATAAAGCATCACGGGCTGTTGAAGTGTGGTTCGATAGCATCCTAGAGGGCTATATCACAGAGTTCATGGTTGATACTCAGAAGTCCTATAATGAAGCCGAAAGATATTTTTTCTGCTAACCTCGGGGCAGGTTTTTACTGTCGCTTCGACTGTCGATCAAGATGCTTATTTGCGAAAAGGGTATATTGAAGATGCATCTTGCTCAGTAGACAGCCTGGTGGGCGGAGGCCGTCGGTATCGAGATCGTTGGGGGGCGGTACATGGAATGGTAAGGGGTATATGGTTGCAGGTCATGATGAGACTATGAGTGAAGCCGAGGAAGAAAGTGGTCTTATGAGGGGAGGAGCAAGGTTCCGACAGGAAAAGAGATAGACGACGGGAGAAGGTCCTACTGTGGTCGAACCCCAAGACCATGAAGGAAGACCACATGGGACGAAGCGACCTCACAATCTTGACAAGGAAAACTAGGCTACGCCCATGGTAGAGGCAGGACGAAACCCCAGTACCACGTACCCAGACCTCTGCTCACTATCTCCCAGATAGCAAGAAATACCACTTTGACACCACCAAGTTCTTCAACACCACAAAATTCAATCGGTAGTAGTACAGCGAAAGGAGGAAGGAAGCCCAAAATGGCGGGCGATGATGCTAAGTTACCATTGTTCCACGGGAGTGGGACAGACAACCCAGAACAATATTATTTTTTGTGTGAAGCGGTATGGACCATAAAACAAACTACCGATGATGCTGCTAAGAAATGACAGTTAGCGACGACTCTGCGAGGTCATGCATTAGATTGGTTTATGAAGTTTGTTCTTGTCTCTACAGGAGCTGCAGAGAAGTCACTAGATGTCACCTGCCCAATTTCTGAAATTATTATTTTATTGGAAAAATACTTTATGTTAAATTTTAATTACAAAGTTTTGTAATTATGACCAAGTTTGGTCAAGGATGAATGTAATTACTGAATTATTATTATTAAATAAATTAAAGTAAGAGAGAAACACCTAAGGGAACTATTAAATGAGTGTTCACTGACCCACTAGGAGGAATGGAAGCTGTTAGAAGGCATGTGATAGATGGTAGCAATTGCACTTCACCACTAGTTGTTGGTTATGGGACAATTACCCCTACAAATGTGGCATTATCCCCCATGTGGAGGGAGTGAGCAAGCAGCCCATTTAATGACCAGTTAACAACTGAAAGGCCTAGTTAGCCTACATAAGGCAAATTCGAATTGAGCAGGCAGCTCTTACACAATATTTTCTGCAGAAATATTCCTCATGTGCATCAAGTGATGACTGAGAGATTCGAATAGGGAGGCTATGTGAGTGCATTGTAAGTCTGCAAATTATTCTGAGAAGGAGAACCAAAGGTGTGTGTGTAGGTCCCTTTGATTGCTAAGTCTTTAAGACTGAATAACTAATGCTACTGCAAGTTGAGGTCCTAAGCTTCTAAGTTTCTTCCTCCTGGTGGTTCAGTGAACAGGCTCAAGGGTCCTAAGGCAAGTAACTTGGTTGTCTTCAGGAATTGGTTGGGTGGAACAGGCTCCTTGGGCTATTTGTTTCCCTACAGATTAACCAGGTTTTGTTGTTTCCTATTTTGTTTACATTTTAATAATTCTATTTAGTGAAATCATCAAACTCTATTTTGTAAATGTATTTATTTCTAATTTTTGTTTAAGTTTGAATGATAAGCCTTATTAAAAATCTGATTAGAAAATCAACTCTATATTTTTCCACATGTTGTTATTTGCATCGTACTCTAGTATAGAGAAGCAAATTAAATGATAAATGAGAGATAGGCTGATTGCCATTGATTAGACAATTAATTACAGTAAGTGATATGATTATAATTTTGTCCTATATCTAAAGAGAATAAGAATTTACTGTATAAGCATAGACAGTGATATAGGATTCCTATGTTATTTCATGAAAGAAAAACATAGTCTAATTTTTACATAATCTTATATTTCCTATTATCTCAATACATCTAAGATAGCAAACAAATGCTAATTAAAATCATACTTATCATGTTGTTCAAGTAATAGTATTCCCAAGGTACTTTTCACAGTTGCAAGAATTATTGAACTTATAGTTTTCTGAACTTCATACATACTTAAATTCTGCATGAGTTTCCTATTTGATTTCATATATCAATTGTTTATTGTAATAGTCTCAGAAACTAATACATTACAAACCCTAACTCTGTTTTTAAACATCGTATTTTCTTTCTCTCTGGATTTTCTTTTAACAGTTGTAAAAATAAACATATTCCTTTTTTAAATTTATTTTAAGCATTCTAACCAACCCTGACGAGACTCATTTCAACATAGAATGAAAACTAGCCATTTAAAAACTTTAGATACAAGAATAGATGAGTAATTGGCTCTCGGCCCTTCTTCAATATTACACAGACACTCGTTCAAACCCTAATCTAAAACGAAGGTCAAACATTCTGGTTATTTTACTTGTCGAATTTAAACCTATGCTAAAAACTTATGAATGCATCTTTTAACAGACTAAGCATCGAAATCAATAGCCATAATAACAACAATACTTTTTATTTAAGACAACACAGCGTTTGTATTAACCCGAATTATGTTTATTTCCAAGTCTAATGACTTTCAAACCATTAACATAAAACTTGCACATGGTATGATGGAAAAGTGGTCATTGCTTAACACAAACATTTTCCTTGTAACCTTTATTAAACAAAAATTTTCATCACAAAATGAGCCATTGTTTACAGAAGAAAGAAACCTCTTGGCTCTTTGGTTTTCATGTCCAAACAATGGGAGAAGTTCAACAGAGATTACGTCGAAACCCTTTTTCAAGAGGACAAAAATAGAGGGTCTAACCCTTAACAAAACAATGGCGTAAAAACTAGTTCAAGATCATTGCCAACACTACAGCAAAACATTTCGGAGCAATAGCTAAAATACTGAGGGTTATCCTCTTACTCTTTGTTAAACATAAAATCTAAACACAGCCATTACTTCAATGAAGGTCTTGTACCCAAACTTCGCCATACAGTTTTTCTTCTGCTAAACCATGCCAAAGGCCCTATGAGGTTTCACGAACCACTGAGGCTTACTAGAAGGGTGTTGCAACATCCCCATGCCAAATGCTTGTTCATGGGAAACCCTCCATTGAGGTATCACCTTCCAGTTAAAATTTCAAAGGGTTAAAACAAAGAAAGTTCAAGTATCATTTTAACTTTAAAACACTACTACTTTTGTCATCGAAAAACTTACCCTAACAACGAAACTCCTGAGGTTTGACACTTCACACCAGCAAGAAGACGAGCCTTAGCACTTGCAGCATTTACAAGTTCGAACTCAAGAACAAATTTTATAACAGGAAGAATCGAACTCTAGTTCCAAATCACACTCCATCAACTGACAAAAGAAGCTCCCCACTATTACAGTGGCTGAGTTGTGGCTCCTCATCACCAGGATCACTAGCTTATAATATTTAAGAACTTCACTCACAGGTTTGAGGTTCAAAACCTCCCAATAGCAAAGAATTCAAACCCTACATCATAGCAACACTGTCGGCCCTTTCTACCTTACCACTAATGCAAAAATGAATGACAGCGAAAACAATTTTCATTACTTACCCACGCAAAAATAGGGTTTCTTTGTCAACCCTAGATCTTATGAAGATCAATGGTGGAAGAGTTTCCAATCGGCACTTTGAATTTCAAGGAGTAATGGCAATCAATACCACATTGATTGTTAATCTACCAAGTCGCCAACTCAACTGATATGAGTCATATCAAGACACAACTCAGCATCATTTTGGTAAACTCTGTTACATAGAGAGCCTCCACATAAGCATCCACTTCGCACAAATGATAGGCTGTGGTATTACTATAAACCTTTGACACTTTCTATAACGTGAAAACCATTACATGGTTATCCAACACGATAATCCACCAAAGATTTAGATAGAAGCATAAATGACCCAGTCTCGATACTTTAAACCGCCAGCTTTTGTTTGTAATGAATTAAATTCCTGTACCATCCATTATCAATACATCAGCATATGTATTTTTGCATAGTGTAAACTTTGCATTGTTAATATGTATAATCGCCACTATATAAGCATTGTATTTTAATGTCTTTACGTTTAAATATTTCATAACATTCTAATGTATGGAATTCGAGTTTATAGTTTGCAATTCTTTTCAGTTTAGGTATTATAATAATAGTAACACATCATAGATGTATGATATAAGTATTGCAAAGGAACTTTAGGTTATGCAAATTTCTAACCATAGCATATGCATAGTTAAGTAGGACAATATTTCCATATTTTTGCATGCATTAGTCATGTATTGCAACATGATTGATAAAAAATTGACTTGGCTATAGTCTAAATCTTTTGACACACTTATTAATATTAGTTCAACTTAAAACAACATAAGCTCTACATTTGTAAGCTATAAATTGACATTAATAATATTGTATTGAAATTTTCAGAAGATAATTATCGTAATGTAAAAGGTGATATGATTCTTTTAAACACTGCAGAGATTGTAAACCAACATGTAAACCAAATTTGGAACCAAAATATTCATACCTCCAGTAATTGTATTTGCAAGGAAGTACTTAGTAAATTTCATTCTTATATTGACGATAAACTGAAATACACTTTTACTCTTATCTCGTGTTTGTCGTAGAATTCTCTTACTTGTGTTCTGCACATGGAAATGGGATTCAATGCCTTAGCAAAACATAGCTAAGTAAACCTCGGGGTATCTCATAGGACCCCTTTGTAACCATAAAAAAAAAAAAACTATCAGTAACTTGTCAAGAAAACCTGATCGCATCATTTTTCTATCTTTTCAATTATCTTAAGCAAACTAATGTTGAAAACATGTTTAAAGAAGTGTGTAGTATAGCTGGCATTAAACTATTTTAGTTTCAGTAATTATTTTGTTTTCTGTATTAATGATTTCATTAATCAATACTGTCTTGACAAGCATTTATTTTTCCGCATTCAAAATTTAAACAATTAATGTTAATTTAAAAATTTTAAATTTTTATGAAATTACTGGGATGTTACACTAGACGAGATCCAGGATGGACTGATTCCATAATTTAGGAAGCCCAAGTCAGAGGCTCAGTATATTACGAAATTGAAAGAAATTAAGCAGTATCCCAATGAAACAGTGTGGGATTTGGACCAGCGATTCAAGATGCTGATGGAAAAGGTTAGTCTCGATATGAGCGTTGTCCAACATAAAGAGTGGTTCATTGTGGCACTGCTACCACACATTCAGCTACCATTGATGCAACAAAACATATCGATGCCCAGTGAAGCTTTAGATATTGCAATGCGATTGGAGGCGTCACCGATTGGAGAAAATGCAGCTGGGATGTCGCAGATACAGACACAGCTCGCTAACTTGACTATATAGCCGCAAGATTTGAAGAAAGACAAGGAATAGCGGGATGAAGTATGGTGTATGCAATGACGGGGAGAAGGGCATACGAAGGACAATTTCCCGAATTTCCGCGACTGTTTGGTGTCAGGGGCGTCAAACCCATTGAATGGTGGCAACATGCCGTGGTGTCGCGTCTGCCATGTATATGGGCACAGCCACAACAATTGCCCATATATGCAGAAAATGGTCACAACCCCGAGAAATCTTTATTATACATTTTGCAAGTCAGTGGGTCACGATGACAAAGATTTCCATGCATACGGGTTGCTACAAGAAAGAATGTATGATGCATTCTATTTCAAGGACGACCAGCGTGCCGTACAATAATCACAACCGCGGCCACAGGTAGCCGAGCCGCTACCTCAACTGCAGATGCAGTTTGTACTGTAGCAACAGCAACCTCCACAGTTCATGCCGCAATATGCTCCAATGTAGATGGCTCCTCAGCAGCCACAATATGTACAACAACCGCAGTATGCACAATAAGGGAAAGGGATGCAACCAGCACCAATGTAGCAATAGTTCAACCAACCACAGTACCAGTAGTAGGGAGGATTCCAGGTAGGATACCGAGGAGGATGTGGTAGAGGATTTGGTCGAGGAGGAGGATGAGGTGGTCATGGACTTGTTCAATGCTATCACTGTGCTGTATGGGAACACTACCAGCGGGACTTCCCACTACTGCAGAAACAATGTACGTTCTGTTTTGCTAACGATCACACAGTCGAGAATTGTCCACAGTTGATTGCGCGATGGCAAGCAGGGAACACTCCCCAATTGCAGAGCCATCCCCATGCACAATAGTATTCCCAGAACCAAGTGCAGCAACCAGTGCAGAACCATAATATGCGGCAGAATCAAAATCAGAATGTGAACCCACCTAGGAAGCCGTCGTTGAACCAGGCCTAGGGTGCAGACATCGCGACAATTTCTGCAGAGGCAAGACTGCAAGATGCTTCCATTGCTGTGGTCACTCATGGAGGAAAGACAACTTGAGAAGACATCTCAACGATCCGGTTAGCTAGACAAAAGAAGGTATCATTTGACATTGATGCAGAGCGGGAGACGTTTCTTCAGGCACGACATGCACTAGAAAACAACCGAGGTAAAGCTGTTATGTATGACATGCCCTCTACTTTTGATGCTACTTCAGAAGTTGGCCCATCGCAGTAGTCCAACACACTTCGAGCATTTTTGGAACATTGTTTGTCCTTGGAAAGAGATCCCGACACTCTTACTGCAATTGAAGCCTTGTTGTGATGACTGACCCAAGATCGACAAGAGCTCACGGTTAATTCCTTGCAACGACGGACGGCGGGTAAGGAGATGCAGATGAATATTCAAATTGGTGACTATGATGTTGATTCAGTTATTTTGTATCTTGGTTCAGATGTCAACATCTTGACCAAGCAGGCTTGGAAGAAGATGGGGAGCCCCTCATTGAGTTGGTATCTTGTACAACTCCAATTATCTAATCATGCTAAGGTAACACCAATTGGGAGAGTTCCACGAATGGTTGTGGACATTGAGGGAATAAAAAAACATGCCTACTTTGATGTAATAGAAGTAGTCGAGGGAGGAAACTCTTATCTAGCACTACTAGGGATTGGATGGGTTAATGATAGTGAAGTTGTAATCAACTTCAAGTGACGGATGATGAATTTTAAAAATCACGATCTCAGAGGTATCGCCTCGTTGGTTCCGGCTGAAGGATGCCGCTACATAGAGCCAGTGAAGGACGATGATCCCAGTGGATGGGACCATGCATTCAATATTTCTGAAGATTATATCCATCCGACTGCTAACAGTGAGCTAGGATGGCGTAGTGACAGCTCTGCGTCTTCCGACTCTGATGATGCGCTGGAATATTGGCAGAACCGCTTGCACGAAGTGTCGCTCTGTAAGTGCGGGTTGGTCACATAGTCATTATGCCCTGTTGCAACTGAAATGGTTACACTACCAATATATGAAGAACTACTTGGCTTATCTGAATTTCTAACGGAGTTCAAAGAATGCATTTCCGAACCACAATGATTGCTAGCGTTGAACAAAGCATTGAAGGCTGCTCCAGCACACTGGTGGGCGACACATAAGGCATCAGATGATGGATGGACGAAATGCCAAAGATTGATGATGGTACATTTTGGAGATACTGAGGTTTACCACACTGGAAAGTATGATGGTCGGAGCGATCGTGGTGATCACTTGATGAAATGTCAGCGGCTATGGGTATGACGACCAAAAGATGAGTGGGTCCATGCTTTTATTCATAGTTTGGATGAGATGCCACATTCATGGTATACTACAACTGAGTTGTGAGGGGAAATTTCTACTTGGATGGAGTTCACAGTGTGTTTTACCCATACATTTAGTTTTGCGGATGCCGATCCAGAGGTTAATAATTCATTACAGCTCACCCGTGATGTAATTCTGTGGGTTGTCCTGGTAGCATATCCTGCGGATCCACACACGCACTGCCAGATGCAGTCTCTCATGGAATGCTTCAATATCAGTGATGTTCCATAAGATGGTGATGGTCCACGGAATGTGAATATCTTGGAATCAGAAGGAAGTTGTGCTATGGTACCACCTGATGCGGAAAACGATCCGGTCATTCAGCCGCTAAAGATACGCAAGATTAACATTGGGACAGAGGACACTCCGAAGTTCACAAATGTCAAGGATTACTTGGATGATGAGCTGATAAGGAAGGTCACTGATTTGCTCGATGAGTTTCAGGACATATTTCCTACCAAGTTTTATGACATGAAGGGGATTCTGGGTGACTTGGGAGAAATGAAGATTCCGTTAAAACTAGACGCTAAGCCGATCCGGAAGCGACCTTATTGATTGAATCCATGACATAAGGAGAGGATCAGGGCTGAACTGGATCGCATGTTGGACACTGGTATCAATGAACCAGTTGAGGAGTCGGAATGGATTAGTCGTATGGTGGTATAGGATAAGAAGACTTGCGAAGTGTGCATTTGCATTGACCTCCGGAAGCTAAATGATGCATGTTTGCATGATCCTTTCCCCACTCCGTTTATTGATGAAGTGCTTGAAGGTGTGGGTGGCCAGGAGAAGTACTCTTTCACAGATGGGTTCTCTGGATATCATCAGATCCGCATTGCAAAAGAAGATCGCCATAAGAAAAATTTTGTTACTGAATGGGGCTGCTTTCAATACACTGTAAAGTCATTTGGTTTGAAGAACGCACCTGCGATATTTTCGCGGGTTGTCGTTGCTGCATTCAAAGACTTCATTTAGAAATTTTTACAGGTATACATGGACGATTGGATGGTCTATGGTTTGGTCCATGATCATCTGGTGAATCTGTGATTGATGTTGGAGCAATGCCGACAACATTAGATATCGTTGAACTTAAAGAAGTGTATCTTCTGTGCACCGTTTGGCATACTGTTGGGTCATACTGTGTATAAGCAAGGATTGTTCGTTGACCTAGAAAAGATTGCGCTCATTCTGAGTTTGACACCGCCGATGATGGTTAAGCAGTTACGGGTGACGCTAGGACACACGGGGTATTATTGCAAGTTCATCAAGGGTTATGCTGTGATTACCGCCCCTATGGAGAAGTTGTTGAAGAAAGATGCGGCATTTTAGTGGAGCCCAGAATGCCACGATAGCTTTGAGACACTAAAATCGAAGATGGCTTCGGTGCTAATATTGGTATTTCCAGACTGGAGTAAGGAATTCCATGTTCATGTTGATGCCTCATCAATTGCACTGGGAGTGGTATTGGCCCAGCCCGGAGAGGGAGATCTTGATCACCCCATTGCTTTTGCTAGCCGGAAGTTGTCATCTACAGAAAGAAAATACATTACTATGGAGAGGGAAGGTCTAGCCATGGTTTACGCGTTACAGAAGTTTTGCCACTACTTATTGGGAGGCCATTTCAAGATGTTCACAGATTATTTTGCATTAAAATACCTGGTCAATAAGCCTGTGTTGGGGGCGAAGATCTGTCATTTCAGGAGTTCAATTTTGAAGTAATTGTGAAGCAAGGGCAGTTAAATGCTAGCCCTAATCATCTCTCCCGAATTGAAACAGGGGAGGAACCAACTAATATTGAAGATGGGTTTCCTTATGCGCAATTGTTTAAAGTTGAAATTGCTAATGGATATTTCGAAGAAATCATTCAGTATCTGGTGAGAGGTACCGCACCAAAGGAATTCACCACTACTCAGAAGAAGTAGTTGGTATTCAAGGATGCGGAATTCCATCTAATCGCAGGAGCGCTATACAAAATGGGTGTCGATGAGATATTGCGGCAGTTTGTCTTGCCACATGAGTAAGAGCAGATCCTTTCCGAAGCACATGCGGATGTTACAGGAGGGCACTATGGTGGCCGTGCAACGACAAGGAAGGTGCTTCGAGCAGGGAGTTGGTGGCCTATGCTGCACAGTGATGCAACATAGTACGCATGATCCTGCGACGTTTGTCAGAGAATCAGGAAGCCATCCAGACGAGATGAAATGTCATTGATGCGCCAGTTAACATTGCAGCCATTCGACAAATGGGAAGTAGATTTTGTGGGACCCATCAATCCCCCAGGTAAGTGCACTGATGCTAGGTATATCATCACGATGACAAATTACCTGACACGATGGGTGGAAGCTGCACTAGTCATTGATTTCTCTGCAGCCATAGCAGCACGGTTTCTCTTTGACCACATTGTCACTCGCTTCAGCTGCCTCAAAATATTGTTGTGCGATCAAGGTAACCACTTTCTTAATCGCACCATCAGTGCATTGACGGAGGAGTTGCAGATACAGCATAAGAAGAGTACACCCTATCATCCACAGGTGAATGGCATGGTGTAGGATTTCAATAAGATATTGTAGCATGTGCTGACAAAGGTGTGTAACGTGAACTGCGATGACTGGAATCTAAAAATCATAGCAGTATTGTGGGCGTATCGCACCACATGTAAACGGCTGACAGGGAAAACACCATTTAAGCTAGTGTATGGACAAGAAGCCGTTATGCCTATGGAGTATATCATTCTGAGTCTGCGCATAGCGGCAACAACTAGTATGGATGCTACGACAACATTAGAGGTATGTCTCAAGTAGTTAATACAGCTAGAGGAAGATTGCTTTATTGATGGTTTTCACCAGCGGGTGGAGAAGGATCGCCAGAAGGCTTGGCACGATCGCCACATTAAGAACAAACAGTTTCAACAAGGGGATTTGGTGTTGTTATATGACAACAAGTTTATGAAACATCTAGGAAAATTGTAGATGCATTGGCTTGGTTCGTATCGCATTAGTCGCATTACTTTAGGAGGAGCGGTACAGTTGCAACAACTGGATGGGGCGATACTCCCCAAATTGATTAATGGTAGCAGGTTGAAGCCCTATCAGTCGAGCTTGGAACACCGCGATGCTTAAGTTGCATCGGGGAAAAAAAAAAGAAGTAGATTGATTGGTGGCAGGATGGCGCACCAACAAGGATGGAATGCGGAAGCAGGGAGGCTTCTTCCGCAAGTATGGAGCAGTCTACGACAAGTAGTAGCGTTGCGATTGGGTCACATCCAAAATCATTACACAGATGGGACTTTTCCATTTTTTATGGATATGATCGTTAGTCGATTTTGATTGTGTCAGAAGAATGCGCATTTGGAATCAGGGATACACCAAGGCAGCATGGATGATGGCACCTGGAAGGATGGTTTGCATGGTTGGCATGAAGCATCCACCACGGTAGCATGGCCAAAGAGATGCTTCACACATTTTTGCATGAAGGGAACCAGGTGGAGGTATGATTCCTCCGAAGTCAGGATAATCGTCACACGAAACCACGGAATATCATGATTACCCTGGAGTGTGAGCAGGTGGTGCAACGGATTCTCGAGGCAGATGAATGGCTGAATGAGCTGTATAAATATAGGAACTGAGGAGAGTAAGAACACAAAGGTTGTTTCGGTTAAGAGGGGTTATGCTATGAAAGGCTTAGGCATTTCACTAAGTTAGGAGTTCCAAGGAGGTTGTGGAAATGATCCATTTTATTTCGCGTGGTAGCACACACGGTGCACTGAGGGCCCGAACCATGAGTGTCCATGAGTGGTTGGAGCAAGCTGCACCTTGGACACTTCGGCGTTACAAGCATGAAGTCTCATCCGAGATTTCTAGGCAGTTGGTGATGGTTCAAAGTCTCGTGGTCCCTACGACCACACAAAAGGTGGGGGGCGTCCCCCCCTGGTCCCTATAGCATGTTCTTACTGGTGCGAAATAGATGTGTTAGAACCACTGGCCTGTTTTACACCCTGGCGTTGCTTGCAAAATTCCTCTCTATCTACAATTGGTCTCTCGAGACTAGAGGGTGTGTTTGCAAAGCCTGCGATAGTAAGCTGGGAAGAGTCCACTTTTGGGTAAGAAGTACATGACAGCGAGTAGATGATTAGTGTACCAGAAGGAGCAGAACAACACCACGAGATCCAAATAGAAAGAACAGTTGCAGAACTCGAGTTCCTCCCTAGTAGAGTAAAGAACACCGAATACACCATATCTAGTTGACGTGGCTCGAGGGCGAGCCACAAGATTGTGTTGGGGGCCTATTGGCAGGCGGTTTGGTAAGGAAGAATTGCAGCATCACCGATGCGGCGACACGTCAGAAGAGGTCACGGAAGGAAGAAGATTAGACTATTTTAAGTATTTTTGAGTCGATTGTACCACAATGGACGGGTTTTTGGGTCGTTGGATCATATGATATGTAAATTGTACCGCAGTAGGCGGGTTTTTGGGTCATTTAGAACGTGTCAGTTAGATTTTGGGTCTTTTGTCCAAGAGTCGGTTAGGAAGCTGTTAGTAAGTGGACAAGCATTGTAAAGGCGGAAGCCTATATATAGACAAGAAGTTGTGTTGAAATATTGTAACTTCAAAGAATATTATATTTGTATATTATTTATTCCGGAGATGTTCCATACCTCCGATGTGATTATACTATAAATCCGAGATGTTTATTCCTCCGAGTTGGGTGTGGTAACTAGGGTTATTAGACCCACCATGTGGGGGTCGGCCCAGTCAGTTATAATGGGGTATTTAACCTAATGGTTAAATACGAGCCTACATGTACTTGTGTAAAATACATATCAGAGTAGTGTATAAATAGAGGAGGCGTGTTCCTCATTTGATACACTCACACACTTGAGGATAGCGCACTTGTGGAGGAGAGGTCTGCTATTGTGGAGGAGGAGATCATGTCTCAGGGTTTCATCTTTGTATATTGTTGTTCATCTATATTGAGGAAGCTTTCCTGGGTTTTCTACCCCATGAGGGTTTCCCAGGCTAAATCTCTGTCTCTTGTGTTTATGCTGTGCTTGTTGTTTCTTCAGTGATCCTGTATATGCTATTATTGTAAAATGGAATGTAATGCTGCTATTTTCTGTCTTAGCATATTGAATTTTAACATGGTATCAGAGCTAACTTGAAGGAAGACAAGGGTTTCTGCCTCTTCCAGATCTGAGTCAAAATCAGGTGACCTTGGGAAAAAGGTCATATCTTGGGCTAGGAAGCTCCAAATGAAATTTCGTAAAAAGTGACAGATAGTACAAAGTCTGTACTATCTCAAAAAAAATTTCAGAGGCCGAAGTTGAACCAGTGACACGTGGATTTCCGTACACGTTCGCCCTCCTGTATTATCCCATAAACAGGTCATGTTGCGACACTTGACATAACGCTCTCTCAGAGAGTCCAATTGAGGTCAGACCTGTCAGGATGGAAAGATAACAGGTCAGGCTATCTCAGAAAACGTTTTTCAGACCCTGTGGATTGAAAAGTTTGGAGTTACACCAGAAACAATCAGGTACATATTTCTGTCAAAACATAATTATTTTTGAATACCTTCATTCATGGCTTCCGGAATTTAGGGCTTTGAAGAAAGTTGGAATTTTTGTAAACGGAGACCACGGATGAATGCTACTCATCAAAATAGAAATTTAGAGACCAAGATCAGATTTTTTGGTTGGGCAGAAGGCCGGGCTTGATCAAACCCTAGTTCGGGACTTTGATCAGAAAAGTGGAAAATTAGGGCTTCTGTAAAAATGGGAATTTTTGAAATCTGTGACCATGGTTGGAAGCTCCTCAGAAAAATAGAAGCTTAGAGCTTTGGATCAAACATTTTGATTGGGAAGAAGAGTGGGATTCACCAAACCCCAGTTCAGGGTCACGTCCAGTGAATCCGGAAGTTTCAAAGGCAAAATTGAGGAGTGAAACTTTGCAGTTTTCAAATTCTGAATATATCAGTTTGATCAGCTCATCAAGGCGCATATTTCTATCCTTTCGGAAGTTTGAAATTCAAAGTTTGAATTTTTGGGGTTTCTCTGACAAACCCATATCCAGCTCCAGGTCCAGTTCTTGCAAATCAAGTGGATAGGGTTAATCCTAGAAGAAGATGGATTGGTCACCTGCATAAGTGAAGGAGTTACTGTTTCAGAGGGAGATGAGGCTAAGGCTTTAGATAAGGAGATTACAAGCGATCTCAACAGGTATGACTCATCGAGGTATGTTTTGAGATTTGTTCATGATTAAGTTTATGGTATGTTTGTCTTCATCTTATTACGGTTAGTACAATCTTGATTTTAGATTTGTTGTATCACCTTAACAAAATTATGAATGCATGATAGAAGATATTCATTGGTTAGGGTGTTGACACTTATGATTGTACTAATGCATTATGATGTTGTGTGAGGTTGATGTTGTCTACTAACAAGAGACAGGTACATCACAAAAGATAAATCAGGCTCCATGACCATGAAAACATGAAGACAAAGACTCATCCATAATCTTTGTTCTACTTACGAGGTATGTTGTACATAACCAAGTAGGTATACTAATCCAGGTATGTTTCCCATGAATCTTACCTTGTGTTAGGATCCCTTATATAAGTATACTTGGAATGATTGGTTATGCTTATTCATAAAGTTAGTAATCAATGGATTATGCATATTATATCTTTTATCTTGATTGATGATATGCATGAGTAAAAGAATACTTCCCTGAAATCTTGAATACTAATGTTTATTAACTATAATCATGACTATACATTTTCAAGATTATTTAGTACTATAATGTTTTGATAGCATTTAGAATATACTAATGAGTGTATGTTTGTGTATGAGATCATGAGGATGACTCTTGAGCATGCATAGTGGTACAGAATGAATAAAAGTTCAAAAGACATACAGAAGATCAAGCGGGAGGCAGCCACACAAACATAAAAGATAAGTATTTGAGTTGTTCTTTGAAATAGTAATGATATTGCCTATAATAGGTTGTATGCATATTTGTATTCCTATAATATATCATGCTGAGTGTAAATATTCATAGAACATTGAACAGTATACTACTAATATGCATATGATTGGTAAGTTGGACAAACATTCCATTGTTGCTTGTCTAGAATGAAACCTCTTTGCTGACATGCTAAGAGTTGTGCACACTCTCGATAGTATGTTTTGGTAGAGATGGAAGGCATCTAGATAGCCACTGTATGCATACAGGATATGGGAAAGTGTTGTGCCAAAGTATTGGTCAAAATAGTTGCATCACTATGTAAATGATATCTGTATGCATAATAGGTTATCATGTCAATATGATTTGATGATTATGAAATATTACTAATCATGTACTTAATTTTGATTTGTAGGAAAGGTCATGAAGAATGATGGACACCGTACAAGTGGTGGATGTTCAAACAAGAAGATTTACAAATCAAACAAAATATAGAAGGCTCATGGCTAGAAGATTCTCTTAGAAAGGGGAAGAGAATCACGACAAGATGTTTGCTCCAAGTATGGTGTAATTAAAGAAGAAGTGTGAATCAGGTTCTGTATAGGTACCTAGGATCGATAATAAATTGATAAGCTTAATGATCACCATGGGTGATGTGGATCTCAACCTTTGCTACAAGGTTGAATATGATTTCTATACACAAATGACATGGATGCAAGAAGGAACTCACCACAGAGTTCGAATGATATTAAGGCTCATATTAGTAGACCCATCTAACGAGAGATGGCACAGATAGATATGCAGAAGATCATTCAATGCAGAAATGAAAATGAAAGATCTCAAATTGACGCTTTACTTCCTAGGTCTGGAAATATGGCAAGGCTCGGAAGGAATATTTCTCAACCAGGGAAAGTATGATGAGAAATATGACTTGAGGTGTTGGAATGGCCACTCTTATGGATTCCAACTTGAAGCTGTTAGGGGATAACTCATCAGAGTTAGTGGATATAACTCTGTACAGTCAAATTATTGGGTCATTGATGTTTCTAACATATACTAGATTAGATATATGCTTTGTTGTGAATACCTTGAGTCAGTATCTAGTGGAAACTAGATGTTTTCACCTGATAGTTGCAAAGCATGTGATGAGGCACCTAAAGGATACGATAGACTTTGATCTGTGCTATCTTGGAGATCATGACTTCAGATGGCTACTCAGATGCTGATTGGGCAGAAAGTGTATCAGACAAGAAGAACACATCAAGAGGATGTTATTGTCTAGGATTAGCCATGATCTCGTGGTTTAGCTAGAAGCAGTCTAGTGTGGCTCTCAGCACAAGCAGAATATATGGCTGTTTGCTCTGCTAGTTGTGAAGAAGTTTGGATTCAGGATTGTTTGACTTAGAGATAGAACCAACTGTGATCCTATGTGACAAATAGAGTTGTATCAAGATGACATAGAATCCAGTGTTCCATGATAAGTCAAAGATCATAGGGATCTAACAAGATATGACACAGAAAGGAACTATAAAGTTTGAATTCGTAACAGGTTACCGATGTACTAACCAAACCTCTACCTCGAGTGAAGAAGTTACCAACATACTAACCAAGCCTCTATCTTGAGTGAAATTTGAATACTTTCGAGACAAGCTTGGTGTAGCTCAAAAGGACCCTCCTCGAAAGGGGGAGTAGTATAGTCACTGATGATGAGATTGTCTCATCGAACAACAAGGTCGATGATGAGGTAACCTGTTCTCTACACCTAGATACTTAGAAATATTTAGATTTAGGACTCGTATACTTAGAATACTTAGTTTTACTTATACATGCTTTTGATGTTATATGTATTAGTAACAATACATGCTTTTGATGATAGATGTATTGGTGAGAATACATGCTTTTGATGAAAAGATGTATTGGTAAGAATACATACTTTTGATGACACATGTATTGATTAATGTACGTGTATGGTTGAGGATACTTGTACTTGTATTGATGAGAATACATGTGGGGATTGTATCATCCTTGAACACATGTTCTAAAGTGAGCCGTAGACGTATGGTCTCCGAAAATGAAGTCCTTAGTGGACAGGTAGGGGATTGGATCATCCCTGGACTTTCAGTCCTAAAGAGAGTCGTAGACATGAGGTCTCCGAGAATGAAGTCCTTAGTGGACAGTTGAGGGGATTGGATCATCCCTGGACTTTCAGTCCTAAAGAGAGCCGTAGACATGAGGTCTCCGAGAATGAAGTCCTTAGTGGACAGTTGAGGGGATTGGATCATCCCTGGACTTTCAGTCCTAAAGAGAGCCGTAGACGTGAGGTCTCCGAAAATGAAGTCCTTAGTGGACAGTTGAGGGGATTGGATCATCCCTGGACTTTCAGTCCTAAAGAGAGCCGTAGACGTATGGTCTCTGAAAAGTGGGTATTTTATCATCCCTGGACTTAGGTCCCTGAATTGATCCGTAGACGTGAGGTCTCCGAGAAGTGGGGATTGTATCATCCCCGGACTTAGGTCCCTGAATTGATCCATAGACGTGAGGTCTCCGAGAAGTGGGGATTGTATCATCCCCGGACTTAGGTCCCTGAATTGATCCGTAGACGTGAGGTCTCCGAGAAGTGGGGATTGTATCATCCCCGGACTTAGGTCCCTGAATTGATCCGTAGACGTGAGGTCTCCGAGAAGTGGGGATTGTATCATCCCCGGACTTAGGTCCCTGAATTGATCCGTAGACGTGAGGTCTCCGAGAAGTGTGGATTGTATCATCCCCGGACTGCGGTCCCTGAATTGATCCGTAGACGTATGGTCTCCGAGAAGTGGGGATTGTATCATCCCCGGACTTCGGTCCCTGAATTGATCCGTAGACGTATGGTCTCCGAGAAAGTGATTTTTGATGTGGTTACTTGTATCGGTAGGATACTTGTATTGATGATGTGGTTACTTGTATCGGTAGGATACTTGTATTGATGATGTAGTTACTTGTATCGGTAGGATACTTGTATTGATGATGTGGTTACTTGTATTGGTAGGATACTTGTATTGATGATGTGGTTACTTGTATCGGTAGGATACTAGTATTGATTACGTGGTTACTTGTATCGGTATGGATACTTGTATTGATGATGTGGTTACTTGTATCGGTAGGATACATGTATTGATGACATGATTACTTGTATCAGTATGGATACTTGTATTGATGATATGTATACTTGTATTGGCATGAATACTTGTACTAATGATGTGGATACTTGTATTGTTATGGATACCTGTGTTGATGACGATGCTGACGATCGTGTGATGACGATACTGATGATCGTGTGATGACGATGCTGATGATCGTGTGATGACGATGCTGATGATTGTGAGATGACGATGCTGATGATCGTGTGATGACGATGCTGATGATCGTGTGATGATGATGCTGATGATCGTGAGATGACGATGCTGATGATCGTGAGATGACGATGCTGATGATCGTGTGATGACGATGATGATGATCGTGTGATGACGATGCTAATGATCGTGAGATGATGATACTGATGATCGTGAGGATCCAGATGTTGATGTTGTTGTAGTTGTTCGAGTGCTACAGAAGATAAAGACTCAGTGCTGAAGATGTTGATGTTCCAGTATTGAAGATGTTCCAGTAACTTCTTGAGTTACTGATGATGTTGAGAAAGCTTCCAATGATTTATAGATGTATTATGTATGATGTTGATGACTCCTTGCTCGTGCAGATACTGTTATAATATCCTTCTTGTTAAGGGGGAGTGTTGAAATATTGTAACTTCAAAGAATATTATATTTGTATATTATTTATTCCGGAGATGTTCCATACCTCCGATGTGATTATACTATAAATCTGGAGATGTTTATTCCTCCGAGTTGGGTGTGGTAACTAGGGTTATTAGACCCACCATGTGGGGGTCGGCCCAGTCAGTTATAATGGGGTATTTAACCTAATGGTTAAATACGAGCCTACATGTACTTGTGTAAAATACATATCAGAGTAGTGTATAAATAGAGGAGGTGTGTTCCTCATTTGATACACTCACACACTTGAGGATAGCGCACTTGTGGAGGAGAGGTCTGCTATTGTGGAGGAGGAGATCATGTCTCAGGGTTTCATCTTTGTATATTGTTGTTCATCTATATTGAGGAAGCTTTGCTGGGTTTTCTACCCCATGAGGGTTTCCCAGGCTAAATCTCTGTCTCTTGTGTTTATGCTGTGCTTGTTGTTTCTTCAGTGATCCTGTATATGCTATTATTGTAAAATGGAATGTAATGCTGCTATTTTCTGTCTTAGCATATTGAATTTTAACAAGTTGTAGGTCGAAGGAGAGAGCAGCAGTAAGGAAAAAGAGAGATTGGTCTTGGAGATGCGGTTCTTGCGTATGTTCTGAGATCTAGATATACCGCTGAGATCTGGTTTTGCAGATATATTGTATCACGGTTTTCTGAAGTAATATCACACGACGAAACTGTTTTGGTGAAATTACCTGTGTATCTCCTCTCATATTAATGCCTATTGTGATGATTTCTTGCTGCAGTTAACCTTTTAATGTTATATTCGTTTTGTTGCAATGAATGACTCTGTTACATGATGCTATTGATGTTAATCTTGAATACATAGATCTGTTTTGGATACTGCAATAAATAATTTAAGTAAGCAAATGCCACAACATCCTCCTTCATTCAGTGGAAACATGGTTCCGTCCACTCTCCCTTGATCTCCTTGGGTGAAACCTCATCTGCTCTGCAGGTGTTGTTGGGTAGGGTAAAACCTGTCTGGGCTGGTTCTCAAGGAGATCGCAGTGGGTTGGTGTCGACAGTGATGGGAACCCCTTTTGACTGGGTTTGAGTCAACACCCTACCTTTTAACATCTGTAATAACTCACTCTCCATTACCGGTCGTAGTTGTCTCCACCTCCTCACCTCGTTAATCAGTGTTGAAAGCTCTATCACTTGGCATTTTTCATACTTGATGTTTGTATGCACCAAGAGCTCCACATCTATGCGGTGTTTGAGGAAGGTCTCCTTCCAGGCTATGACACTTCCATTACTAGGATTCCCAAGGAACCTGATAGCGCCATTCTTAGCATGGTCAAAAAGTAATGTAAGTTACAGTGTTTCGTCTACACCAACCTTTCATTCACTGAAATCGTGGTTTGCTTGTGAGCTATATTTTGTTTACATTTTGCTTATGAACATCCAACCTTTAACCATTGTGGTAACTTTGTGACAAGTGCGAGCCAACTGAGCTGCACTACAACTCATCGCATACCTAGGTAATGTCACACCGACTCTAGTTGCAGCTTTGTTATGGAAACGTTACGCTTTCGTTTATGATGGATTTTGGTATCCATGAGGTTTGACCTCGTGTCACTCCATCGTATGCAGGGAACCAATAGTAGGGGGTGGAGTTGAAGCACCCCACGAGCTCATAACAATCGTGAGGTCGTCGCGAATGGCTAAGCTCCATAGGTAACTCGTCGAACACAACCTACCTCGGTTTGGTCCACCCCATGGGTGGGGCAGCGTTACTAAAACATTGTCAAAGTGGTTAGGGTTTTCCTTCTATCTCATTTTCTAGTTTATAAGTGGCATGGCCCTTGGCCAAAGTAAAAGGGCATAATGCCTGTCTTAGGGAGAACATTGCGACCTCTCTCTGCTCCTTCGTCGTTGCAGGGTCGTGTGTACTTAAAGGGATACAGTCCCGAGGACTTCCCACTATCATGCTTTAACTTTTAAAGTTCCAACAAGGCGCTGCCCCGGCAGAGGCATCGAGACTCAATGGATTCTTTGTAAATTAAGTGGCAATGCCACAGCCTTCACTTTCCCAAACCCTGTCTACGAAAAGGGTAAATGGATAATGTTGTGATGAAAAATTGGTTTCAAGCCCAACTTGTTTGGATGTGCCCACATTGAATTTTGTTGCGTCTGAATGTTATTTAAAGTTGATATTTATTTTGTGATACAAAGTCTGTATAAACCCATGCCCTTGGCATTCGACTTTATAATGCAATGTGTATAGTTTTAAAGCTTCATCTTTGTTATACAAAGCGATTTACTGTTTGATGCATATGAAAGTAATATGAATACAAAGATTGAGTAGCTGCATAAATGAATGCATTGATTCATGTTCACATAACTAGAATATCATCTTTATGCTATGCATCTTTCACGAATCCATTGTATTTGACAGCATGCTGCACTATTGTTTTTTAAATTCGTATATACATAAATATATTTAGGGTAAGGTGTTAAGCCTGCCCATCGTTTGCACAAAAAAATGAATGTTTTACAGAAAACGATTCAGTGTCTAAAGCAAGGCTAAATAATCATGTTGTGTTTATATGTTGAATATGTAATGAAATGTGGGTATGCTTTACTCTATTGAGATATTAAATGTATGCAATGTATGTTTGGGTATTAATGGGAACACACCGAAAATAATATAATGTGCAACGAATGTTATGTGAAATGTCATACATTAAATGAATGATTGTCAAACCAAGGATAAACCCTAGTTTACTTACAACAATTCGTTCTGCACTTAATGCATTTAGTGTTGCATTCGTTTTGCATAAAAACATATATAGACAGCGACCGAGATTATCCCGGACTCGCATATCACAACCAACGAACACATTCGCATTCAAGTTAATAAATATTTAATTTAATGCTTCCATATTAGGCATTAACCATTCAACTCAAAATGATATATAGATGCAGATTCAACTCAGAAATCTATTTCTTA
Source organism: Larix kaempferi (assembly GCA_027924585.1). Taxonomy (NCBI): domain Eukaryota; kingdom Viridiplantae; phylum Streptophyta; class Pinopsida; order Pinales; family Pinaceae; genus Larix; species Larix kaempferi. The sequence continues at coordinate 1,543,075 of BSBM01001286.1, forward strand.
ATCTATATATAGTATAGATCCATACCCAGGAATTTATATAGAAATATATATATATTACATTTCAATACTCAGAAAAATTAACTAAAATGCCATTTATTTACTTACTGTCGATTTTGACCATGTTTAAGTAAATTACAAACTCTGTCTATAATACTAACTCATAACTTATACCAGGCTTGCTCTCTAGCATTTTTAGGATTTACCATTTCTGAAATAAAGCTCTATTATGAAAGAGTTAATACACATAAGGGGCTAGGCATGTAAACCTTCAGGTCTACCTTCCTGCCCTATTTACAGCTTTACAATAAAATGCATAAGATCTTCATTTCAATACTGGAATATATATTTAAAATACAACACCTGCAATATGATCACATGTCTCAGCAAACCCTAGGTTAGCACATGTACATATCAGTCTCATGTTAGATGATGCATACTATTTCAACAGTATAGGGGCTCTTATTGCTGTACATCTACTGCAAATAGGAAGTAGGTGTTTCCACAGCGAGCCCATAACATAAATATTCTAGATCTGTAACAATGATCATAGATAAAATTAGTACAAAGATCTAGTTATTCAACTGAGATTTAAACTCCTAATATACATAAAACAATACATATATGTTCAGATCTGATACATCTACCATTCACTATAAACCAGATATACTCAGAAACATATAAAATAATATTTCAAACAAAATACTCTACAAGTTAGAAGATAAACACTTATCTGAATCTGTTGACCAATGGAACTAGGCACAAACCTCCCAGCCTTTGACCAACAAGTTGTCCTTGCTCTTAGGTCACCCCTGCGCTGAGTTCATAGTCCCCCGGGTAGACTATTTATTTTAGTTATCCTTAACTTGTTATTTCCCAAGTTATTCAAGATATGCCAAAAGGAAAAGTAGGCAACCCAACACCAACTCTATATTCTTGAGATCTAGGGTGCTCCAGGGGCTTTTAAGCCTTAGCCAAAGAGAGAATCACTAAACACAGTCTACTCAAGTATGTGTAGTATCTCTGCAAAACTTGGGGCAGTTCTCCTACCTACACATAGTTAAGTGGCCAAGCCCATACCAAAAAGTTTGATTCTTTCTAATCTGAGTTAGTTTGGTCCTCCCAAACCTACCCTCAATTACATGGCTTCAGGACCAGTTTGGTCCTCCCTCACCAGCATTCATTGTCTCGGGTTTTGCATTTCCCATTCCCATTGCTCTTGTGTATTCATCTCATGAGATTGTGAATGATGCATATTGAATAATAAGAGTTTCAATTAGTTTTTACCTTTTATTCTATTAGGGGATTTTTGCTCATTATGTGAATTCTTTTAATTCATTAATCTCTCAATTCTTTTCTTTAGGGTTTGCCAATTGTCTCCAATAATAATTTCTTATTATTATTATTAAGTGGCATTTTCCATCCAACCATAGGGGACTGTGACTCCCTCTTTTAATGTGGTGGTCCACATGGTCAATAGAAAGCTCTTCAGCATATTTCTACACTTTCCTAAGCATAAATGAAATAATACTTAGCAAAAATATAGTAGGGGTTTAAAGTCCAAAAACAGGGGTATTACATTCCCCCTCCCCTTAAGTTTTCATCGTTCTCGATGTTAAACAGTTTTGCGAAACAACAGAGTTAACATAAGCAAAAAAATTCAGTTTTTGTCATGGTCTTCATCGAACATGAAGGGGTATGTTGTTTGCATTTCCCTTTCCATTTCCTAGGTGGCCTCATCAGGATTGTAGTGCTCCCATTGCACTTTTACCTGAATGATGGTTCGATTCCCTTTTCGATCCAGTATGAATATAGGGTCTGTCTAGAAATCTCCTTCCGATTCCACCTGAATCACATGCCAGTTCACAATATGCTTAGGATCATATACATACTTTTTCAGCAATCAAACATGAAAGACGTCATGTACTTTAAAATGTGCTGGTAAAGCTAACTGATAGGAAATAGGTCCTACTCTAGCAAGTATTTGGAAAGGACCACAAAATATTGGTGCAAGCTTGGCAACCTTGCCCAAGCTCAAAGAACTCTTTTTGGACTTCACTCTTAGAAAGACGTGATCCCCAACTTCGAATTCTTTGTTTTCCCTATGCAGATTAGCATAGCTTTTCTGCCTATCTTGGGCAGTTTTCAAGTTTGTTCTAACTTTCTGCACAATGTTTTCTAATTCAGTTAACGTTTTGGGACCCATCACAATCCAATTTACTGGATCATCCTAAGTCATAGGGGTTTTACACTTTCTTCCATAAAACACTTCGAATGGACTCATTCCTGTAGAAGTTTGATAACTATTGTTGTAGGCAAATTCAGCTAAGTGTAAGTAGTTTTCCCATTGCTTCGGGTTGTCCATGACATATAAGCAAAACATGTCCTCAATGACTTGGTTCACCCTCTCAGTCTTCCCATCAGTTTGTGGATGGTAGGATGTACTAAAACTTAGTTTAGTCCCTAAACCTGCAAACAAATCTCTCCAAAAGTGTGAGGTGAATTTGTTGTCCCTATCGGATATAATCACCTTGGGAATTCCATGAAGTTGAAAGACTTCCTTCATGAAAACCTCTGCAATATTTATTGCCTTAAAAGTGGATTTGATAGGTATGAAGTGTGCTTCCTTAGTCAGGTTAGCCACCACAACCATGATTGCATCATGTTGTTTAACGTTTTTAGGCAATCCGGTGATAAAATCCATGGAAATGGTTTCCCACTTCCATTCTGGCACTGGTATGGGCTGCAGCAAACCAACCATATGCTGATGTTCTATTTTCACCTGCTGACAGTCCATACATTTAGCAATGTATTCAACAATTTCTGATTTCAGTCTTGGCCAATAATGTTGTTTTAGCATTTTCTAGTGGCCAAGATGACCAAAATATGGTCTTATGTGAAATTCATCCATGATTAATTGATTTAAAGCTAGGTGATCCGGTATGTACAATCGATTTTTGAACAAAAGCAGTCCATCCTTGGATATGTTGAAATCTATTGCTTGTTGTTCTGAATTTTCTCCAAGACATTTTTGTGTTACATTCAGATACTTTTGGTCTTTCTCAGCTGCTGTCCAGATCTGCACTATTAAATCAGACGGAAAATTGTTGACTGATGCCATGGTTAGTAGATGCATGCGTCTACTAAGTGCGTCAATACTTTTATTTTCCTTACCTTTGATGTGCTGAATTTCAAAGTCAAACTCACTTATGAAGGCCAACCACCTTTCTTGCCTTCTGTTTAGATTTGGTTGTTCGAAAAGATACTTCAGCCCAATGTGGTCGGTTTTTAACATGAATCTTTTTCGAAGAAGATAGTGTTGCCACATTCGCAAGGCATGAATGATAACAGCCAATTTCAAATCATGTGTTGCGTAGTTGACATCATGTGTTTTCATTTTTCTTGATTCATAACCAATTACTGCGCCATCTTGTGTTAGCATGTCTCCCAAGCCATCCTTGCATACAATAAAATATCCATAAGGATCTGCCACTATTAGGATAGGGGCGGTAGTAAGCAACTGTTTCAGCTTTGTGAAACTTGCTTCACACTTGGCTATCCACATAAATTTCACTTCCTTCCACTTAAGTGAAGTAATGGGATGGGCTACTTTGGAGAATCCTTCAATAAATTTTCGATAATACCCATCCAATCCCATGAAAGAGAGGACATCGCTTATGTTTTGGGGTGTAGGCCAGCTCATTATGGCCTCAATCTTGTCAGGATCCACTGCAATACCCTCTGCTGAAATAATATGACCCAAATATTGAATTTGGTCTTTATAAAAATCACACTTGGATAACTTGGCATAAAGCTAATTTTCTCTCAAGACTTGTAGTACTAGTCTTAAGTGTTCCTCATGCTCCTTTTCGGTCTTCGAATAGATGACGATGTCGTCAATAAACACCACAAATAATTTATCCAAGTACTTGCCGAAAACATTGTTCATTAGCCACATAAATGTGGATGGTGCATTTGTCAAACCGAATGGCATCACCACAAACACGTAATTTCCATAACGAGTTCAGAAAGTTGTTTTGTGCACATCTTCCTCCTTAATGCAATGTCCCCATTCAAATAATTGCATAGTAAGACAATCCCATCAATCCTACTAGTTTCCTAGGTTGGATGGGAACATGTGGAATTGTAATAAGGAAGATAATAAATGATGTTTAGACATTATAAGGGTTCAAATATTTAATAAATAGGTTGAATAAAGAAATTCAAGAGAAATTCGAGGTGGCAAGTGGTTTTGAAGACATATGGAGGATGTGAGACCCACACCAGCTTGATTTTTCAAGGACACATGGCATCTCTCTCTTACCAATTCGAATTCATAAGAAGGTGAACATTCTTGGATGAGTTGGTAATTCATACACATGGCATTGAGCATCTTAGGTCAAATTAAGATGGATTGATAACCTCCATGGAAGAGGAAGAGTCAAATTGGAAGCTTGTGGACACTTGGGCTAGATTCCCTAGCCCCTATGACAACAATGATGGAGAATCTATGACAAATTTCAGATTTTACCTTTGAAATTTGACCATTATGACATTTCATCCCCAAAAATAGGCTCCAATAGGGTTCTCATGGGATTTGGAGAAGCCAAAGAGACCCCCACTCGAATTGGTGGAAGGTGGAAGGCTAGGAAAGGTAGGACACATGGCAAATCTTGAGACCTTACCCGAATTCGAATCAGATTGAGTATATGGATGGATTGGGAACCATAGAATTATAAGTATGTTTATAAAATACAAGGATAAACCAAGATAAGATATTTTGATCATTTTAGAAAAATTGTATTTGTGAAGAGAGAGCTAGTGGATGACTAGTTTCTTGCCTTAGGCAATTTTGAGGGTGAAAGATTTCCATCCAAGTTTGTGTTTGGAGAGGCCATTAAGGTATTTCATGGAGATTTAATGGATTTTTTATTTTTAGGTATCAACTATAGGGAAGCTCATGGTTTCATCTAATGCTTCACATCCCCCCAACCATCTTCAGTTTTGAAGGCATATTCATGCTCCTTGAGGAATTGTGCTTTGGGTGAGATCTTGTACTCCTTGGGAGAGATTTTCATGATGTATTTCTTATTGAAATAAGCTTAATATACTATGTTATTCATATTCATAAATTATTAGGTCGAAATACCAAGTGGTTTCATATAAAAATGATTATTAATAAGAAGACCATGACCATTTCCCCACTCTATTGATGTATGCCATTGTAATACTGAACTTTCGAATAAAAGAATGTTTCTCTGATACATTTATGATGAATGGACTTCCATTGTTGATTTTTACAAGTTTCATGTTCATAACTTAAGCATTTGAAGTCATTTTACTCAATTTATTTACATTTGGAGAAGATTTGGTGCGATTTCCCCAAGGGTTGAATTAGTGATTTTTGCAAATGTTTGTGGGAAGGTTATAACAGACTTAATAACTGATTAATGGTGCATGTGAGACCTTAATAACATAACCAAGACATCCAATACCTCTTTTCATAAATTGGAGTGGGTTTGGAGGCATTTGGAAAGCCAATTTTAGTCATTGCCCTGGGGGGATTTGAGCCTCTAATTGCTAGTAAAATTACATACTTTGTCCAGAATCGTAGGGGAGTTTGAAAAGGTCTTTTGGTGGAAATATATAATCCCTAAACATCATAATGAAGTCCTATTATCATTCATATACCTTCTTAGAATATTTGGGAGCATTTGGGGAAAATTGGAGACCTGGGCATCAAAACTAGTCAAAGGTCGAAATTGGGGAAAAAGTGAAAAATTGGGCATTTAATAAAAATTTTGAAAAAGAACATTACAAGTGGTATCAGAGAATGGTCTTGGAACCTGGTGGTCTTAACAAGAATTAAGAAAAAGAGACGACCACCCTTTGAACCAGAAGTTGAAGGTGTTGTTGTTGAGGAAGAAACAATAGGAGAAGAAGAGTATTTTGTTAAAACCATGGATAGAGAGGAGGATGAAAGCTTAAGACATAAGGAGGAATTTTTTGCAGCATTAAAACCATATTTTTAAGAAATTTCCATGGGTATGAAAGACATGAGTAAATAGATGATGAAAGGATTTGAATTGATGGTTAGCCAACTGAGAAGCAAAGATATAGTAGGTGGTAACCACAGTTCTTATGGTGAGGAAAAGAAGCCTATGGGAGAGCATATTTTATCAAGCACATGACCCCATAATAGAGAAAATGAATTTTAGAGCACAACAAGGTCTACTGCACCTAAATTTCTCATCCCCAAACAAGATCCTAACATTCAAGTGGATCTTACTACAATAGCAAACGAATGGAATGATTTGAGTGAAGATTGTAAGAGAATTTTACCATTTAGTATGCACCTTCATGCTGCACATAAAATAAAAAAGAAGGAGGACAATAGGGCTCTATTCCAAAAAAAAGAATTAAATTGTGCTATTAGTAAAATGTCACTTCCTACTTTTGATGGTTCCTCTCAAAATTCTGCTCACACTTGGGTGCAAAAATTAGATGTGTATTTTCAGCTGAATCCTATGGTGGAAGTGGATGCACTAAAAATGGCCATTTTTCACTTGGAAGGAGATGCCAATTAATGGTGGTTTCATGTCCTAAAAACTTTGGTTCATGATCAGGTTAAAATATATGGAGAATTTGTTGATAGGGTACTAGAGAGATTTGAACACAAAGATCTAGAATTGCCTTTCAAGGAACTAGCTCAATTAAAGCAAACTAGGACCCCTACTGAGTATATGTTGGACTTTAAAAAATTATCAGTCAATGTGGCTGATGTATCTATGGGAAGGTTGGTATTGCTGTTCACTGAAGGTTTGGATGAACCCTTAAAAGGTTTGGTCAAATCCCACAAGCCAACTACATTAAAAGATGTAATGAGCTTGACTAGGGATCTCCAAAATGTGCTTTTTAGAAGGAGATTTCCTCCCAAGCCTAACTTCAAATTTGAAAAGAAACATTGGAAAAGGGATGCATATGATAAGAAACCTTGGCAAAGAGATTCATTTGAAAAGAATAAAAAAGAAGGACTAAATAGGGATGAACTTCGAAAAAAGAAATTGTGCTTCACATGGTTTCAACCATGGACACCAGCACACGAATGTACTAAAGGAAAGGCTCCATACATAGAAGTATTTTTTGATAATGAGGGATATGATGGGGGCATGGATGAATATGGACATATTTCATATCAAGAGGAATCTTATGAGACAGCAGTAGAAGAGGAAAGACAAGAAGAAAATCATCCTTCACTGGACAAAGCAAGAATGACAGTACTTTCAACAATACCTCGCTATCATACTATCTGATGCAAGGGTGTGGTACTAGGAAAAAGAGCTTCATTTTTGGTAGATGGAGGAACCACCCATAAATTCATCGATTTTGAGATGGTGAAGAAAAGAAATATACCTATTGAACCATTCGATGGCTTGACAGTTGTCATTCCTGGCCACAACACAATGCAGTGCAAAACATGGGTTCCAAAGCTACAAGTCACCGTAGGTAACTATACTTTTGTTGATAGTTTTTATGTGGTTGATGTTGCTGATACTAATGTGGTTTTGGGAGTGCAATGGTTGTATTCAATAGGAGAGCATACAGTAAATTATCAAATTCCTGAAATGAAATTCCAAGATTCAAAAGGAGTACTAAGGGTCGTGAGAGGGAAGCACACTTATCCAAATCAGGTAGTGACTTGCAATAGTATGAGATCTATATTGAGGCATGGGGACATAGAATGGGCTATTGAATGTCATATTACATATCCCAAGCCAAATATAAAGGTTGTTGAACACCAAAAGGAGATAGAGAGACTCTTGCGAAAATATGAATTTTTTTTAGAGATCTTCCACATGGTAGACCACCAGATAGGGGGGTTGAGCACAACATTGTTTTGGAGGAGGGTACTTCACCCATTCAGATACCACCTTATATACATCCTAAAAGTTCAGAGATGAGATTGAAAAATCCATCCAATAACTCCTAGAGTTGGGACTCATTATACCAATCTCTAGACCTTATACTTCTTCAGTAGTGCTAGTGAAGAAAAAATATGGAACATTGAGAATGTGCATAGACTTTAGATCCTTGAAAAAAGAGACTATCAAGAATAGGTATCCTATTCCTAGGATTGGTGAGCTAATGGAAGAGCTACATGGGGCCGAATACTTCTCCAAAATTAACCTTAGATCAGGATATCATAAAATTCGAATGAAAGATGAAGATGTGCAAAAGACTGCTTTTCGATGTCATTATAGCCACTTTGAATTTCTTGTCATGCCTTTTGGGTTAACTAATGCTCCAACCAAATTTCAAGCATGCATGAATAGGATATTTTGCAAGCAACTAAGAAGGTTTGTTTTGGTTTTCTTTGATGACATTCTCATTTACAGTAAAACATGGGAAGAGCATTTGCAACAATTAGAGATTGTGGTAAAAATTTTGCAACAAGAGTCCTTATTTGCTAGGTTATCAAAATGTGAATTTGGGATGAAGGAACTATTGTATCTTGGGCACACTATTGGGCAAGAAGGAGTGAAGGTACACATGGAAAAAATCAGGGCTATCTTAGAATGGCCATCACCAAAAAATATTACAGAACTAAGAGGCTTCATTGCGATATGCACCTATTACAGAAAATTTGTGAAAGGGTTCTCCAAGTTGACTTCTCCACTCACTGATTTGACTAAGAAGGATGCTTTCAAGTGGGATGAATAGGCTGAAAATGCCTTCCAAAAGATGAAAGAGGTAATGAGTAGTTGTCCCATACTTGCACTTCCTGATTTTACTAAACCTTTTGTTGTGGAATGTGATGCTTCAGGTGGAGGAATAGGGGCTGTCCTAAAGAAAGGCCAACACACCATAGTCTTTGAGAGCAGAAATTTGAGGCCTCATGAAAAACTTTACTCTATCCATGACAAAGAAATGCTAGCCATTATGCATGCATTGGACAAATTCAGACAATACTTGGTGGGCAACAAGTTTGTGGTGAAAACTGACCACAATAGTCAAAGACACTTTCCCACTTAAAAAGATATAAATGAAAGGCAACAAAAGTGTGTAAGCAAGATTCAAGCTTATGAGTTTGATATTGAATCTATCAAAGGAAAGAATAATATAGTAGCATATGCTTTATCTATAAGACCTTCTTTTTCTCTTATGGACATTGCCAAGGATTGGAAAAACATGCTACTAGTTGAATATGCCAAAGACAAATTTGCTTGTGATGTGTTGGATGGAATCAAAGGGGATGATAACTATAGTATTTTGAATGGGATGATATATTATAAGGGAAGAATTTATTTGGTTCAAGATTCAAAAATCAACTACTGTTGGCTGCTTTACTTGGGCAGACCCGGGTTTTCATGAAGCGCAACAACAAACCCCTTGGCACACTGGCCCTCTCGGCAACGAGCTGCGCAGCAGCTTGAGGTCTCACCCGAAGTGGCTATGGGGGGGTTAAGGAATCAGATTTCCTTAACCGTGGTGACGCGGAGATTGTGCTTCCTCTTCCGGTTCCTCAGATATCGGCGGTCTGACTTTCCCGTAGGCCCCTCGGCGCAACTGCGCGGACTCCTTCCTCAGCAGGCCCACTGCGCAGTTTCTCCTCTCCGGCGCAGAAGGCAACTATTCCTTGCGTCGAAGCGTTAAGTACTTCCTCGCCCTGCGCACCCAGCGCAGTAACGCATTCCTCGCTCGCTGCAGTGACAGCGCTCCACCACTCCTTCAATACTTGACGCTTATAACTATCAAGGGACCTTCTCAAACTCACTTAACGGTCGCAAAGATAATACAAGGGTCTTGCATGCACAGGTAAGGAACTTAAACAGTTAATCATTCAAACAACATTATAACAAGGAGAAATATGTGAAGCTCATCTCCTCGAGGAAAACCACGTCCACGGGAGTTTATATTAACCAGAAAACCATAGAGTTATATAATACGCTGTGCACACAGCTGCAGCCTTAGATCTTTACAGGAAACTCCACGCACACAGCTGGGAGCCCTTCTCTCAATCTAGTCTCTTCTCTACAGAGATTACAAAGGCACAGACGTTAACTCAGACTGTCTGGCAACTCAGGGATTAGCTCCTCGGCTATCTGATTCTACTCTAGTTCTACACACTCGGTAGAAAACATAGCAAAGGATAATCAACACATGATCTATCCTCGAGACTGACTATCTAACAGTCTAACCATCTAACTTATCCCAAAAATATCTCTAACTCTTCTTCTTATCATGTATACATATATATAGGTGGCCATGACGGTCACACCTTTACAAAACTGTGGGCCTTTCCCAACAGTGATTCCCAAAAACCCTAACCACGCACATGGCTAGGTGTACTGTAGGCGCCGCTTGTAGTCACGTCGCCGCTTCCTGCAGGCTCCTTGACTTCCGGCGCAGATTGTGGGTATGGGCGCTTGTCCTTCGCCTTCAATGCTCTGGTCCGTTGCTCCTCCTTGATCCGAGCAACCATAACTTCTGTACTTAGCCTTTAAATGAGGGTAGCTGAGCCCTCTACTCCATCGCCTTATTTATTATGGTAGCTGAGCCACCTTCATTCTTGTATGACGTGCACGCGAGCTCCGTGATTTCCGGTCCGTGATCTTCGCTGAGCTTGTCCATCTGGCACCGTACTGCGCACCGTCTCCTTCTTTCCCAAAACTTAGTGCTTGTCCCAAAATTAGCACTTTCCTTCCACACTTGTGCTTTTTTCCCAAAATTCGCATCTTTACTGCAGCTACGGCCTAGGCTCCAACAGGCCCCTAACACTCACTTGTGGCTCGCTTGATTTGCGCATCTGCTTTTGCTTGGGTCTCCGCGATTGTTTTCTTCCACTGCGCAATAGCGGAGTCCAATTCGTCGATACACTCCACAGCTGTCTGCACCGTTTCTGCGGTGGCTTCTTCTTTAGTGATGGTATCAATCACCTCCTGAGATTCAGCAATCTCTTTGATTTTTGCCTCGACCTGGGCAACGATTTCAGCATACTCATCCATGAATGGCTGAATGCTGTTGGTGAGCTTCTCATCTTCAGTTCTGAGCTTGTGCAGTTGCTGCTGCATTCTGCGCACTTCACTCATTTTCTTCATTTTTGCTAAGCCTGTTAAGGCCTTAGCTTCTTCAGTCAGAACAGTGAGAGACTGTTCCGCGGCTTGCACCTGTTCTGACAGACCAACTTTAAAGGGGAGCTTCACAAGCTCCGTCCAAGCTTCCATAGCTTGGCTCATCAGATTCTCGGCTTCCTGTATTCTATCTTTCATCTGTGTGGAAGCTCTGCTCAGTGCTTCAAATTGTACCTGCGCGTCATCCGTAAACTGCGCAGCAACGTGAGCTTCTAGCTCAACGATCTGGGTTCTATGGCCTTCATCCATAGCAACTATTTCTTGCTCCAGGGTTTTCACCCTTCCTCCAATAATTTGAACTTTCTCAACCAGAGGGAGGTCTGGTTGAATCTCGCAAGTTGGCAACTCCTGGGCAATCTCATTCACTGCATTTCTGATGCCGATGTCTTGCGCCTCATAAAGTGCAAGTTTCTCAGATACATTCTTATGGATTGCCTTCAATTCTAACTCCTGCGATTGCAGTCATTGGTTTGCCTGTAAGGTGGAGAGCTCTCTAGCTCTCAGCTCAACAGAAACTTTCTCATGCACAAGCTGTAGAGTCTCTATAGGAATTAAAGACAAATTTATTTCTACAGGCCCAACTGAGCTTACCTGTAGTGCAGCTAGCGGATCTGGAAGTGTCATGCTGGTAGGGGGAATATGCACGACAGTATGCCTTTCTGCGAGTACTTCAACTCGCTCAGCACTTGGAATTTCTTGTGGCGCCTGCGAAGTAGATGCTGGCGCATGGGTCTGCGCAACTCTTCCCGCGAGACCTTTCAGTTCTACGAACTGCAAATCTAAAGCACTTCTGATGTGAGCATGCGCATTGCGCAGCTCACGAAATTGCTCGTGTAGGTACTGGTCGATCCCCGAGGGAATAGCCTCAGCGGGATGCGACACTTTTTGCTTCTTGGTGGCCGGTTCTGTGGAACCTTCATCACTTCTTTGCTCCGGGGCTTCCTTGCCCTTATCCTTCTTTTTCGCAGCGGCGGTCGGCAGCGCGGATGCGAGATCGGCGGCCTCCCTCCACTCATCCGACCAAGACTTGATGGTTTCTTCAACATCCTCGGTAGTCATTCTGTAAAGGCCTAGCGCCCATTCATCTGGAATGCCGCAAGGGCGGAGGTAAAGTTGGTGTATGTCGGCAGTAAAAGCCAACTTTCCTTCATATAATGTGGCTGTCTCCTGGCTCAGCCTTGGCATTTCTTGAATAGTATCTCTGAGGAGATAGTAGTATTCACAAAATACAGCGCGATTCATCTTGCGCTTCGCGGGATTGGGAGAATCCCAGAGGTTGATGTAGCGCATGCCGGCAACCTCTCCTGCACGGCGTGGAAGGAACTGAGTATTCGGGGGCTCCTTCCACCCAACGAGAGCGCATAAAATTAGAAGCCAGGAAAAATGGAATGATTGGGCTGCATTGTCCTGCACATTCAGGCAATTAGCCAAGAAAGAATTCAGCAGGAAGAGAGACCAGTTGTACTGCTCTCCCTCCGCAGCTGCGATGGCGAGCTCTACGACAGCTCCAGTAACTTCCTTCGGTCGGCACTTTGTGAGAAGTCTTCCTGCAAGCAGACTTCCTGTAAATCGAAGTGCCTCATCTTCTACTGTAGTGAGGTCATAAGCCCGACCTCCTCTCGTCAAATTATACTTCTGCACCAGCTGTGCAGCCAATTTTCTGTCTTTGTCCTTTCCCACAAAGTGAATATTGGGATCCTTACCAGCCTTAGATAGACCGGTGATGCGGTGAATTAAATCAACATTTAGATCAATTGGCCTCCCGAGCCAAAGGTAACCTCCATGAACACATGAGAGCAACATCTTAACAACTGCATTGACTTCGTTGCTACGCCCAAAGTGCGGTAGCTTCAACAAATTCAACAAACCTGGCTTCTCCAAGTTTGCTGCAAATCCCCTTGGGGTAAATTCATCGACCTTTCGGATGGGATTGTGAACTATCATCAGATATCGATCTGGCGCAAACTGGGGATACGTTTTATAGTCTCCCAGATTGAAATCAGAGAATTTGACCAGTGGAATGTGTCCCAACAGTTGCCCTTCTACCCGCACACTAGCCGGTAGTGGCGGTAACAGAATGGGATACTTTGCATTCTACGGGATCTGTACTTCTGGCGCATCATCTGGACGCGGCGGAATATAGTTCGCCATGGTCGCCAACGGCTCTGGAACAGGTTCTTCTGGATGCAATGGCGATGCTCTTGTAGCTGGAGACTGTCTGGGATCCTGGTAACCAGGATGTACATAAGTCGAAGCCGTGACTGGAGTAGTCATGCCGAAATCTAAGCCTCGGCGCAGGAATTGTCGAACAACTTCTTCAGTTGACAGGTTCTCCGTCGTGAATTGATGTAGGGAACAAAAAACTTTGGGCAGCAAATGGCGGACCTGCGTAGGATATGGACGCTGAAAACAAGGGAAAATACTCTGCACAACTCGGCTCTGAAAACAATAACTTGGATTCGTAAACAAGATAGCAACTCGAGGAAAGTAACCCAAAAATTATACAAGTGTGAGGTATTTATAGCCAAAGGTGATAGTAAATGCGACCAAGTGGGGTTACGTAGCTGTAGGCGGCTATACATGAGTTGACAACACGCTATCCTCCTTGTCTCAGTGGTGCATTTATTGTGATTGACGGGCTCTGACAGCCTTCCTGGAGAAGCTAATGCTTTCGGCGCCTGAGTTAAATGCCAATCTTTCGGAGATCAAGCCGAATCCGTCAGAGCGGCTAGACTTAAATAGCGGACTTATCCTTCATTTATTCATACGCGGCTACATAACTGCTGTAATTCAAAATTTTCGGCGGGTCATTTCAACTTAGGGAACTGTGCCTCTAGGGGTCCACAAGGAGAACTCTTCAAGCGGTGAATTAACACAGGGAGCTCCGCAAGAGCGATAGTTCAACGGTCCTGGGAGAAGCTTCGCAAGAGCGCAACTATGTTCGCTCCACCCAAACTTTAGACATGCGCGGATGTTTCTAGGAACTGCGCAGGAAGCCGGAGACTGAGTGTCTCGCAACTTCCGTGTAGACTGAATGCGGTGCCTCTTTCAACTACACTGGGCATCTGCATTTCAGCAATATATTAGGTCGACAGAGCGGAGTGGCCGTCGCGATAAAGCTTGAGCCGACTCCCATTGATCATTGTGGGTAGTAATTCTCCATCAAGCTTTGCAAGCTGAACTGCGCCTCCGTCTGTTATTTTTATCACCTGAAAAGGGCCTAACCAATGTACGAAACTTGCCCGGAAACTTGATGAATTTACTATCATAAAGGAGTACCAAGTCTCCTTCTTCAAAGTGTTTGTGCTTAATGTGCCTGTCATGCCAAGCTTTCTGTCTTGCCTTCTGTACCTGTTGATGGAATCCGGCCAAAAGTCGGTCTTCTTCTAAGGCAAGCAGTTGCGAAAGTCTTTCATTCATAGTATCAGGATCTGTCATTTCTGTGATTTGCGCAATTCTGAGACTGGGAATAATGTATTCCATGGGCATAACTGCTTCTTGTCCATACACCAAACTGAAAGGTGTGTGACCTGTTAGTTTCTTGCAAGTGGTTCTATAAGCCCATAATACAGTTGTGACTCTAAGGTCCCAATCATCTCTTTGTTGATTACAGATCTTCGTCAGGGCATTCTCAAGAATTTTATTGAATGCTTCCACCGTACCATTAGCTTGAGGATGCTAGGGTGTACTCTTATGGTGATTAATTTGAAATTCTTCAGTAAGGGCCTCTATAGTCTCATTGAGGAAATGTGTACCCTGATCACTCATGAGGATCACTGGGCATCCAAATCTAGTGATAATATTCTCGAAAATGAACTGTGCGGCCGTAGCAGCGTCGCAGTTCTTAACTGGCTTCGCCTCAGCCCATCTGGTGAGGTATTCAGTAGCTGTAATGATGTATCTTGCGCCAGTTCTTTTTCCTGGTGGGTTAATAGGTCCTACAAAGTCAATGGCCCATTTATCAAAAGCACGCAGTGTGATCTGGGGTCTTAGCGGCATTTCATCTCTCCTTGAGGGTTTTCCTGTTCGTTGGCACACATCGCAACATTTACAGAATGCCTTAGTATCCTTGTGCAATGTCGGCCACCAAAGACCTGCGGCTAATATCTTTTGCGCAGTCGGCTTTCCTGCGAAATGGCCTCCTACGGTACCTGAATGCGCTTCTGCGATGATAGAGCTCTTTTCATGTGGTAAGATACATCTGCGCAAAACATCGTCAGGGCCCAACTTATAAAGCTGGCCTGCTATCAAAGTGAAGTCTGCGGCTCTGACAACAAGTTGCTTCTTCTGCTGGATTGTAAACTCAGTCGGCGCTTGCCCGGTAGTGAGAAACTCAAGAATATCAGAATAATATTCATCTGCTGCTTGAATAGAAAACAACTGTGCATCAGGCAGATTGTCCTCCAGACTTGTAGGTTCCTCTCCTGACTCTATCCTGGATAGATGGTCAGGACCTGCATTCAATCTGCCTGGCTTTACAATAACCTCGAAATCATATTCTTGAAAGAGCAGTAGCCATCTGCAAATTCTTCCTCCTAACACTGGTTTATTGACCAAATATTTCAAAGCAGAGTGGTCAGTGTACATTTTAAAATGAGCGCCTAGCAGGTAGTGTCTGAATTTCTGTAGGGCATACACCATAGCTAATCCTTCCCTTTCTGTAGTGGTGTAGTTCTTCTCAGCTGTAGATAGCTTTCTGCTGGAGTAAGCAATCGGGTGGTCAATACTTCCTTCTCCAGACTGTGTAAGCACAACCCCCAATGCTATGGAAGAAGCATCAACATGAACATGAAAAGGTTTTCTCCAGTCCGGGAAAACTATAATAGGCGCTGTGATCATCTTTTCTTTAAGTGTATCCAAGCTCTGTTGGCATTCTTCTGTCCATTGGAACTTCGAATCCTTTTTCAGCAATCTTTTCATAGGTGCTGTGATCCTTGCATATCCTTTGATGAATTTTCTGTAGTATCCTGTATGTCCCAATGTAGTGCGCAATTGCTTAACTGAGTTGGGCGCAGGTAAATTAGCAATGATGGCAACCTTCGCAGGATCCATCAGGAGTCCTTGTCTGCATACAATATGTCCCAACAAAATACCAAAGGGCGCACAAAATATACATTTTTTCAAGTTAAGGGAAATCTGGTGCTGTCTACATTTTTCTAACATCATGCGCAGATTTGCAATATGGTTCTTTAATAGGCCAAATACAGTCCAGTCATCAAAATAGACTTCTAGAAACTTATGAATGAATTCTTTAAAAACAGCAACAACAACTCTAGAGAAGATAGCAGGTGCGTTTTTAAGACCAAAGGGCATTACCGTATACTGGAATGAGCCCCATTCAGTTGCAAAAGTAGTCTTGTGGCGGTCGTCCGGATGGATTCTGATCTGATGATATCCCGAAAAACCATCAGTGAAAGAGTAAGCCTCTTGTCCTCCAACATTATCAAGTACTTCATCTGTGAAAGGAGTGGGAAATGGATCGTGTGCTGATGCATCATTGAGTTTGCGCAAGTCAACGCAGATTCTTATTTCACCTTTTGTTTTCTTTTCTTGGACCACCATAGGACTAATCCAATCGCTTTCCTCTACTGGCTCAATAATACCTGCTGCGAGCATTTTATCAATTTCATCTTTGACTTTTTCTTTATAGCGCGGGTTCAACCTGTATGGGCGCTGCTTTACTGGCTTGGCATCTGGTTTCAGAGGTATGCGCATCACTCCTAAGTCTCCTAGGATGCCTTTCATTTCTGTGAACTTGGTAGGAAAGATATCCTGGTAGTCACGCAATAATTCTGAAACATGTCCAACAGTTTCATCATCCCAATAATCTCCTATAGAAGCAAACTTTGGTTCAGCTTCTGTACCAATGTTAATCTTCTTGAGCTTGACGTGTTCTGTGATGGCAGGAATATCAAGCTCAGGACCTTCGATATTGCGCGTCCCTTCTGATTCTGGGATATTGATGTTGCGAGGATCGTCCTCCTCATCTTCAGCGGTGAAGTTATAACATTCCAGGGCATGTTCTATCTGGACAGCCCAATCTGGTTGGGAATATTCTGATAACGGGCATTGTTCAAATATCTTCTTTTTAATACACTGCAAAGCCTGATCGATGCTTGGATGTTCTGACTCAAAGCTGAAGGTAAGTTGAAAGCTTTCTATCGTAAGAGGCCAACTGATAGTGCCTTTGCGCAATTCTGTTTCAGTATACCAATTCCTTGGAACTGTATCCAATGTGTGGATGAATAGGTGAACCCATTCATCTTCCGGGATATCTGACCATTGCTGAATACATGCTTCAATGTGTGACCTGGGGTCACTCTGTCCCTCATACTTGTGTAGGACTTCGGCTGTGGTGTCCTGAAATCTGCGCAGTATCAATCTGCGACAGTCTTGCCATGTATGAATATTCTCTTTATGCGCAACCCACCATCTTGCGGGTGTAGTGCGCAATGCTACATCCAGTGCCTGGATGCGCTGCTGTTCTGGAAGCTTTTGTTCATATTCATGTATGAATTTAGTTACTTCAGTTAAACCATCAAAAAGTGGAGTGTCAGTTAGTTCTGTGCCAATCCATCGAATGGATTTAGTCATCATGGCGCAACGCCTTGCAGAAACCTCATGTAAATGATTCTGCCAGTTTTCCAATCCTGCATCTGAGTCTGATGTGCACGAGCTATCGCATCGCCAGCTGATATGGCCATCTGCTGTGGGGTTGACATAGTCACTGTGGTTAGTAGTCATTTGGTACAAACTTTCCATGTGGCACGCTTCCTCTTCTGCGCGAATGGGTTCTATATACCTTGGTCCTTGAATAGGATCAAGTGGTGCGATGACCCTAATCTGGTCATCCTCAAAGGTCATCTGTCTTTTCTTCAAGTTAATGACAGCCAAATTATCAAATGCCCAGTCTATTCCTAAAAGTGCTGGGTATGGTCTACTATCATCCAGGATTTTGATTACTTCAAAATCTGCAGAGCTTCTTACTCCTTCAATATCAATAGGTACATTGGGTAATCTGCCCAATGGAGAGACTCGTTGCTGATTCGCGAGTCTTAGCTGGATAGGGGATCTTGTAAGCTGAGGGCTTCCCATCTGTTCCCATGTATGCATAGTGAGAACATTGGCTTCTGAGCCCAAATCTAACATGACTTCGTCCATTTCAAATGCTCCAATCTGCGCTGTGAGCCTCATTTCTTTTCCAGTTCTAATGTGACTCCTAATCTGGTGAACAGCACACTGCGGTGTGTTCGTCGAAGCAGACTGTTGGCACTGATCCAACAAGTGTTGGAGTTCTAAAGTTGCCTTTTCATTGCGCAACAATTTTAAACATTGTCGCAGGAACGCATGAACACTACCTAGTGCATGCTTCTCGTCAGGTCATCCAGCTGTAGTGGCCTGTTCTTGTGCCAGGTTGTCTTGTCTTAGCACTTGCGATCTAATATTGTTCTGCGGAATTACGGCAGAACTTGAAGCTCTCGGATCTGAGAAATACTCTTGAGCTTGCTTGAATGCTTCTTTTTGCTTCTGCAGGTTCAGTGGGGCTGGTTTAATATTAGCACGGCGCACCCATTGCGTCGCTTGCTTTCCCATTCCCATCTCTTGCGCACCAGTGGTTGCTCCACTGCGTGTCATTATATTAACTGTGGGGTCTGGTTCTCTTTTTTCTGCTGCAATCAACTGAATATTCTGATTGACCTGTGGGGTCTTTGCTTGCATCTTAGCCTGTAGCTGAGGGAATTCTTCAATGATATGGTCAGAAGATTTACAATACCTGCAGAGGGTTGTAGGATTTTGGCAATCCCTGGCAAAATGACCTTGTGTTCCGCAATTATAACAAGTCATCTGTCCTCTTCCGCGACCAAAATTTGTTGTGCGTCCGCGTCCCCTGTAATTTCCTGCTCGGGCGTCGCGAGTTTGGTCATACGGTGGACCGGCTGTGGGTCCTTGTGTCTCTGCTTGTACCCTATAAACATCATGCTTTCTTTCTATCATAAGATCATATGCTCTACAATTGTTCTCATCATGACCTACTGATTTACAGAAATTACAATATAGATTCTTTGGAGTTTGTACATATTTCTGAAGTAAGTGACATTCTTGTGGTCTATGACCTCTAGTTCTACAGATTTCACACCAAGGCCCCTGTGCCTATGGTAAAGGGTTAGGTGCTCCAGTTGCAATATAGTCTATGAAAACGGGGCAATGGTCCTTTGAATGACCTTGGGCTTTACATTTTGTACACCAAATTTCTTCCTTAATCTCCTTGCCTTTCTTAATATCATGCACTTGCAAGGTTAAGTTTGCTAATTGGTTCTGCAACTGCGCAACATCGTTGCTTGTTCCCGCAATGGGCGAAGCTTCTAGTTTCATAGCCATCTCCAGAGCTTGTTCCTGAGTATTGATATTCTGTTGCATAAGAGGAAGTCTAATGTGTGGGAGCAGCGCAGCAATGAACCATTCTTTATGCTGCTGTGGTGCAAACTCGAAGCTTACTTGATCTATCAAGGCTTTAAATTTCTGGTCAAAGTCCCATACTGATTCTGTAGGTAACTGTTTGATGTCTTTGAGCTCTGTTATACACTGTGATTCTGATTTAGGTTTCTTGAATTCTCGAATCATAGCATTTCTTACATCAGCAAGCGTTCTATTCTGTGCTGCTGAGTATTTCATGAACCAAGTTAAGTCTCTTTCTCTTAGTGTGGTTGCTAACTGAACCAGTTTAACAGCATCATCATTAATTTGCTTAATTGTCCAAATGGCTTCACATAAGAACCAGTGCTGCTCAGGGTCTTCTATCCCTGTTCCTCTAAAAGTTGGTAGCTTCATGTCATCACCCATCCTTCTTGTGCTAGGTTGAGGTGAGGGTGCTGTAGCAGTGCTTCTGGGCTGGTTAAATAAAGGTGGTGCAGAGGTACTAGAAGTACCGTGTGGGCTACTAGAAGGTGTTACTGCGGGGTTATACAGAGCTCCGTCTGGTTTTTGCGGTGTAAAGGGGTGATAAGGGATATGAGCACTCCCTTGTCTTTCTATATGGCTTGTTCTAGGGACTTGGCTATCATCTGGGCTAGACTCAAAAGAATATTGGTCAAGGCCTACTTTATATCGTTTTCCACTACGAGTGCAACCAATAAGTTCAGGATCACTATCAGAATCTACGGACATTACTTGTCTATGCTATTCATCAGAAGCAATACATAGCTTTCCTTTTTCATACAAAAGCATTTTAATCCATAAGTTCAGAGAATTTAAGAACTTACCTCTGTGTACGTGGAAGAAATTCCTCTCAGCTTCACTGAAACTCTTTCTTGTATCTACTGCAAACTCGGTGATGAAACCTTTCAGTAGACTATTCAACCAAAAGTCTACTGCGCGGGACACAGGATTGTCTATCCGCTTCACAATACTGACTAGCTCAGGCGTCCAAGCGACGGGTCGATCAATATGCACAGTAGGTCTAGAGTCTGCTAACTTGGCTATCCAAGCGTGTAACTCCAGTGCGAATGTAACAAAGAAAATTTCGTGAAGGTCAGTATAAATATACTTCTGTAACCAGTCTTCTGTTTGGAGCGTAGAACTTCTATTTTCTTGTTCAGCGAACTCTTTAGCCTTTAAGTCAAACCAGTCTCCAATTTCTTTAGCTGTAGGATTCCAGTAACACATTTGTTAACTGAGCAAGTCTCAGTGTAACAGAACCTTTTGCTGGCTTCAGCAACAATCTCAGACGTCAGGGAAATAGTAAGTCTCACAGCAGCAAGTCGCAAGGCAAGGGAACCATTTGTTGGCTCAACAACAGGGTTCAAAGCAACGGAAGTGACGTGATCAAGAAGTCATAAGGCAACGGAACCATTTGTTGGCTCAACAACAGGGTTCAAAGCAACGGAAGTGACATGATCAAGAAGTCATAAGGCAACGGAACCATTTGTTGGCTCAACAACAGGGTTCAAAGCAACGAAAGTGACGTGATCAAGAAGTCATAAGGCAACGGAACCATTTGTTGGCTCAACAACAGGGTTCAAAGCAACGGAAGTGACGTGATCAAGAAGTCATAAGGCAACGAAACCATTTGTTGGCTCCCTTCTTTCTCTGGGTTTCGCATCAATCTCGCACGTTACTGGAATAAGGAGTCTCATTCACGCGGCAACGAAACCATTTGTTGGCTGCTTTACTTGGGCAGACCCGGGTTTTCATGAAGCGCAGCAACAAACCCCTTGGCGCACTGGCCCTCTCGGCAACGAGCTGCGCAGCAGCTCGAGGTCTCACCCGAAGTGGCTATGGGGGGGTTAAGGAATCAGATTTCCTTAACCGTGGTGACGCGGAGATTGTGCTTCCTCTTTCGGTTCCTCAGATATCGGCGGTCTGACTTTCCCGCAGGCCCCTCGGTGCAACTGCGCGGACTCCTTCCTCAGCAGGCCCACTGCGCAGTTTCTCCTCTCTGGCGCAGAAGGCAACTATTCCTTGCGTCGAAGCGTTAAGTACTTCCTCGCCCTACGCACCCAGCGCAGTAACGCATTCCTCGCTCGCTGCAGCGACAGCGCTCCACCACTCCTTCAATACTTGACGCTTATAACTATCAAGGGACCTTCTCAAACTCACTTAACGGTCGCAAAGATAATACAAGGGTCTTGCATGCACAGGTAAGGAACTTAAACAGTTAATCATTCAAACAACATTATAACAAGGAGAAATATGTGAAGCTCATCTCCTCGAGGAAAACCACGTCCACGGGAGTTTATATTAACCAGAAAACCATAGAGTTATACAATACGCTGCGCACACAGCTGCAGCCTTAGATCTTTACAGGAAACTCCACGCACATAGCTGGGAGCCCTTCTCTCAATCTAGTCTCTTCTCTACAGAGATTACAAAGGCACAGACGTCAACTCAGACTGTCTGGCAACTCAGGGATTAGCTCCTCGGCTATCCGATTCTACTCTAGTTCTACACACTCGGTAGAAAACATAGCAAAGGATAATCAACACATGATCTATCCTCGAGACTGACTATCTAACAGTCTAACCATCTAACTTATCCCAAAAATATCTCTAACTCTTCTTCTTATCATGTATACATATATATAGGTGGCCATGACGGTCACACCTTTACAAAACTGTGGGCCTTTCCCAACAGTGATTCCCAAAAACCCTAACCACGCACATGGCTAGGTGTACTGTAGGCGCCGCTTGTAGTCACGTCGCCGCTTCCTGCAGGCTCCTTGACTTCCGGCGCAGATTGTGGGTATGGGCGCTTGTCCTTCGCCTTCAATGCTCTGGTCCGTTGCTCCTCCTTGATCCGAGCAACCATAACTTCTGTACTTAGCCTTTAAATGAGGGTAGCTGAGCCCTCTACTCCATCGCCTTATTTATTATGGTAGCTGAGCCACCTTCATTCTTGTATGACGTGCGCGCGAGCTCCGCGATTTCCGGTCCGTGATCTTCGCTGAGCTTGTCCATCTGGCACCGTACTGCGCACCGTCTCCTTCTTGCCCAAAACTTAGTGCTTGTCCCAAAATTAGCACTTTCCTTCCACACTTGTGCTTTTTTCCCAAAATTCGCAGCTTTACCGCAGCTACGGCCTAGGCTCCAACAACTACAAAATTTTGCAAGAAGCACATGATTCCCCATTAGCTGGCCATCTAGGGATCTTAAAAACTTATAGGAAATTGAGGCAAATATTATTTTGGAAGGGGCTGAAGGAAGATGTTTAGAAATATGTGAATGAATGTAAAGTATGTCAACAAAAAAAATCATAACTTACATGCCCAACTGGCCTATTGCAACCATTGCCTATTTTAGAGCAAAAATGGGACAATATCTCAATGGACTTCATCACCAGTTTGCCCAAATATTTGGGTAAGGATTGCATATATGTTGTGGTGGATAGGGTGAAAAAATTTGCTCATTTATTTGTTGTTACATCATATTTTAGTGCTGAACAAGTGGTTGATATTTGTTTCAAAGAAATCTTCAGATTGCATGGGCTCCCCAAGAGCATTGTTAGTGATGGAGATAGTAGATTCATGGGTTCTTTTTGGACAGAACTTTTCAGATTGGTGGGAACTCAATTGACTCCAAGTACCATCTATCATCCACAAACTGATGGACAAACAGTGAGGGTGAATCAATGGTTGGAAGGGTGCCTATGAAACTATGTGGGAGAGTAGCAAAAAGCATGGGAAAAATGGATACACTTGGGTGAGTTTTGCTACAACACCACTTATCATATATCAATAGGGATGTCTTCTTTCAAGGCATTATATGGTTATGATGCACTTACATTTTCTAAAATTATCTTTGGTGATAGTAGAGCCCCAAAGGCTAAAGATTGGGTGGAAGAGAGCCAAAAATTTTTAAAGCTTTTGAAAGACAATTTGCAGGTTTCTCAAAATAAAAATAAAAACAATATGATGATAGACACAAAGAAGAAAGGACCTTTCAGGTTAATGATTTAGTATATTTGAGGTTGCATCCATATAAACAAATATCTCTAAAAAAGAATGGTGCAGAAAATCTAAAACCAAGGTATTATGGGCCATACAATGTAGTGCGGAAGGTTGGAGAAGTAGCGTATGAATTAGAAATTCCAGAAGGGAGTAAAATCTATAATGTATTTCATGTATCTTGTCTCAAGAATGCTCTTGGTTAGAAAATTATCACTTCAGAAATACTTTCTCCTTTGGATGATGAAGGGCAACTCACACTTATTCCGGAAAAGATTTTGAAGACACGGGAAAGGAGGTTGAGGAGTAGAATTATCAAAGAATATTTAGTACAATGGAAGGACTTACCAAATGAAGATGCCACATGGGAAGAGGAGAATATTTTGAAGCATCCAAATCTGAAATTGCTTGAGGACAAGCAATCTTGGGTGGGGAGGACTGTAATGTCCCCATTCAAATAATTGCATAGTAAGACAATCCCATCAATCGTACTAGTTTCCTAGGTTGGATGGGCACATGTGTAATTGTAATGAGGAAGCTAATAAATGACGTTTATACATTATAAGGGTTCAAGTATTTAATAAATAGGTTGAATAAAGAAATTCAAGATAAATTCTAGGTGGAAAGTGGTTTTGAAAACATATGGAGGATGTGGGACCCACACTAGCTTGATTTTTCAAGGACACATGGCATCTCTCTCTTGCCAATTTGAATTCATAAGAACGTAAACATTCTTGGATGAGTTGGTAGGTAATACACATGGCATTGAGCATCTTAGGTAGAATTGGGATGGATTGGTAACCTCCATGGAAGAGGAAGAGTCAAATTGGAAGCTTGTGGACACTTGGGCTAGATTCCCTAGCCCCTATGACAACAATGATGGAGCATCTATGAAATCTATGAAAAATTTCAGATCTGACCTCTAACATCTGACTATTATGACATGTCATCCCCAAAAATAGGCTCCAAGAGGGTGCTCATGGGAGTTGGAGAAGCCAAAGAGATCCCCACTCAAATTGGTGGAAGGTGAAAGGCTAGGAAAGGTAGGACACATGGAAAATCTTGAGCCCTTACCCTAATTCGAATTGGATTGAATCTATGGATGGATTGGGAATATTAGAAGGCTAAGGATGTTTATAAAATACATGGATAAACAAAGAGAAGAGCTTTTGATCATTTGAGAAAAATTGTATTTGTTAAGGGAGAGATAGTGGATGACTAGTTTCTTGCCTTAGCAAATTTCGAGGGTGAAAGATTCCCATCCAAGTTGGTGTTTGGAGAGGCCATTCAGGAATTTCATGGAGATTTAATGGAGTTTGTATTTTCAGGTATCAGATATAGGGAATCTTGTGGTTTCATCTAATGCTTCACATCCCCCCAACCATTTTCAGTTTTGGAGGCATATTCATGCTCCTTGAGGGATTGCACTTTGGGTGAGCTCTTGTACTCCTTAGGAGAGCTCCTAATGATGTATTTCTGATTGTAATAATATTAATATACTCTTTTCTTCATATTAGGAAAGTATCAAGTCGAAATACCAAGTGTTTGTATGTAAAAATGATTATTAATGAGAAAACCATAACCATTTCCCCACTCTATTGATGTATGCCATTTTAATGATGAAGCTTTCGAATTAAAGAATGCTTCTCTGATACATTTATGATTATTGGCCTTAAATTGATGAGTGTTACATGTTTCATGTTCAGCACTTAAGTATTCGAAGTCATTTTACTCAGTTTATTTACATTTGGAGAAGATTTGGTTCCATTTCCCCAAGGGTCGAATTAGTGATTTTTGTAGCTGTTTGTGGGAAGGTTAGAATAGAATTAATAACTGATTAGTGGTGCATATGAAACATTAATAACATCCCTGAGACATATGCTACCTCTATTCATAAATTCGAGTGGGTTTGGAGGCCTTTGGAAATCCAATTTCAGTCATTGCCTTCGGGGGATTTGAGCCTCTAATTGCTAGTAAAATTATATACTTTGTCCAGAATATTAATGGAGTTTGCAGAGGTATTTTCGTGGCCATATATCATCCCTAAAAATCATAATCAATTCCTATTATTAGTCATATACCTTCTCAGAACATTTGGGAGTATTTGGGTCAAATTGGAGACCTGGGCATCAAAACTAGTCAAAGGTCGAAATTGGGGAAAAAGTGAAAAATTGGGCATTTTAATAAAATTTTAAAAAAGGGATAGTACACTTAATCTGGATTTGATGATAACCCAATATTAAGTCAATATTATAAAGGACAGTGGCACTCCCAACCTGATCGAATAGATCGTCTATCCTTGACAAAGGATACCGATTCTTGATGGTTACCTTGTTCAACTGTCAATAGTCTATGCACAATTTCATGTTTCTCGCCACGGGGACATGCTTCGGAGGATATAACCTTTCTCCAGTAGTTCCCTCAATTATGCTTTCAGCTAAATTAATTCAGGTGTACTCATCCGATACGGTGCCTTAGAGTTTGCCACGGTTCCCAGGGATAGGTCAATAGTAAAATCCAGCTCTCGTCTAGGAGGTAGTTTAAAATTTCCTCCGGAAACACATCCCAAAAATCAGCCAATACAAGATGCTTTATGAAATCTACACTTTCAATTTGCTGATTTTTTTTCATGTGGACAACATATAGTTTGTGCCCTTTTCGTGCATTCCTTTTTAGTTTGAGAGAAAAAATTTCCCTTAATTTCACTGGTCTCATGATCCTTTGTATATTTTCATGCTATCCCACATCGTTAATAAATGTAACATATTTCTGGTAACAGTCTATAACAACCCTATGTCCTTCCAGCCAATCCATACCAATGAGCACATTGTAGGATCCTAGTGGAAAAATATTTAAATCTACACTAGTACAGGATTTATTTAGCTGCAAGGGACACTGATTAACCACCTCAGAAACTTTCCTTTTCGTCCCTGTTGCCATTTGTACAAGCCAAGGCTGCTTATATTTGTCCATATTAAGTTTGCATGATACACATAGTTTTGGGTCTATGTAACTCTTACATGCTCCAGAATCAATTAATATAGACACGAGTGTCCCGAAAAGTGTACCTTCAACCTCGATTACCGAAGCCTGATGTTCAACCTAATGGTTGTTCAATGCAGCATAAATTCTCGGACTTCTTGATATGTCTTGGACCGTAGAAGCCTCTTGCAGATTATGCACTGGTTTGCTTATGTCCTTTTTATGAGGATAGTAATACCATCGACGATTCTCCCCGCAGCCCTAGCACTTAATAGGTGGCTTCGATGGTGTCGGTTCTGGTTTTCTGGTGCCTTCACTATTGAAATTCTTTGCGGGCGGAACAAATTTGGACAGTGGCTTGCTCCCCTCAAATTTGTTGCTGGAATGTGTCCGTGAATTTCGATTTCTGAAAGGGTTGGGTTTGTGACCCTTCTGTCTTATTTCAGACTTGTGTTTCTTCTTTTCATTCCACTTCTTGGACACTTCAGCCCTGTTCTTCCCGTGTTCGTAACACAGCCTAGCGTTTTTCTACGCATCCTCCAATGTCTTAGGATTGTCAAACTCTATCCGATCTTTATACCCAAATGGTAAACAATTCTAGAAGCGTTGAATTCTGACTTTTTCCCCTTGAATATATGGAACGTACTGCAGTATTTCTAGAAATTTACTGATCAGTTCTTCCATGCTTTGTTGTCCCAGCTTAAGATCGTAGAAATCTTCTACCCTTTTATCGAAGTACCTTTCAGACAGGTACTTCTGCTTGAAGAGGGTTGCAAAATGTTTCCACCTTACCTTTTTCTCGTTGATAGAGCAGTTCAACATGAGATCATCCCACCAAGCTGATGCCTTACCTACAGATTGAAAACAACAATTCTCGCCCAGATGAGGCTGTAATAATTGAAAATTCTTAGGTACTTCTCCATGTCTCTCAGCCGCAACTCTGCTTCTTCTCCAGTTTTAATTTCTCTGTTAAAAATAGGAGGCTTGATCTTCTGCAATTCTGAATGGGGGTGATGTACTTTTCCCGTTTTCTTCTTTTTCTTAGGAACGTACTCTTCTGACTCCTCGCCCTGTGACTCTTCATCACTAACGTCCATGTTATAACTCGTAGAATTTCTTGGATGTGTAGATCTGAATTTTGAATTCCTTTTTGTGATTGATTTTTCTGCATGTTGCCCCTCCGGTGTTGGGAGGTGACTATTCTCTTTTTCCGTCAATTTCTGTAGCAGGATAGAGTTGATTTCACGTTGTTCTTCAAAGTTCTTAATATTGTCTTCTTTGATGCTTATTAATTCTACC
The DNA here is from genome assembly GCA_027924585.1 of Larix kaempferi. Classification (NCBI taxonomy): domain Eukaryota; kingdom Viridiplantae; phylum Streptophyta; class Pinopsida; order Pinales; family Pinaceae; genus Larix; species Larix kaempferi. Next base: position 1,570,924 of record BSBM01001286.1, read on the forward strand.
TTTAGACTTTTCACTGTTTCCAACATCTCGCTGGATGTTGTCGCTCGCAGAGGAGAATTTGGATTTCTCCCATGCCTGCTGGCCATCTCTCCATGCTGAATGGATGTTTCTAAAGCCAGTCCGCCTTCTTGATCTGCAGAATTAAATTCTGCCATTTAAAACTTGCAGTTGCTCTGCTGTCTAAGTGTGGCCAAGCAACTGTTTGTTATACTTTTAAAAACAACAGGTAATTAAAATGAAAAAAATACAGGCAATATGCTACAGGAAAAAAAAATAATTAAGCATTTATTATAAACAAGGTACAAGTATTTAAAAGCATTTAAAATCACTTAAAAGCACAACATACAAACAATGAGCTTAAGGTCCTAGTGTAGTGACCGTGCTCTGATACTAATTTGTTATGTCTCCTCTTACCAATTTTTTTTTTTTTTTCCCGGGCCTACAACCCTACAATTTAGTTCACAATTACTCCAATAAAAGAAAAATATACTTAGAATATATCCGAAGCATAACACTTTAATTAAATGTTGTCACACCTTCTTCGGAGCTACTTGTCATGACTTTTATCGAAGTGCTATAGTATTTTAGACTGTATGCACCCTCCTGTCTAAGTGTCGTATTAATGACACACTTGAACAAGCATGCGTGGCGTGAAGGTACTTTCTGTCGACATGATGACACATTCTGACCTCTATTAAGTGATAGTGAATTCATGCATAATGATACGTAAGCACAAATAATGGTCCTACGTCTATGAATATTCTGCTACCAAAATACAATGATATTAATAACATTACTTCCATTTGGCTACCTTACTCATTACACGTCTAAAATAACTAGGCTGGTCACTTACACCAGCCATCAAGCATAAATATTATCGTTAATAATATGATTATCAACTTTGTAAGGGTTTCATGAGTCTACCATCATTTAAACCCTTAATTAAAAATCATCTATTAATGTTGTCAAAAGGCCACCTAATTAATTTTATATACTTACATGTATATCACATAGTTCATATGTATTAATAATATATATATTATTAATACATATAACAATGGCATTATTAACTTTATAAACCCAATGGTTGATTATGAATCACTACTATGCCGATGCGACTTACCATTATATAAATTAACAACCACTATGGCTTAACACTTATAACATTAATGATTATAGCATTAATGGGTTAGGCCATAGCATAGCACCTAACATAATACACGGGATACAATTATATAATATGGTTCCAAACATAATTTAAAAGGTGAGGTTCAGTCCTCCTTTCTAGACCATGACACCGACCTTAGCGTATAAGGTATGGTATTAAACCATATGAACGTTAGCCTTACGGCCTAACGTCACCCACTTAGCATGTAATGGTTATTAAAAATAAAGCGGTCGTTAATGAGAGCCGACCCTACCACTCTACGTGGTTCACCTTGCAGCGTTAGCATTTAAGGTCTAGCATGAAGACCAGTCCACGTAACACCTTGCGAATACATACAAATTACCACGATGGCAAAGCCATGGAGACTATGAGTGAATGCATCTCGCTTTCGACATTAGACGTGGATTACAAATCCTGACTTGGCTGGTTGTAAGTTGCCCCGAGCCGTGCGGTGGTCCGCGTAGTTTGTGGCTTACGCCACTCGGGCTCAACCAATTCTTTTACAATGTTTTAACCCTGCACTTCTTCCTTGTTGGCAGGTGACGAAAACTCTTGCTCAAGTGGGAAGGAAGGTCGTGGATGTGCTATATTGGAGACTTGGTCGACGTGGTGGAATGGTTGCTCGTTCCATTAATGGAACACCATCTGTGGACTGCCACCCCGAGTGTACTGCACAACAAAATTGGCCCAACATTAAACTCATTCAATGTGATTCGTCGATGGCGATCCCTGCCCTTGGATAGGACGTGGTGAAAGGTTTACAAACCATTGATTTTTTTTATGGGCTTTCGCGCCCTTCCCTTTCACATCCGCAATAACTCACTCTCCATTACAAGTCGCAATGGTCTCCACCTGCTCATCCCGATAATCAGTTTTGAAAGCTCATTGACTTGGCATTCTTCATACTTTATGTTTGTTTGCGCCAAGAGCTTTGGCTCTGTGTGGTGTTTGGGGAAGGTATCCTTCTAGGCTACAGCACTTCCATTACAAGGATGCCCAAGGAACCGGATAGCGCCATTCTCAGCATGGTCAACAAGCAATGTAAGTTACAATGTTTCATTTGCACCAACCTTTTGTTTACTAAAATCGTGGCTTGCTTGTGAGCTATATTTTGTTTACGTTTTGCATGTGGAAGTCCAACATTTAACCATCGTGGTAACTTTGTGATAGGTGCGAGTTGGCAGAGCTGCGGTACGACTCATTGCATACCCAGGTAATGTCACACCCACTCTAGTTGCAGCTTTTTTATGGAAACATTACGCTTTCGTTTATGATGGGTTTTGGTATCCCTGAGGTTTTACATCATGTCACTCCATCGTATGCAGGGAACAAACGGTAGGGAGTGGAGTTGAAGCACCCCGCAAACTTGTAACAACCATGAGGTCGTGGCAAATGGCTAAAATCCACAGGTAACTCGCCAAGCCCAACCTGCCTTGGTTTGGTTCACCCCGTGGGTGGGGCAAAGTTACTAAAACGCTGTCAAAGTGGTTAGGGTTTTCCTTCTATCTCGTTTTCCAGTTTATAAGTGGCACGACCCTTGGCCAAAGTAACAGGGTGCAACGCCAGTCTTAGGGAGAACCTTGCGACCTATCTACGTTCCTTCGTTGTCGGAGGGTCATGTGCACTTAAGGGGTACAGTACTAAGGACTTCCCACTATCATGCTTTAATTTTAAAAGTTCCAACAACGTGCTACCCCGGCAGAGGCGTCAGGACTCAATGGCATCTTTGTAAATTAAGTGGCAATGCCACAGCCTTTGTATTCCCAAACACTGTCTGCAAAAAGGGTAAATGGATAATGTTGTAATGAACACTCGGTTTCAAGCCCAACTTGACTGGATGTGCCCACAATGACTTTCATTGGTATGAATGCTATTTAAAATTGATATTTATTTTGTGATACAAAGTCTATATAAACCATGCCCTCGACATTTGACTTTATAATGCAATGTGTATAGTTTTAAAGATTCATCTCTTTTATACAAAGAAATTTACTGTTTGATGCATATGAAATTAACATGAATACAAAGATTGATTAGCTACATAAATGAATGTACTGATTCATGTTCGCATAACTAGAATATCATCTTTATGTTATGCATCTTTCACGAATCTGTTGCATTCGACACCATGCTGCACTATTGTTTTTAAATTCATGTATACATAAATATAGTTAGGGTAAGGCGTTAAGCCTTCCCATCGTTTGCACAAACAAATGAATGTTTTACGGAAAACGATTCAGTGTCTAAAGCAATGCTAAATAATCATGCTGCGTTTATATGCTGAAGATGTAATGAAATGTGGGTATGCTTTACTCTGTTGAGATATTAAATGTATGCTATGTATGTTTGGGTATTAGTGTGGATGCACCGACAATAATACAATGTGCAATGAATGTTATGTGAAATGTCATACATTAAATGAATAACTGTCAAACCAAGGATAAACCCTAGTTTTGCTTACAACAATTCGTTCTGCACTTAATGCATTTAGTGTTGCATTCATTTTGCATAAAAACATACATACATAGTTATCGGGATTCTCCCAGACTCGCATATCACAACTAGCGAATACATTTGCATTCAAGTTAATAAATATGTGATTTAATGGTGCCAGATTAGGCATTAACCATTCAACTCAGAATGATATATAGATGTAGATTCAACTCATAAATCTATTTCTCAATCTATATATAGTATAGATCCATACCTAGGAATTTATATAGAAATATATATATATATATATTGCATTTTAATACTCAGAAAATTAATTGAAATGCCATTTGTTTACCTACTGTCGATTTTGACCATGTTTAAGTAAAATACAAACTCTGTCTATAATCCTAACTCAGAACTTATAATAGGTTTGCTCTCTAGCATTTTCAGGATTTACCATTTCTGAAATAAAACTCTATTATGAAAGAGTTAATACACATAAGGGGCTAGGCATGTAAACCTTCATGTTTACCTATCTGCCCTATTTACAACATTACAATAAAATGCATAAGATCTTCATTTCAATATTGGAATATATATTTAAAATACAACACCTACAGTATGATCACATGTCTCAGCAAACCCTAGGTTAGCACATGTACATATCAGTCTCATGTTAGTTGCTTCATACTATTTCAATAGTATAGGGGGTCTTATTGATGTACATCTACTGCAAATAGGAAGTAGGTGTTTCCACAACGATCCCATAACATAAATATTCCATATCTGTAACAATGATCATAGATAAACTTAATACAAATATCTAGTTATTCAACTGAGATTTAAACTTAGAATATACATAAAACAATACATATATGTTTAGATCTGATACATCTACCATTCACTGTAAACCAGATATACTTAGAAACATATACAGATATTATTTCAAAGCAATACTTTGCAAGTTGGAAGATAAACACTTATGTGAATCTGCTGACCAGTGGAACCAGGTAGAAACCTCCTTGCCTTTGACCAGCAAGTTCTCCTTGCTCTTAGGTCACCCCCGATCTAAGTTCGCAGTCCCCCAGGTAGAGTATTTATTTTAGTTACCCTTAACGTGTTATTTCCCAAGTTATTCAGGATATGCCAAAAGGAAAAGTAGGCAACCCAACACCCAACTCTGTATTCTTGAGCTCTAGGGTGCTCCAGGGGCTTTTCAGCCTTAGCCAAAGAGAGAATCATTAAACATAGTCTATTTAGGTATGTGCAGTATCTCTACAAAACATGGGGCAGTTCTCCTACCTACACACAGTTAAGTTGCCAAGCCCATACCAAACTGTTTGATTATTTCTAATGTGAGCCAGTTTGGTCATCCCAAACCTGTCCTGAATTACTTGGCTTCAGGACCAGTTTGGTCCTCCCAAATCTATCCTCCCTCACCAGCATTCATTGTCTCAGGTTTTTTGTTTCCCATTCCCATTGCCCTTATGTATTTAGCTCATGAGATTGTGAATGATGCATATTGAATACTAAGAGTTTCAATGAGTTTTCACCTTTTATTCTTATAGGGTAATTTTGCTCATTATGTGAATTCTTTTAATTCATTAATCTCTCAATTCTTTTCTTTAGGGTTTGCCAATTGTCTCCAATAATAATTTATTATTCTTATTAAGTGGCATTTTCCCTCCTACCTTAGGGGACTGTGACTCCCTCTTTTAATGTGTTGGCCCACATGGTCAATAGAAACCTCTTTAGCATATTCTACACTTTCCTAAATATAAATGAATAAATACTTAGTAGAAATATAGTAGGGGTTTAAAGTCCAAAAATATGGGTATTACATTATTGTCAGAGATTATTTCTCTAGAAAGGTTTAGGTACCTTTCATATATGTTTTATATGTTCCTGTACCCAAATTCACATTTCTATAGTGAGCTAAATATCCAAACTAAGGATGAAGATGGAAATCCCTTGCATGTATTTGAATGGATCAATCTCATTCTCACAAATCCAAGGAACCCAAATTATAAAGAGTTTTCCAGTAATGTCATGTCAATCACTTATTCTTTAATGCATGATGATCCACCTCCAAGGATGTTCCTAGAAAATAAGAATATTTTACAATTAATCCCAGATACAAGAGTAGGGGACTAGTTATTGTATGAATATTATACAGTTTGAGGATCTATGGCTTTGAGGAAATTTCCTTATAAGCTACCTTCATTCCTTACTCCTAGAGTATTTTCCATGGAATACACAAAGCAGAAGTTCATGTCTGACCACATGCATTATGTTAATTTCAAACATCAAAGAACATTCTTGCTGCCAAGTGATGTGGGGCCATTTTTAATAAAATGATTAAATGCTCTACAATATATGGATGCATATCTAAAGCAATTAAGCCTAGATAAAGAAAAATCTAGATCGTATGATCCTCACCAAATAATTTCAAATATGAGGGTAACCAACAAATTTTTTTGCATATACATATGTTCCAAAGCCTCATTGGGAAATGGCTGCAAATAAAGAGAGTTCGAATGAAGTCTTAGACATTTTGAATAATTTGCAAGAGAAGGAAGATACAAATTTGTAGCAGGGCCAAAAAAGAAGAATTGAAGTGCTCCAAATAAACATGGATATTGATGGTGTTGATCAAGAGCCTCATAGCAAGAAGCAAAGAACAAAACAAGATGAAGAATCAGAGAAAGCATTGGTCGAAGCAGAAGAAGTGTATTGGAGAAAAATCACTATGGCTTGGGAATACCACAACAGACAGATGACTACCAGAAATCTACTCATTTCTCAAAACAATGCTATTATAAATGACAATGTTAAAACAAGGGACAAATGTAACCAACCTCGATCCAACGTTTGATGTAGATCCCCATTGGAGCTTTCAATCCACGCAGATCCAAGCACTTGTAATCTGCCAATTAGTCTTGACAAGAAATATCTAACAAGTACATGTGATATATAGATAACATTAACATCATCAATAACAATGGTCCATAATATCATAAGAAAATGCAACCCAATGTATAATAAATGACATTCACACCATGAATGGATGAGAATATGAGTATTTCTATTAATGAACAAGAAGAAGTACAAAGTGATATGACCTCTTGCCAGCAACCAATATGAACCAAGATCTAGATCAATCCACTTGCGCCTCCACCACTTCAATCCTCCATGAATGGCAAACTCAAACTAGAAAGGAGTTTGGAAGGTGAACATAACTGGTTCACAACTACAAGGATCAATGAGTGCAGACTCAAGATAGGGAAAAAACCCACTAGAGTGCCTTTACTATTCTCTTCCTCCTCCTGTCCATAAGCCATATGTGCTCAATATATAGTCCTCTCAAAGGTAGGTGAAAGGACTCATCAATACATTACTTGGGCACATGGAGAGCCAAAGGTCACCCAATGACCGCTTTTTGGGAGTAAAAAGTAATAAAATAGTGGTTTTTACCATTTTACTTGATACCTGCGGGCTATAGGGATGCAACTAGCGGGTATGCATGCTATAGTGATGCAACATGTGGGTAGGAAAAGAAATAAGATAAACTAGTATCGCTGAAGGATTAAAATGGATCTGAGTCACTGAAATGGATCCTATAGGCCAAAAAATGCTGATCCTCATAGGGTGGAAGATTTATGTGTAACAGATGCCCCCTAATGTGTGAGGTCAGAGATTGAAAGTGGTACGATGGTTGAAATACATTATAAAACTCAGAAGTGGAGTGATGGAGACACAAGTGGAAAGAACAGATCACTCGTCATAATACAATAGTATCTCTGAATACATGTAGGTATAGTACAACAATCTGATACAATGGCCATGAATAGGCAGTACATAAGTAGATACATGTCATTAGTGATCATAGCCATGATCCCTCTACAGTAAGATATGGTCTTCTGCTGAAAAGAAGACAACTGGTGCAAACTAGAGGTACAAACTGCTGAAATCTGAGAGGTGATATCTCAGATGTAAAGTCAAAGTCATATGTAGCATATCGAATGCCATAATCGCCTGGGGTCTTCTACACAAGTCTTAAATGGTGCAAGTCCCATCAAGTGAATAAAGGAGTTGGGGTCGAACCTGATGAGACATCGTCTAATTACCGGTCATTGATGTATACCGTTAACAGACGCGAGATAAACCACTGATAATGAAAATGGGCATCAAGGCACAGAGCACAATCATCAAAGTGTGAATAAATGGGTTGAAGTTGAACACTAGGATGAATCCATCGATCAGGGGACATTGATGTATTCCCAAAATTGTCGATGGCAAGAGAACCTACCACTAATGACTGCAAGCCTCAAGGTACTCAACCGAACTCTAAGCCTCAAGCCCCAGAATAAATGAGTTGAGGTCGACGGAACGAGACTCGCTGGAAGGAGGGAATTAATGCATCCCTCATTAACCAACACAAGGTACCAACAATGTTGAAATATTTGGAAGATCTCAGGTGAAACGGACTGACTCAATAAGGATGGCTGACATGCAATAGTGAAGATATCTGAGGAGTGGCCGACACTAGTTTTAGGACTTCCTTTGAACAAGAGCATGAGCAGATGGATAGACTCAGGCAGCATAGAATCGACATAAACTGTGCAATGCAGGCGGCATAAAAAAGGGCTCCATAATGACTAGAAGCTTAACCAATCGGTGGAGAAAACTGAGAAACAAGTACAGCTCCTAAGGCCCAACTATAGTCCTGACTCATAATTTACGGAGTGGAGTGAATGTTCTGTTCAAAGGCAACACAATAGCTACCAACAATAAATAATGACCATAATCCCGTCCGACTTTTTGGAATATTTGATTTTTTTGTCTTTTTCATATTTGGGAAAAGCTTGAAAAAGAATAAAATTGCTTATAGTACAACACGTGAGGGAACGAGTGTCAAATAGCTAGCAGACTAGTCCCAAGGAGTGGAACATACCTATGCTCAATGCAAGGAAGTGTGTGCAGGATGTGGACACTCGGGGGTGTGTTCCCTCAGGGTCAAAGGGTCATCAAATTGTGAAGGAAAAATATATACGCTTTGTAGGGCTCGACAGGGAAAGTGCTCAGGAACCAAGCTAACAATTGAGAAAGCGGGAGCCAGCACAAGGCTCAAGTGGCAAGCAGGATGATGCAATGCAATCACAATATGATATAACTGAGGGGAGTCCTTAAGGGAGATGGCCAGCATAAGACAAAGTAGAGTATGAGTCTTTATCGCAATCTCATGGCGTGACTACAAAGGACTCCCAATCATGAGGACAAACAACGGCATGGGAACCAAAATGCATAAGGGGGTTCTAACTAGGGTACCCATGTTCGGGAAAGCCCTACTGCAACATGACGACACTTCTATAATAGTGTGAAGGTTCCATGTTAGTCACGAAGCGGGGTCACACCTAGGGTTTACGAAAATGGTCAACAGGTCAAATGCATAATGCATGTGGAAATGACATCTAACCTATATGCCAGGTGTGAAACATACCTGCCATAGGTGTGAAATGAATCGGAACAACTCTCGCCGAGGAAATCTGTTGAAAAAACATTACTCCATGACATGATATTAGTTCATAACGACCCAAAATGGACAAAACTATAGAAAAGTGGGTCCAGAAAATTATAAATAGTAACAAAATTTAATGATTTTCAATTCATTTGCACTATTCACCATTTTGGAATTGAGTGGTAAGTTTGCACCTGAAATTTCACGTGCCGATCGTGAGAGCTACGAGCAACCGTTCAGCGAACCGTCTGGAGCAAGTTAGTGGTCACTGCCATACCTTTCATTTAAGTGCCTTTATTTAAATTTTGGTCGGTGGGTTATTTTGTTTGTCCAAGCCCTAAATGGCTTTGGCACTACCCGCGAGCTATAAGTATGAGGGTCACGGGTAGGGCATCAAACACGCAGTCAAAAAACTGACTGCCCGCGTCTACCCACACCTGTATACAATATAGCTTGTGGGTAAGGCCGTGAAGAAGTTTTTAGGCATGAAATTGACTAAAAATCTATTTCTTTGCACTCCAGGATGGTTCTAGAGTGGAGGGAGAGAGAGCATCACCAGGTAGATGAGGTCGTGCGCAACGATTTGCAAGCACAACAAGCATTGAAAGCATGTGGCTTATATAAATACTGGAGTCTTGGGGGCTTAAGGGCACAAAACCTACTACTTCGTCATTTGGTCAACTACTGGGATGTGGATACACAACACTTCATCCTCAACGGGAAAACACTGACACTAGATGTAGAGGATATCTATTTCATTACATTACATAGTACGGTACTGTCCCGCCAGTGGGAAGTCAGGTGCCAATCAATATCATAACAGACTTGAGCACAAAGATCATAGTGGCAACTTTGGTGTGGATCACGAAATCCAAAGCACTACATCAGGCATCCAGACCGGTGATGTTCTATACATCACAATGCTTGCAGCCTACTATATTCAACTGGTGTACTACTCTGTTGGTGTCTATGAAGACACAATTGACGGAATGCAAAGAGGGGAAGGCCAAAAACTTTGGGTATGGTAGCATCCTCTGCAGTTTCTTCTTTGAGAGGGTTCTGAGACTTAGCCCAAGGGTGGATGTCCCTCCTCACAGTCTCCGAGATCCAGCCCTGACCCAGTGGGCTGAGATACTGACACGACAGGGTGGTGGCAGTATGGCGTCACCATATACTGAGGATTTCTTCCGCTGGTGGAACCAACAGGTGATTGCTATCGAGGACTACCCCTATGCGGGAATAGACTTCAGACAGGACTGTGACATGCCGCTCCCACAAGGTGCAGCATTCGGAGACATCGGTGAGTACTCTTTTGGTTTTGTGTTTTTTAAATTTTTATGGATTTTTTGATGATAGTTAGAATGAAAAAAATATTTTTGGTGGTAATGTCATGTGCTAATGGGTGACTGTTTGCTCACAGACAAAGGACCAGTGAGACCCGAGGGCTTCCCAAGACATGGTCGTCAGGGTAGAGATGAGGTGGTAGCAGATGCTGTAGTAGGGTGCACACTACAGACGTTGCGATGCAACATATCAAGTATGGTTTCCCAAGTACCACTGATAGAGGTAGCCTGACTATTGAAGGCTATGCAGTGCCAAGTAGTGGGTGTTTCTGGTGAGTGGGTGCGGCTATTACAGCGGATGGCCAACGCAGTACAGTACTATTATGAGACACATCCCGTCGAGTCGGCAGCTAGACCTCCTCGGAGAGAGTAGATATCCCAGGGTCTCATCATTTTTTGTATCGATATATATATATTTTTAGGGCTACGGGCTCCAGTATTGTATGACACTATCATTTTTGGACATATTTATATATATATACAACTTTGGTTCTCGGTTCTACTATATGTGTGTATGGTACAAATGTATGAATGTCTTTGTATTTATGTGCTTCATGATGAATGTGACAAATGCCAATCTAATACATAGTTAGCATATGCATCAGATATATAATTATGACTTCTCGGAATGTGAATATATGTAATGGAAACAAAATGTCTCTCCAAGAGTCGTACCTTAAGGAATATTCGTAGTAATGTAGGGTCTCGTACACGGTACTGCTAATTCAACTGAGACACCACTAGTTGTGAATCCGGGCAGACTTCTAAAGACTGGATGTCATGTGAAATGGCATCCCGAAGTAGCTCAACAACGGCACTATACTCAGCAACATTGTTAGATGTGGGAACAAGACAAGCACCTCCTGAGGACACAACTAGATGGTCAGGTGAAAAGATAACCCAGGCAGCAGAAGCAAGTTGTTGCGTATGTCGGCTAGCACCATCCGCAAAACCTAAGAACGTAGGACATCCTGCTGACATCTGCTAATCAAATAGAGGCTAATCAGTAGACCCGACAACCAAAAATGTAACCTAGACTATGTACTAAAAAACTATACAATAGTGTACAAAATTATCAGCTTGAACCAAAGGTTCAAGCATAATACCGCTTGAGTTAGAGCCCATTTCTAGGCTCCTTCAAGACAACTCCCTCATAATATTCTAACTCATAAGCTCCTTTTTCCAGGACACATCTCACAATGTAAGGACCGTGCCACATGGGATTGAACTTTCCTGCCCCAGGGGCTCTTTAGCTTGGTCATACAAGAGAACCAAGTCACTTTCAACATGTTAAATTTAGAGAATTAATTCACAATACTCTAGGATCTTTACTGAGAGAGTAACATATACAGTATATCAATGCATAACAATCACAATAAGCATGACAAGCATCACAAGAATCAAAAGCATGAGAGACAAGAGACACAGAGTTTCCATGGGAAAAACCCTAAGGTGAAAAACCCCACAACTTCCTCAGAGATAGAGAGAGCAATGGCTCAACCAAAGTACAACCAAAATAGACTTGAGATAGTCTCCTAGAAGCATATGATCCTCCTCCTCACTAGTGCGCCACTTTCTGAGTGAGAGACAGATGACTTTCCGAATGATCTAAATAGAGATGTCCTGATCTCTATTTATACTAACCTGTTTGCCCAGTGACCTTATGGGGCCGACTTGTCTAGCTAGGTACATCCACAATATAATATATAATTCAGGGCCGACCCCACACATGGTGGTCTAATAACCCATCGGCAAGTACACACAATTGTGACACTTGTCAATCCACATGACGACACTTCCTTATAGAGGAATAACACATCTCTAATAAGGGTACAATAAATATATATAAAATACATAGATGAAATACATTCCGAAGTTACATATACATCAACTCTCCCTCTTAACTAGGAAGGTATTTCTCGACATAGATCTACTAGACAATTCTTTTTCTCGAGATCATCATCATCGATGCATCGTCATCATCATCATCACTGCTGCTGCTATCTCAACCAATCTTTGACTCTACTCGTCATAGGAAGTTCTACAGAGCCAATCCTTTTTCATACTGGATGTAGGACCACCACCTGTAGGTCTTCATCATCACTGGCCATACTATGGAAATCTCAGGACTTATTACATGCGTCACAAAACCTTAAAAGAGTCTCTTGACTAGAAAGAACCCTAAAGACCATCTGAGGCCTTTTTCATCCTGTACAGATCTCCAGGACTTATTACATGTGACCCCACCACAAAACCTCAAAAGAGAATCCCAGGACTAATTATGAGCACAAGGCTCAACCTACCGGATCTCTCAGGGCACAAATTACATGTGGTCACCACAAAACCTCGAAAGAGCATCCCAGGACTGATTACGATCACAAGGCTCAACCTATCGGATCTCCCAGGGCACAAATTATATGTGGTCATGGAAAAACCTCGAAACAGCATCCCAGGACTGATTACGAGCACACGGCTCAACCTATCGGATCTCCCAGGGCACAAATTACATGCCATAGGACAAAACCTCGAAAGAGCATATGCCAGATATCCCAGGGCACAAATTACATGCCATAGGAAAAACCTCGAAAGACTATATGCATATCTCCCAGGGCACAAATTATATGTCCTCCCAAGCAAAACCTTGAAAGAGCATTTACCAGATATCCCAGGGTACAAATTACATGCCATAGGAAGAACTTCGAAAGAATATCTGCAAATCACCCAGGGCACAAATTACATGCTTATCTACACAACCTATTCCACGGCCACATAGTATCAACCTGATACTCACCATACATCATCCTGATATACACATGATCATCCTGATCATCATCACTGCAACATCCTACTGCATTTCATCCGGAGCAACAACCTGAAGCTCGTCATCCATGATCATCCTAATCATACAATGCATCTACATGATGCATACCAAGTATCTACCTGATACATATCATCATACATGATCCACCTGATCATACAGTGTATCCACCTGATACATGATACATATCAACATACATGATCTACCTGATCATACAATGTATCCACCTGATACATATACAGATACATGGTCCAAGCATCCAACATGATGCGTACATACATATAAATGATCCAACTAATCATATCCAGCATCCAACATGATGCATACATACATATACATATAAATTATCCAACTGATCATATCCAGCATCCAACATGATGCATACATACATACATATAAAAATGATCCAGCTGATCATACAAAGCAGAAACCAGAACATCATCCTGATGCTCATCATCCAGCGCTTACATCCACAACCATGTGAAGGATCCTCCTTCCAACATGGTTGGAATGGCTTCAGCAAATGTGTCCATCACTTCTTTCTCGAATTGTCATCAATCCGAAGAACACCAAGCCTCTCTCTGAAGTACTCGAACATCACCCTGGCTAGTGGCTTCGTCAGCACATCTGCAATCTGCTCATCTGTCGCAACATACAGGAGCCTCACAGCTCCTCTCTGCACCATATCCCTGATATAGTGATATTTGATCTCTATGTGTTTCGACCTGTCATGAAACACTGGGTTCTCAGACAGCTTCACACAACTCTGGTTATCACAGAAGATACCAGTAGCATCCAACAGGAGATCAAATCATTCAAACAGAAGCTTTCGCAGCCATACTGCCTCACAACTAGCTGAACAGGCTGCAACATACTCTGCCTCAGCTGTACTCAGTGCTACACAGGACTGCTTCCGGCTAAACCAAGAGATCACACCTGATCCCATAGTGAAGCAGCACCCAGATGTGCTCTTCCTATCTGCAGCACTGCCAGCCCAATCTGAATCAACATAACCCTGCAGGTTAAACTTTTGATTCACCTCATACTTGAGCCCATAATGCACTATACCCTTCAGGTATCTCAGAACATGCTTTACAGCAACCAGATGAACACTCCTTGGATCTGTCAGGAACTGACTCAATGTGTTCACCGCAAAGTAAATATCTGGTCTCGTGTTCGTCAGGTACATCAAGGACCCAATCAGCTGACGATACATAGAGAAATCAACCGGCTCAGATGAAGCATCACATAGAAGCTTTAGATTCGATGCCATAGGTGTGGCCATGGCCTTGTAATCCATCATACTGAATCTCTTCATGATATCTACTGTGTACTTCCCTTGACCAAGGAAGATCCCACCTGCACTCTGCCACACCTCCATACCTAGGAAATAATGCATCATTCCCAAATCTTTCATATCGAACTCGGCAACAAGCTTTCTCTTAGTATCCGTAATCAATATGTCATCTCCTGTTACAAATAAGTCATCCACATAGAGGAGTAGAATCACAGGATTCCCTTCCTCAACCTTGTAATAAAGGTTGGAATCCGCTTTACTCTAGGTAAAGCCCAAACTAGATAGGAAATTGTCCATCGTACCATACCAAGTTCTGGGAGCTTGTTTCAAGCCATACAAGGCTTTCTTCAATCTGCACACATACGACTCCCTGTCATGTATTTTGAAACCGAATGGCTGCTCCACATATACTTCCTCTTCAACTACACCATTCAAGAAGGCAGTCTTGACATTCATCTGGTGTATTTTCCATTTCATCGCTGCAGCCAGGGCAAGTATTGTTTTGATGGAAGTATACCTGGCTATAGGTGCAAAAGTTTCTTCATAATCTATTCCCTCTTTCTGAGAGAAGCCACGAGCTATGAATCTTGCTTTGTATTTCTCTACACTGCCATCTGCAACATGCTTGATTTTGTAGATCCATTTAGAAGTCACAATAGACTTCTCTTTACGTCTTGGTACAACATCCCAAGCATCATTCTTCATTGATGATTGGTATTCCTCAACCATGGCATCCTTCCATTCTTTCTTTTCCACTACTTCTTCATAATTGGAAGGCTCATTGTTCATAATGTCATAGAGTAAAGCAACATAGATGGTATGTGATCTGGTTCTCTTCTTTGCTCTGTGTTCTTCTTCTGGAATGCCAAATCTTTCTGCATCTTGAATGAGCTCTCTAGCCCATGCAGGTTTCCTCTTGTGAGAGTTATCCTCACGGGGTGGATCTACATGTTCTTGAGGATCTTCAAACTCATGAACAACTTCTGGAACTGCTTCAGTCATGGTAGTCTCTTGAAATCTAGTTTCCTTAGGTTCTTCATAAACTTCGATAGGTTCCTTCCTTGATTTGATGAAGGCTGAGTTTTCATCAAATTTTACATCCCTGCTGACATCAATCTTCTTGAACCCTGGAAAGTATATTATGTAACCCTTCGAGCTTTCACTGTAACCCACAAAGATACCCTTCTTCCCTGAAGGATCTAGTTTAGTCCTCTTTTCCTTTGGGACATGAGTGTATACTGGACAACCAAATATTTTGAGATGGTTGACTTCAGGTTTCTTACCAGAAAATACCTCTTCTGGTGTCTTGTTATCCAATATCTTGTGGGGTGTTTTGTTCTGCACATATACAGTTGTTCTAGCTACTTCTGCCCATAGATGCATAGGTAGATCCTGGTCATGCATCATTGCTCTTGTCGCTTCCATGATTGTTCTGTTCTTCCTTTCTGAAACTCCATTCTGTTGAGGATTATAAGGAGCATTCGACTCCCTCTTAATCCTTGAATCACTACAAAGCTTCTTGAAGTCACCTGAGGTGAATTCTCCACCATTGTCGGATCTGAATGTTTTGATCTTCTTGTCAGTTTGATTCTCCATCAAGGTTTTGAATTCCTTGAATTTATCAAACACCTCATCTTTGCTCTTCAAGAAGTATACCCAAGTCTTCCTAGAGAAGTCATTAATAAATGAGACATAGTAGACATACCCACTCAGAGAACTGGATGACATAGGACCACATAGATCTGAGTGGATGATTTCCAGGATGTCTTTTGCCTTGCTTTTACTGCTTGGGAAAGCCTTCTTAATGTTCTTACCTTTTGCACATCCTTTGCAAACACCTTCATGTTTGGTCTTGATCTTAGGAAGACCCTCTACAGCCTTGCTTGCAAGTGGAAGTGCCCTATAGTGCATATGAGCAAGTAATCTATGCCAAAGTTCACTTGGCTCCATGGATTTATGTACCATGGCATGTTCAGGCTGTCCCTTCAATTTATACAAACCTCCCTCTTGCTCTACAGTCACTACTGCATCATCTATGTTCTTTCCCTTTGGCCACATTAGGACTTGGCCATCCACAAATCCAACCCTCATACCTTTTGCATCCAATGCAGAGATGGAGAGTAAGTCCTTCTTGAGCCCAGGTACATAAAGGACTTCTTTCATCTTCAAAGATTTTCCAGAATCTAGGTTGTAGGAGGCTTCACCACTTCCTTTGATTGGGTATTGATAATCATCCCCAAGTTTCACCTTATGGGGTGATTCATCTTCAGATAGATTCACAAAAGATTCCTTAAACTGAGTCATGTGTTTGGAAGCCCCACTATCAATCAACCAATCATTACAACCATGGGAGATAGTACCTGTGAGAATAGAAATTAGAACATATTCTTCTTCACTTGATGAGTCATCATCACTATCACTTTCTGCCCTAGCCTTCTTCTTTGGGGGTTCATCATCTTCGGCAGCATGAGCATGATATCTTCTTTTGTTATTCTTCTTCTTCTTATTGAAGTTGTTGTTGTTGTCTTTCTTCTTCTTGGTACAATCAGAAGTAAAGTGTCCCTTCTCATTGCAATTGAAGCATCTGAGATCTTTCTTATCTTTATGATAATGGTGGTGTGAGAATCTCCTATTATGAGATGATTCCTTCTTGGACTTTCCTTTCCTGGCATGTGTTGTGAGAGCTTGATCTTCATTTCCCATCTTTTCTTCTCGGGCCACAAGCCTAGCTTCTTATTGAGAGCATTCTTCCCGCAATCTGTTGAAGGAGATCAACTTCTTCCTTGAATAAAGGAATCTCATGACCTGGGTAGGCCATTTAGAGTGGTCATCACTACTTCACCATTCTCCACCATTTCATCCACTACTTCTAGTTGTTCCTTGATCTGGGAGACCCTTTAAAAATAAGATTGAATGGTTTCTCCATTCTGAAACTTTACTCCTTTCAATTGGTTCCACAGGATCATCTTCCGATTTATGTTCTTCCCTTCAAATAGCTTGGTCAAAGAGTCAAACATCTCCTTGGGTGTCTTTAGAGAAGACACATGGGGTATGAGATGGTCTTTGATAGAATCAACAATGATTCTCTTTGCCTTGAGCAAGTTTTTCTTATGCAATACCTTAACCTCTTCATCCTCTGGGATAGGGATGTCTTCTTTTACATATGAGTCCAACTCATTCTCTTCCAGGATTAGCCCAATCCTATACTTCCAATCTCAGAAGTTATCATCTCCTTCAAGCTTATCCTCAAGCTTGGTGTGGCGAGAAATCTTAAAGATTAATTCAAATGGAAATAGAAAAGATTTAGGTCTTACCACTTGAAATGTTGAAAACTAGATCTGGTCCTGGATTAGGGTTTGTCAGAAAAACCCTAAAAATTAAAAATGTAAATTTCAATTTTCTGAAAGGATAGAAAGATGCGCCTTGATGAGCTGATCAGCTTGGTGTATTCAGAATTTGACATCAACAAAGCTTTACCCTTCAGATTTTCCTTTTTGTCCTCCCGTGTTCCCTAGGAGAGCCTTGAATTAGGGTTTGAGTTACCCAGAGATCTACCCAGCCAAAAATATCGATCCAAATCTCTAAACTTCGATTTTTGCAAGGAGCTTCCAGCTATGTCTTCAGATTTCAGAAATTCCTATTTTTATGGAAACCCTAATTTTTAGGGCCAAATTTGAAAATGATCAGAATTGAATTCTGATTGGACAGATAGATTCTCCTTGATGAGTAGAGTCAACCTACTATATTGGTTTTCCAAAATCTATGGACAGAAACCCAATAAACAAGAAACTCAAGTTTCTGTCACTACAAAATGTCTTCTTCTCAGGTTAGCTCTAATACCATGTTAAGTTTTGAGCATTAATTCACAATACTGTAGGATCTTTACTGAGAGAATAACATATACAGTATATCAATGCATAACAATCACAATAAGCATGACAAGTATCACAAGAATCAAAAGCATGAGAGACAAGAGACATAGAGTTTCCGTGGGGAAAACCCTAAGGTGAAAAACCCCACAACTTCCTCAGAGATAGAGACAGCAATGGCTCAACCAAAGTACAACCAAAATACACTTGAGATAGTCTCTTAGAAGTAGATGATCCTCCTCCTCACTAGTGCACCACTTTATGAGTGAGAGAGAGAAGACTTTCCGAATGATCGCTATTTATACTAACCTGTTTGCCCAGTGACCTTATGGGGCCAACTTGTCTAGCTAGGTACATCCACAATATAATATATAATTCAGGGCCGACCCCACACATGGTGGTCTAATAACCCATCGGCAAGTACACACACTTGCGACACTTGTCAATCCACATGACGACACTTCCTTATAGAGGAATAACACATCTCTAATAAGGGTACAACAAATATATATAAAATACATAGATGAAATACATTCCGAAGTTACATATACATCAACACAGCATACTGTCGGGGACGGATAGACCTATCATACTAAACCTTGACACGACTCTTGTTAACATCAATGGCCATAACGGCATCTCGACAGTGCTCGTCAAGTTGCTCGAGGTGTACTAAACATTGCTCAATCTCCATCGTATCAGGGAGAAGCTCTATGGCTAGCTTGAGCGAAGGAATCTCGCATTCAACTAGTAAAAGTGACTCCACACCATGAACTAACTGGAACGGTGAGAACCTGGTGGCAGTCTTAACTGTGGTTCGATAAGCCCACAAAGTAGGATATAACATGATATGCCAATCGGTCTTGCTTTGTTGGATGGTATGTTGGAGAATGGTCTTCAAAGACTTATTGACTGCTTCAACCTAACCATTTGCTTGAGGATAGTAGGAAGATGAGTGTTCCTGACGAAACCCAAGCTTGAGAGACAAATCCTCCATCATCTTATTTTGAAAGTGACTGCCATGGTCAGTGACAATCTCTTTTGGGATACCGAATCGAGTGATAATCTGGTTGAATACGAAATGGGTTGTAGTAGCACCATCGGATTTAACAGTAGGCATGGCCTCAGCCCATTTGGAAAAATAATCCATGGCCACAATTATATGATGATGATCCCCAGCCAAAGCTGGTTTGCAATCCATGAAATCTACCCCCTGCTTAGTGAAGGGACTGATGGTGACGACCGGATGGAGGGGCACTGGATGCAAGTGTATGTTCTGAGAAAACACCTGGAAAGGGTGACATCTCTTCACAGTGTTAATACAATCTTTAAAGATAGTAGGCCAAAAATAACCTGCTTGCATAATACGTTGGGCTATAGCAAACCCGGATAAGTGACTGCTGCACACCCCCACATGGCAATCATTAAGTACCCGCTCCGCTTCTTCGTGAGTCAAAAAACGATGGAGAATGGAATCCTTTCCTCGACGATACAAAGTGTCACCGATGATAGTATAATCTTTAGCGTGATGTCTCACACGCCATCGCTCGTCTCATGAATAATGCGGAGGAAACTTCAAAGTTTGGAGATATCTAATGACATCCCCATACCAAGGGTTCATGGTCGAGATAAGAAATAGGTGTTCATCCACAAAGGAATCTTCATGAATGACATCCTCATCAGGGCGTGGAAGGTCCAACATAAGCTCAGCGAACACCAATGATTTCACCGACTTTGCAGAAGCAAACTCAAGATCAAATTCCTGAAGGATCACAATCCATTTATTATACTTACCCCTGATAAGGCATTGTGATAGAAGGAACTGAAACAGATTGATATGAGCTACAATAGTGGTTGTTCAAAGAAAAATGTAATGCCGTAACTGCTGGACTGCGTGAACAGTCGCAAGTGCCAACTTTTCTATGTGGGTGTACCTTAGTTCAACGTCTACTAAATTTCGACTAAGATAATAGATCACATGCTCAACGAGTGCATCATCTACCTGAACCAAGACCATGCCAATAGTCTCTTGAGATGCGGCCACATAAAGAATGAAATCTCGTGTAAAGTCCGGTGGACTAAGCATGGGGGCCAATACCAAAGCTTTCTTAAGGGCATCGAAAGAATGCTGGGCTCGCTCATCCCAGATAAAAGGTGTGTCTTTCTTCAACAGGCATGCGAAACCTTTAGTAAGACTGGCATAGTTAACTATGAACCGACGCAGAAAAGTAGCTCTCCCTTGGAGGCTCTGAAGTTGAAATAGATTACGTGGAGGAGGCAACTGAAGTATTGCCTCAACTTTGAGAGGATCGACTCTAATACCATCTTTCGAAACTATGAATCCTAGAAGGTGACCAGTCCTAACAGTGAAGATGCATTTGTTCCGATTCAATCGAATTTTGTATTGGATACATTGTTCGAGAATCATACGGAGGTGCTTGGGGTGGTTTGCTCTCTTGCGAGAATGGCCAGCAAGATCATCCAAGAAAACTTCCATAATCTTCTTAAGATCATGAAAGGCATAGGTCATACCTCGCTGAAAAGTAGCTCCGGCGTTTTTGAGGCCGAAGGGCATTTTCCGGTACGCAAAAGTTCCCCATGGACAAATAAATGCCGTTTTATGTTGGTTCGCGGGTTTGATTTGAATCTGATTATAACTCGAGAATCTGTCCATGAATAAAAAAATATCACTTTCTACACAAGCATCCAATATTTGATCAATGAATGGCATAGGGAAGTTGTCTTTCAGACATGCACGGTTCAAATCTCTGAAATCAGTGCATACATGGATTTTTTCTCTGCTTCTTATCCACAGGAACGGGGTTTTACACCCATTTGGTAAGAGGAATGGGATAGATGAAACCAACTTTGAGCAGTTTCTCCACCTCTTCCTTAATAGCAGCTGCCTTCCTAGGGTTCACAGCATGTAAGCATTATCGAACCAGTTTAGCATCAGGATACGTTTTAATCTCGTGTTCAACAATGCGGGGGTCTATTCCTGGCATCTCCTCATATGACCAGGCGAAAGCTTCCTAGAGTTCAGTAAACAAATTAGTGTAAATAGAAATCTCCTCAGGAGTGCAATCGTCATTGACGTAAACATTCTCAATCTTTTTGGGAGTGCGAGAGATGTTGATCGAAGTGGTTGGGGAAATATTGGCTATATTCCCCTCCAAGAAAAAGAGCCATAGGGTGACCAACCATCTCAGCTAGAGTCATCCTAAACTCCTCCTGATCAATGAGCTCAAGGTTGGGAAGGAAATAAGATCGATGGTGCATATCTTCCCAAGGCCTCTCACTACCACACATGGCTTCGAGGATAGCTTCATCAGATGGAAAAGTATCATCGAGGCAATAATGAGAGCAAGATAAGTTGGCTGCCCAAACTGGAAGCATAACGAGATCTTCTTCAACTACCTAGGGAGAAGAGAGATCCGAATCCGCAATGGTTTGTTGGATGTGATCGTAAGTGAGCTCCACTATAGATAAAGGTATAGACATCCCAATGCACGCAATGTTTCCAGACATAGAATCCGTGGATGGAAAAATCCATGGATCATCACAATAGGAAGTCCGGAATGGCATACTATTCGAAGGAGGAGGTGCACTATCAGAAATAGTTCCAATAAAATTCACAGGTGCAGAATGGTTAAAATTTCCCATCAATGAGGGGTACATTCCAACACCTATGTTCCCAGTTGCCGACTAAGAATCAGAAACTTGCGGGACTACTGATCCCGTAGATGCTATGGAAGGAGTGCCAACATAATCCAGCTAATCAATCGTCACAATATTTCCTTCACGGGGAAAGCAAATGACTCGAAATACAGTAGACACGACATCTTTCATAGTGTACATCTAGTTCCGACCCAGTAAAAGGTTGTAGTCGATTGGCACATCAACCACTTCGACTTCAATAGGCACAGACTTACCTCCCAAGGAGACAACAAGGGCAGAGATAATTCCATGGGGCATAAAATATCTACAGTTGAACGCAGTGAGTGTAGTTCTAGACGCGAGTGGGGGACAAGAGCCAAGAGCTTTCCAATAAGTCAACGACATTACTGACGCAGAAGCACCTTCATCAACCATAGTACGCTTGACAAAGCTCTTAAGGAAAACCACCTGGATTTGAAAAGCCAAGTGGTAAGGCAAGCGATGTTGGACATCAATAGTATCGAACTTGATAACACTAGGACTTCCCCCATCCTGAACTCCTAACACACTCAAAAGGGAATGATTCTGAGAAGGACAGGCTTGCAAAACTTCAAGAGCTGACATGGCACACGGATTTTGGCCCAAATCTTCTACGATGGAGTAGTTTTGGGTAGCTCGAGCATTAGGATTATGCGTAGAGCACTTGAGAACACCTTTTGGTATCCGTGGCATAATAGAAGGCTTCTCGATATGCAAGAAATTATCAGGAGGAGGGGGAGGCTCATTCCCCAAATTCAGTTGTGTTGCACCATAATCACGTTGACGAGTGGCAACACAAACCTCTGACTGAACCATATTCACGCATCCATAACCACTGGTATTGGAAGAAGATGTTGTCATTTCGTTAGTACCATAACCAGTGGTGGGAGCATGCAAAGCCATGTTTTGGTGATGAGGTAGGGGATCCTTCAACACAGCTGGGCTCTGTGCCAAATGCTTCGATGCTTCTTCAATACGAGGACATAAGTGAGTAAGATGATCCTCCCCCCAAAGCTTGCAAGGGAATTTCACCTTACACCTAGGTTTACGATCCTTGCCAGCATTACTGCCTTCTCGAGGAGGGTTGGCATTCTCTTTACGAGGAGTATTACGATTGCTATTATTGTTACTTCCATTATTTCCACCCCTACAATTATTTTTCCCCTTTTTCTTACCACCAGGTTGTTGGTTACTGACGGTTTCGTTGATTGCACATTGTGTACATTAGACGACGGAGTGGAAGTGGACAAGGTGTGAACCTATCCGAGTGCAGACTGGTTTAGCGACAAATTTTTCATTTGATTAGCTACCAAGTCTACAGGGCGAGTGCATGCGGACCCCACGATGCCATCGACATGTGGTCCAGGAACTGACGTGGGCTCATGTCTTGTTCTCAGTGTGTCAGGAATAATGTCATACAAAATTCCAGACTGAGAATAAAGAAGATCTAACTACTGGACATTCAAGATAGCTTGCTCCTCAGTCACAATTCCAGACATCGAAACATCCTTAGCAATATATGGAAGTAAAGACTTGAGGAACCATTCCAACAGGAACTCTGGAGGAATGTTGTCTTTCACTAATCTCTTCCGCCAATGGAACTCTTGAACGTGGTCAGAAATATGTGTGGCCTTATTCTGACAAAAGGTGGACAATAATTCAGTACCAGTATCATAACGAACCAGCAACTGGAAATGGTCTAAGAAAACCAAAGCAATCTCATTGAAACCCCTATAGGTTTTTTCGGGCAACTCCACATACCATTTCGCGGTCGCCCCTGTGAGGGTGTGTTGAAATAGGTGTAATCGAATGGAATCATGATTCAAAGAGTTGGAGGAGCACCAAAAGTGAAATGTCGTGACATGATCTCCTGGGTCCTCACCCCCTTTCCCCTCAAACTTTGGAATGTCCGAAGGGAGCTTGGTAGGGACCGAGGGCCAAGTAGGGTCATGACGCACCGAATCTTTCGTGAGCTTCAAAAGATCCGGGAGATTCAAGCGTACAAGGAACGGGAGCTGCGGCTGGAAAGCTTGATTATAAGCTCCCATAAAAGGTTGATTGAATTGAACTATGTTGTACGATGGACCAAAAGCTTGACCATGAGGGTTAAACTGCTTATACTGAGGACCTGACGGCCCATAAGTTTTCCCATGGCCATAAGATGGATAACCTCCCCCTTCCTGACCCATTTGAGAGTAAGAATGTATATGTGTGTTTTGAACACCATATTGGGGTGGTGGGTGATACTGGTGGCTAGCACCGACTGTGTTGTAGTAAGGGTTGCCACCATGGGTATGGGGCATGTATGTACTATTCATAGTGGGAACCGTGTTGTATTGACCGTAATGGTATGGTATGTTCCCACCCCCAATATTCGGATTAGCTTGAGCAGTCGTGTGATGACCATAAGCATTAGAAGTATTCCCAGGTCCAATATGGGTGTGACTAGTAGCAGGGTTGGTGGTGTGATGTCCATGTGGATAGGAAATATTCCCACCCCCTCCATTACTATTACTAGCGGCGGTAGTGGACACAAAAGTATGCGGTAAGTGTCCACCCCCGTGATTCGTAGGAACGGTATCATGTGCAAAAGTGGTCCTAGGTTGACGAGTAGCGACATGTGTACTAGGTGGTGGATGGCGAGTCGTGTTTCAGACAGCATTTTGACTAGGTTGAGTATTCCTAGGAGGTGTTCGCGTTCCAACATTAGCATGGTTAGGAATCAGACCAGTCTCCATACTATGTGAGTGAGTGGATAATGTAGTGCCCCCAGCTAGGGTAGTGCCCCCAGTGGGTATAGTATGGCTAACACTTTGACTAGTGCTAGCATGAGTACCAACCAAAGTGGAAGGTTCGATAGTATTGTGACTAAGCATACCAAAAGAGAGTGTAGTGGGGTTGACCATAAGGACGGAATCATCATGAGTCTCAGTCCTCCTATATCTAGAATCGCGTGGAAACGAAGGAATGAAAGGCTCATCCTGTTCTTCCTTCTCGGGTAAGTCGGGCATTCCGTAAAGATAATTATCTGGATTTGAAGGATCAAACGGATCCTGGTCAAGTTGATTAGGGCAAATAGAACCACGTTGAGTCGTAGGTGGATCACCTCCCCAATCCTCACGAGGAGTCTGGGGATCGAAAATGTGTTCAACTCTACCCGAAGGAGTAGAAAGTTCTTGCCTAATATCGGGATGTGTAGCCATGTAATCCTCAAGGTAAGTCATGCAAGAATATGAAGACTCAGAGGGAGCCCTCCGCCGTCCTCTAGTAATTCATTGTGTAACCAAAGCTGGCTTTTAATCAACCAAACGACGGGACCGGCGAAGAGTAGGGCTCCGCGCCACGTTCTCTCCAGAGAGAGACACAACGTCTCCTAAAGGCCAACTATCAATCAAAAAATAGTAAATCAAAAGCACACACCTAGAGAATCTACAACCAAGAGCAGATAAACAGAGTGGCTAAATGAGCTCCCGACACTAGAGTTGGTATGTCTCACCTAGGAGAGGCTTGAGACTCCCAAACTATAGCCGAAGGTAACAGAATCAGTTATAGAGACACCTAGGCTTCACTGTGTCGATAGGGTGAAGTCCACTGCACGAACACAACTGTGCTGTCCAATCCCTCTCTTACTCAGGACAAAAACATCATAACCACTGCAAGTACCCTGTGCGGTACCTAGGTAAGGCAACTATGTCTACCGCAATATAACTAATGCTCAAGGGAACAGTTGCAGGTGGGACCCATTGGATGGGCAAGGTAGCTAATCCCGAAGCACAAGAGGGTGAACCCCCGGTACCCCCAGATATGAACAAATCCTGGATATATCTCCCACGTTCAGCCAATATCAGAGGGATATCTCCTCAACCAACCTCCCGTGACCTCGTGCTTAACTCTGGTTTGACTAGAGATTTCCTGAGAAAATCGATCTATACCATGGATTCCTCCACTCCCTAGTCAGACACCTAATGTTTCGTTCAGTAGTCTTGGATTTTTAACTCACAATGATCTATTCCAAGACTCTAAACCTATGCTAGTTGGTGTACCCTATAAATAAAATAATTCTAATCAATTTTATGATTAAGCGTAAATTTTAGTGGCTGTGATTACTCAAAGGATATGGTCATGAAACTAGTGATGTGTAGACTCAATAATATGCACCATCGTCCAATCCTAGACTCAACTATCCAATAAAACAATGTCACTAATATGCAAAATCAACCAACAATTCTGAAATAAATATGCAAACTTTTATCTTTTCAATGCACACGCAGAACCTAAAATGAAGGCAACAAGCACTCAATGCAAAATGCAGTATATGGAAATATAATATTTTTGTATTTTCTCTTATAAACATAAAGGAAAATGCAAAAACTAAATGAATATTTTTTGTATTTTTTCAATATATATGGAATGAAAAAATGCAAGCAAAATCCTACTATTCAGTCACTGAAGTGCCGAGAAGATCACTAAGACAACCTAACAGATCCTAAATAGCAAGACTCAGCCAAAAGGAAGAGCTCAAAAGGAAGAAACCAAGAGGTTAAAACCAAGGATGGTAAAAAACCAAGAAGTCTCAACCAAGAGAAACAAAGAGATCTGGTCACAACCAAGGCATGGAACAGTAAAGAAAGAGGCCAACAAAGACTCAGTAATCAACCAAACTCACCCAGCAACAACCAATAGCCATAAACCAACAAAATCCGGAGTTACACACTACTGTTGAAGGAATACCTGCGGGTACCCGCGAGCAGTAGTGTAAACTGAGGCGGGTGTACGCGGGCAGAACTAAGCTAGCCCGCAGGTGAGAAACAACAAATGGTCAAACAGAGAGTCTAGAGGCTCATAAAAAGCAAGTTTTCTACAATGTATCTCAACGGCCAATCAGTGACGCAGAGCTTCGATAAACAACAACTATAAATATGGACTAATGCTCAAAATGTTTCCCAAACATGGATGTTTTCCCCAGCGGAGTCGCCATTTCTGTATTGGAGAAAACTCACTATGGCTTGGGAATACCACAACAGACAGATGACTACCAGAAATCTACTCAATTCTCAAAACAATGCTATTATAAATGACAATGTTAAAACAAGGGAGAAATGTAACCAACCTCAATCCAACGTTTGATGTAGATCCCCGTTGGAGCTTTCAATCGGCGCACATCCAAGCACTTGTAATCTACAAATTAGTCTTGACAGGAAATATCTAACAAGTACATGTGATATGTAGATAACATTAACATCATCGATAACAATGGTCCATAATATCATAAGCAAATGCAACCCAATGTATAATAAATGACATTCACACCATGAATGGACGAGAATATGAGTATTTCTATTAATGAACAAGAAGAAGTACAAAGTGATATGACCTCTTGCTAGAAACCAATATGAACCAAGATCTAGATCAATCCACTTGCGCCTCCACCACTTTAATTCTCCATGAATGGCAAACTCAAACTAGAAAGGAGTTTGGAAGGTGAACATAACTGGTTCACAACTACAAGGATCAATGAGTGCAGACTCAAGATAGGGAAAAAATCCACTAGAGTTCCTTTACTATTCTCTTCCTCCTCCCGTCCATAAGCCATATGTGCTCAATATATAGTCCTCTCAAAGGTAGGTGAAAGGACTCATCGAGACATTACTTGGGCAGATGGAGAGCCAAAGGTCACCCAATTACCGCTTTTTGGGAGTAAAAAGTGATAAAATAGTAATTTTTACCATTTTACTTGATACCCATGGGCTATAGGGATACAACTCACGGGTACACATGCTATAGTGATGCAACACGTGGGTAGGAACAAAAATAAGATAAACTAGTATCACTGAAGGATGAAAATGGATCTGAGTCACTGAAATGGATCCTACAGGCCAAAGAATGCTGATGCTCACAGGGTGGAAGATTTCTATGTAACAAGAAGGATATGATATCCTAGCAGAGTTGACATACTGAGGTGGTATACTAGTCGCATTCATAGATTATCCCTTTGTAGAATTATAATTCCTCAGAGCTCATAGACATCATCACCTATAACAAGCCCACTTCCAATAAAGTCAAATATTCAAAAGAAATACTTGGATATAAGAGATAAGGGTATGGGACTGGTGAGAGATTTGAAGAAGCAAATAGATCCAGATGGTAAAAAACTGTTTACTGTGGAAGACCATACACGGGTTAGTACCTTAAGGATGTCAGCAATGCACTCTTTAATGGCCACGCCTTCATCATTTAAAGACTAGAATGCTCATGAATATGAATTCCACTTGAAACATGATGGGAAACTAGATAAGTTGGATTTGTATAGACAAACTAGTGACATGATCTGCAAGTAGGTGGTTCAATCTTTGGTCATAGAGAAAAAGTTGAGAACAACATTGAATAAGTTTGAATAGTTACTAAAGGAAAAGAGCCTTTGTTAATGTTTAAAAATCCGACCAAAGAGAGGGAAAAGCATATAAGTGAGCTAATGTGCCAAATAGCTTCTCTTGAGATAGAAAGAACATCATTAGGAAACAAGATAACTTCTCCAACTTCATCTCCAATCTTACAAGAGATAGATCAACCTTCAAAGGGGGCAGAGCAGATTTCAAGAGAGACTAAGAAGCAGAACAAACAAACTGTTGATGTATTTGTAACTTTGGAAGATATTCACTTGTATATTGTATGTATTACATTTGTACTTTATTATCCCCAACGGAGATGTATTATTCCTCCGATTGGAAGTGTCGTTATTTGTATTTGCAAGTGTCGCAAGTTACATTGTAAGTGTCGTAACTTATACTTGATGGGTTATTAAACCACCTTGGTGGGGTTGGCCCTGTATGAGTTAAAGGGTTATTAGACCACCCTAGTGGGGTAGTCCCAGTGACAAGTGGTAATGGGCTATTAGACTCTCCTAAGGGAGGTCAGCCCAATTAGATTAAAAGGCAAGTAAAGGTAAAGTATAAATAGAGAGGACCACCTCTCTATTTATCCATTCACACACTCACTCACTTCGCATTAGTGAGAGAGAGGATGAGTGCACACAAGTGGAGGATGAGAAGCTACTAGGAGACTATCTCTTGTTTCGGGGTTTTGTATTGGTGCTCATTCTATCTCTGAGGAAGTTGTGGGGTTTTTCACCTTCTTGGTTTTCCTCGATGAAATGCTTTGTGTCTCTTGTCTCTTGTGTTTGATATGGTGTACATGTTATTCTCTCAGTTAAGATCCTAGATAATATTAAATTAAATGATGAAAAACTAACATGGTATCAGATCTAGCCTGAAGGAAGGCATTGTATGGAATTTACGACACTTGTTGCACTTGCAACAAATTGGAAGCTAGGGCTTGGTATAGTAAAAACCAGTCATTGTGGAACTTTCACTATAAATCAATTTTGCCGAAGGTTCAGGATCTAAATTTTTTACAGGCCGAATATCTGACACGAATGTACCCAGTTTACAAATTTCAGCCCCAGATTCATTGTACTTTGTGAGATATGATTCGTACAAGTTAGGGTTTCTGCCTCTTCCAGAATGCTACCCTAAACCGGTGACCCAGGAACAAAGGTCATATATCTGGCTAGGAATCTCCAAATGGAATTTCGTAAACAATATTAGTTAGGGAACGGACTGTAGCTTCACAGGTCCAATTTTCTGGGGTTGAAGTTGAAATAGTGACACGTGGCACTCTGTACAAGTTCGCTATGTTGTTTCATCCCATAAACAGGTCATGTTGTGACACTTGGCATATCTCTCTCATGGAGAATCCATTGAAGCTCAGATCTATGGGGTTGGAAAGATGACAGTTCAATCTAAAACAGGCCAAAGTTTTAGACCCTAAGGATTCGAAATTTCAGAGATGCACCAAAAACAATATGGCATATATTTCTATCGAAACGGAATTGGATTCTGAGCATTTTCATTTTTGGCTTGTCACTGCTACGGGAAATTAGGGGTTTTAACAGAAGTGGTATTTCGGAGTGATCTCAGCACAAAATTTCTCCTTTTAGGAAAATCAAAATTTAGAGACCAAGATCAAATTTTTTGGTAGGGTAGAACCCCAGGATCTATCAAACCCTAGTTTTGTTTTTGGACCAGAAAACATGATTTTGATATAAGTTGTAGATCTGAAATTCATAGGTCATTTTTGGATTTTTCAAAATCTAAGCACACCAGCTTGCTCACCTCAGTCAATGCATCTCCCTGTCTAGACAGAAGTTTGAAATTCCAATTTTGTATTTTTAGGGTTTCTCTGCCAAACCCTAGCCAACTCGAGATCCAGTTTCAACAAATCAAAGTGTATAGGATTGGGTTAATCCTATAAGAGAATGAATTGGACACCTATAGAAGTGAATAAGTTCCAGTTCCAGAGGGGGATGAGACTAAGTCCTTACATAAAAGACTTCAAGCAATCTCGACAGGTATGACTTGAGGAGATACAGGTATGTTTTGAAATCTTTTCATGATTAAGTTTATGATATGTTTTTCTTCATATTATTGAGGTTAGTACAATCTTGATTAATTTTAGACTTGTCTTATCACCTTAGTAAAAGTATGAACGCATGTGAATCATAGAAGACATTCATTGATTAGGGTTATGACACTTATGATTGTACTAATGCACTTTGGTGCTGTATGAGGATGATGTTGTCCGTTAACATGAAAGGTACATCAAGAAATACAAATCAAGTTCTAGATCAAGAACATATGACCATGGTGACATGAATACAAAGACTCATCCATAGCCATTGATCATATAAAAGCTCTAATTACGAGGTATGTATAATTTGGTTCTACAATGCTTAACTTATGAGATATGCAAGTTACTAGCACAAGGTGTCTAAATCATTGAAGAGAACAAAGAAGACATTGTTTGGGTATGTTAGACATTACTAGAAAACATGATAATCTAGGTATTTTTCTCCTGTATCAAGTTAGAATCCTGTCTTGTGTTAGGATCTTATATAAGTATACTTTTTTGTACAATTGACAATGATTATTCATGAAGTTATAAGTTTGAGTAATCATGGGTTTATGCATATTATGCTTCTTACTTTGATTGATGATATGACAAACCAGAAGAGTCCTATGGTCAAATAAGAATATGCATGAGTAAAAGAAGTCCTCCCTGAAACCTTGAAATACTAATGCTTGTGATAAATTACCTATGTATGAAATGACCATGACCATACATGTTTAAGATTATTTAGAATCATAATGTTTTGATAGTATTGAGATTATAGTAATAAATGTATGATTATGTATGATATCTTGAGGATGACACTAGTGCACACTTAAGCATGCATAGTGGTCCAGGATAGATATAAGTTCAAGGACAGATAATCCAAGAAGCAAATATCAAGAGGGAGACACTCCAGTAGTTCCTGATGTTGGTTGTGGAGCCAGATCTTCTAGTCTCATAGATGATATTGTCTTAGCTATGCACCTTGGAAAACTGTACACCCATTCTACATTTTTGGGGCTCTTTTCGCCAGTTGTTTTGCAAACCCATGGTTTTGGGTATCCGGTGGTATTTTTCCCATTGTATTTTCCCTATAAAAGAAAGACAATGTAATATAGCTAGGGTTGATGTACTAGGTTTTATGCATTGTAAAGATCTCTAAGATCAGTAGAGAGACTGTGAGACAGTGAAGAGGAAGTGCAGCAGCTGTGCTGCAGGTTGTATCCCTTTACCTTGCTGGACGGTAATAATAATAAGGACTGGAAAATTCAGTGTGGACGTATGTCACCCACCCAAATTTTAGAAATTATTATTTTATTTGCAAAATACTTTATGATAAATTTAATTACAAAGTTTTGTAATTATGATCAGTTTTGATGAAGGATGAATGTAATTACTGATTATTATTATTTAAATAAATTAATTAGGAGACAAACACCCAAGGGGACTATTAAATGAGTGTTCACTGACCCAATAGGAGGAATGGAAGTTGTTGGAAGGTATGGGATAGATGGTAGCAATTGCATCACACCACTAGCTATTGGTTATGGGAAAACTACCCCTAAAAATGTGGCATTATCCCCTAGGTTGAGGGAGTGAGCAGGCAACTCATTTAATGACCCAGTAAAAACTGAAAAGGCCTAGGAAGCCTACATAAGGAAAATTCGAATTGAGTAGGCAGCCCTTACACAATATTTCTGCAGAAAATTTTTCTTCAGGTGATCACTAAGAGATTCGAATAGTGAGGCTAGTTGTGAGTGCAATCATAAGTCTGTATATTGCTAAGAAGAACCAGAGGTACTGGAGCAGGTCCTTTGGACTGCTAGCTATTGAAGATTCAAAATTTATTTGCTACTGCAAGAAGAGATCCTAAATTCCGAAGTTTCTTCCTCCTGGTGGTTCAGTGAACAGGCTCGGGGGTCCTAAGGAAAGTACTTGACTGCCTTTAGGAATTGGTTGGGTGGAACAGTCTTCTTGGGTTGTTTGTTTCCCTACAGAACTAATTCCAGGTTTCACTATATCCTATTTTAATTCATTTATTAATATCTGTTTTGAAAAAGAAATGTATTCTGATTCTGTTTTGAAAGTCTGTATGTTTAAGTTTCAATGATGATTTGAATTGATAAACCAGTATCTACATTTTTCCACATGTTGTTTTATACATCGCACTCTAGTATAGATACACAAATTAAGAATAGATGAGAAGGTGGGCAGTTTGCCATTGATTCAATAGAGAAATAGCAATTTATATGTTTATCAGTTTCTTCCCTATAGTTAATAATAGTAGAAATTTTTGTATAATATCTAATATATATTATAGAATATTTCCTTTGTTTCATGAAAAACAAACATTGTTTAAATCCTGTACAGTTGCATTACATTTTTTTCTTATCATTACTATGTACATAAGAAATAGATAGAATTCAGATTCCCATACATCATATTTTGTCTGCAATATAAATAAGATAGGCGCAAATGAATAAATGTGCTCATTATATCGAGGCTACACATAACAGTCACTACACAGTTTTCACATTTCATATATATACACATTGATTCTATTTCCTATTATAATCAATGCCTTGAATTATTTTAATTCTATCATTTATTGAAAAAATGTTAAACCCTACTTCGTTATCTCTTGTCCTATTCATATATATTATAAACTATATATTTTAGAAACTGCAAATATTGTTTTTCCAAAAGTTGGATTCATATCAAACCCTAGTTAGAAATTTGATTTCCATTATTCTCGTTTTGCAACATAAACATTTACAATCTACATAGGCTATGGATCAAATCCTATTTTTGACTCCAAAGTCCTTTTTAGAAAACTCTTATTCAAACATTTAAATTTTATTCAAAGACAAGACGCGAACTAGGGTATGACCCTATTCTCTTCCATTACAAACGAAAGGAAAACCACTTCAAAATTACACCTTACAGAGTTATCATCTATGACAAAGTTCTTAAACCCTAGCATAACTCTAAAATCACGATATCAACCTACAACATTAAGTTGTATAACACCGACATTTAGCACAGAACAAAACAAAAAATATATATTTCATTGCCGAAAATAAAACATGGTATCTACAGTTAGACGAGCCTCGGCTCTTTTCCCTTATCTCTTTTCTCATATCTTAAAAAAATAGGCCGTGCTCAAGGATTGAACCATTACAAATCTCAACTCAAAGTTTAAACCAGTTTTCCCAGATATAAAAACATTACATTATGTTTCCAAACGAAATCACACAAGGTTATTTCCCAAACTTTAAACATTTCAAACAAGCCCAAAAATCCTTAGTATTGACGAGTAATAAAACTCCTAGTTTGACGAGATAGACATCAAGGTTCAAGACCGAGTATCATACAAACAAATGAAGGGAACAACCCTGTACAAACAAACGTTTAAATAAACAGAAGGATCTTCCATATTTGTTTTTATTTGACAGACATTGCCGAAGCTTGGTGAAGGACTCGTTATTCGTCCTCATGAAACCACATCAACCACATCATTCAAAACCGAAGGAGTACCTACGAGGGTTTTGGAAGACCCAGAGCTTACCAGGAATGGAAAGTGGCCATTCTTTTTCCAAACCCTGGTGCATGTTCCCCTTTTTGAAACTGATGCCTGCCAAAACAAACATTCAAATGTTACACATTATACCCATTAAAACTTTGATTTAAAACGTTATTTTGAATTCTAAGTTGGGAAATCGATTACCTTTACAAATTGAAGGCCGAAGCTTATACATATGCCTGCACACGACGAACTCTCTTCCTCGGATGAAAGAAGACTACTATTCAATTTAGGTTGCAGAAAGATATCTTCCACTAAAAATCTCAGAAAACGATACAGCTAACTTGTCAACGCAACAACGTTGTGAACCCAAGACTCAACAATGTTCACACCATTACAAAAGATGAAACCTGCACTACTTTAAACACAACTTACAAGTTGTAGGGTCGAATACTTTACATCGTCTTCTAGCTCTACAAACCAGCGGCCTGTCGGCCCTAACAGACCGAAACAATAGAAAAGGCATAGAACACAATAAATTCTATCAACCCAACACTCAATGCAAAGTTAGGGTTGGATCCAACGATCGGGATCAAAGTTGATCAACGATCATGATCATGCCAACGCTTGTTGCATTGGAGTGAATAAGAAATCACATTAATTGCCATTCATTGCCCGTAGCATGACCATGCTAGCTCTTGCACATGGTGGATAGATAAAACAACCATCTCGGAGAACTATCAACAAGAAGTGTTATATGGCAACGTTCACAGTCACCATATGCACTCATTTACATTCACGTGGAAGCTTGTAAGACCTCGTCACACAGTACATTATTAACGACCATTAATGCAGGCTTGTATCACAATCACGAATGCTAATTTCGTATCGTTGTAAACCATCAACCTATCAATCGATTTAATTGTATGTCAGTACTCTTTTTCCAACGTTATGATTTCAAATGTTTGATATATAACTTTATAACATGATATGTTATGTTAATTCGAATTTAAAGTTCGTATGGGTTCTAAGTTAGGTTCCACCACACACATTATGGTGTTATATTGACCAACGACAATACATATGTTCATATAGTTCCAAGCCTAGGTTGCATTCTAGATTTATGTTATTATATAGAATAACATTTCCATTTTATATATTTCCAAAGGTAGGCTTTGTAGTTTTTGAATATCAAATTTATGGTTTAAGTAATAGTTGGTTTATGTATTAGTTTCTAAATGACCATGGTCACAAAGTCGACAAAGATTTCATTTACATAAGATTCATACATTAAACGATACTTTACATAAGCCTTAAAAGTGTATAAGTATCACATCTAGTTCAATATTGTAGGACTACGATTAGTGTAGTCCATACATGAGAGACTTAAACACTATCTTTGTAATCATTGACTGCATTCATATAAATTCTTTTATCGCAATTATAAAAATAAATAGTCTGTATGGTACATGTTTCGATGAACCAATTGATAACTGATCAACATGAAAACTAAATAAATGTTATGTGTTCTTACCGTATTTCCTCATTTCACACACATTTAACGATTTTGCTATACATATGTTACATCAGTATTGTGAAGATAAATAAATATCTTAAGACGACAACAAGGCTAGCTATAACAATGACAAGGATTACAGTGACAAACTTTCAGTAGAATGACATTCCTAGGTGACTCTGTTTTAAACATTGTGGAGTTGTAAGAAAATATCTTAAAATAGTATTTATAGTTATGAAATTCATACCTGCATACTTATGGTAAGTTGCAACAGAATTCTAACAATATATTTATCTACGATGTTGAAACTGAACTATACACGTACTTTGTTTTTACACAGCCATGAAACTTCTTACCTGTCGTCTGCACATAGAACATTCATTTTTGCTTTAGCATTGCAGCTAAGTAAGCTCCAAGGTCCCTCGTAGGACACCCTTTTCATCAAAAGTCAAACTGTTAGTGTCTTGTCAATATTACAAATTTCATATCATAATTTTGACCTGTCCATACATTTAATTACATTAATCAAATTCACAAATGTGTGTTAAAGTCGTCATTATCATAATGCTGCTAATACAGAAATTAAATCATGTTTAGTACTAACAACTTTTCATTTAATGTTGTCGTATTCAGAAATTTTTTATTTTTGCAATTATAATTATTGTACTTAATGTTATTTTCAAAATTTTTAAATTTTTATGAAAATTCGGGATGTCACAACGTAGCCCAAGTTGGGGTGAACCACGATATATCTGTGTCTCTCTTGTAATGTGTGTGTGATTATATTTGCATTTTTGTTTATTGTTATTTCTCTGCAATCCTATTTTTCTAACACCTGCAAGGAAGCAAATATTGAGAGGGAGTCCACCCAACAACCAAACAAAGATAAGTATTTGAATTGTCATTTCTTGTCTATATGATTTCTTAAATAACGTTGTTCAATCATGTACATACTTATGTTCCTAGATTTAGGATGTATATTATGCATATTAGAAAATTTACATTAATGAACAAGATACTACTAATATACAAGTAATGGGTAAGTGGCCTATGGTACTGTACAACATTCCATTGCTACTTATCTAGAATGAAACATCTTTGCTAACACGTTGGGAGTTGTGCACACTCTTAACAATGTTTTGGTAGAGATGGAAGGAATCTAGAAAGTTACGGGATATGGATAAATGTTGTATTGAAGCATTGGATAAGATAATTGCATGACTGTATGACATATGTCTTTATGTGTAAGAATTTGTTCTGAAATCTATGAGATGTTTCTAATCATGCAATTGAACTTGTCTTGTAGGAACGACCGTGTACCATCACCTACAAGAGAGAGTTGTTTTGAAGAACAAGCGATGAAGACTCAACAAATCCAGAAAACTACCTATTGAAGATATTGAAGAATCTGAAGTTCCCAATATCCAGGATGCAGTAATGGAAGGATTCCATGATGGAGGAGTACTAGTCGATCATGAAGAATGATGTATGGGATGTGGTCCCAAGACTAGAAGGAAAGTCTGTTGTAACTTCCAAGTGGATCTACATGATCAAGCATACTGCAGATGGAAGCATAGATAAATACAAGGAAAGGTTTGTGGCTCGTGGCATCTCCCAGAAAGAAGGGATAGACTATGAAGAAACTTTTGCACTTGTATCCAGATACACTTCCATCAGAACAGTACTTGCTCTCGATGCAGTGATGAAGTGGAAGATACACCAGATGGATGTGAAGATAGCTTTCTTGAATGGTGTAGTCGAAGAGGAAGTGTGTGTGGAGCAACCACTTGGATTTAAGACACATGACAGGGATTCACATGTGTGCAAATTAAAGAAAGCCTTGTATGGTTTGAAACAAGCACCCAGGCAGGATTGACAACTTCCTGACTAGTTTGGGATTTACCAAGAGTAAAGCAGATTCCAACCTTTACTACAAGGTTGAGGAAGGCAATCCAGTGATACTCCTACTATATGTAAATGACCTATTTGTGATAGGTGATATTGGGTTTATTGTTGATACGAAGAGGAAGCTTGCTGCCGAGTTCGAGATGAAGGACTTGGGTATAATGCATTACTTTCTAGGTATGGAGGTGTGGAAAAGTGCAGATGGAATCTTCCTTGGACAAGAAAAGTATGCAGTAGAGATCCTGAAGCGGTTCGGGATGATAGACAGCAAGGCCATGGCCACACCTATGGCATAGAACCTGAAGCTATTGAGTGATGATTTAAGTTCACTTGATTGTTGTAAAGCATATTCTAAGGTACCTAAATGGTACGGTTAATTATTGTCTCAAGTATGATGTGAATCAAAAGGTTGACCTGGAGGGTTATGTTGATTCAGATTGGGAAGGAAGTTCTGCAGATAGGAAGAGCACTTCGAGGTGTTGTTTCAGTATGGGATCAGGTGTGATCTCCTAGTTTAGCAAGAAGCAATCCTATGTACCAATGAGTATAGCCGAAGCAGAGTATGTTGCAGCTTCTTCGGTTAGTTGTGAGGCAGTATGGATGAGGAAGCAACTGTCTAATTTGTTTGATCTCCATTTGGATGCTACTTGTATCTTCTGTGACAACCAGAGTTGTGTGAGGTTGTCTGAGAACCCAATGTTCCATGACAAGTCGAAGCACATCGAGATCAAATATCACTATATTAGGGATATGGTGCATAGAGGATCAATGAAGCTTTTGTATGTTGTGACAGACAAGCAGATAACAGATGTGTTGAGCAAGCCACTAGCCAGGGTGAATTTCCAGTACTTCAGAGAGAGGCTTGGTGTTCTTCAGATTGAAGATACTTCCAAAAGGAAGTGACGGGACACAGATGCAGGAGCCTTTCAAATCATGGTTGTAGGAGGATCCTTCCCATGGCTGTGGATGCAAGTGCTATCTGATGAGCATCAGGACGATGCTCCGCTATGAACATCTAGATGATGTTGTATATGATGATGATCAGTATGATCATGAGCATCAACATGATGCTCCATTAGAGGATGATCAGTATGATCATGAGTATCAGGATGATACTCCGTGGCCGTGGATAGGTTGTGCAGTAGCATGAGAATATAATAGTGCCCTGGGATATCCTATAGGTTGAGCAGGAAGCGCGTAAGCAGTCATGGGATGCTCTTTTGAGGTTTTTCTTGTGCAAAGGCATGTAATTAGTCTTGGGAGATCCTATAGGTTGAGCAGGAAGCTCGCAATCAATCCTGGGATGTTCTTTCAAGGTTTTTCCTGATAACATGTAATCAGTCTTGGGAGATCCTATAGGTTGAGCAAGAAGCTCGTAATCAGTTCTGGGATTCTCTTTCGAGGTTTTTCTTGGTCGCATGTAATCAGTCCTTGGAGATCCTATAGGTTGAGCAGTAAGCTCGTAATCAATCCTGGGATGCTCTTTTGAGGTTTTGCGAAGTTTGCATATAATATCTCCCTGGGAGATCCTATAGGCTGAGCAATAAGCTTGTAATCAGTCGTGGGATTCTCTTTCGAGGTTTTGCAGATGCACATAATGAGTCCTGCGATTCCACAGTATGGGCCGCTTGTAGAGATGACAAAGACCTACATAAAGGCTAGGCCTACATCCAACATGAAAAAGGGATGGCTTTGTAGAACTTCCTATGACGAGGAGAATTGAGAGATAGCACTAGTGATCGAGATGATGAGTACAACAGTAGTGATGATGATGCTCTGTGATCTAGTGATGATGATCCAACTCAAGTATTGAA
This sequence comes from Larix kaempferi, assembly GCA_027924585.1. Taxonomy (NCBI): domain Eukaryota; kingdom Viridiplantae; phylum Streptophyta; class Pinopsida; order Pinales; family Pinaceae; genus Larix; species Larix kaempferi. The sequence goes on from BSBM01001286.1 coordinate 1,610,272, forward strand.
GACTTGTGCTTATATGTATTGATGACATATGTCAAGAGAATACCTTCCTAGTTAAGAGGGAGTGTTGATTGCGCCAAGAGGAGCTATGCAGCCCAGTATGAGGGAGATCTTGTAACATGTGTCGAGTGTTTGTCGAGTTTGTTGAGTGTTTGTCGAGTAACAAAATAATATAAAGTAAACAAAAAGGAATAATACAAACTAAAAAGTAAATATGAGACTTTACTTTTTACTTTTAATACAAAGTAAAAAGTAAATATGGTACTTAAACTAGAGATTTTAGAGCTTAGGATTACGTTGCTCACGTATTGCACTAAAGGAGCTCTTCAAGAAGAGGTTTGCACCTCAGGAGATTTGATCCCTCTCGGTGCTTGATAGAGCCTAGGATTTGGATCTATACTGGTTTATTTTTAACTTCGGAAGATATTCACTTGTATATTGTATGTATTACATTTGTACTTTATTATCCCCAACGATGATGGACTATTCCTCTGATTGGAAGTGTCATCATTTGTATTTGCAAGTGTCACAAGTTACATTGTAAGTGTCATAACTTATACTTGATGGGTTATTAGACCACCTTGGTGGGGTCGGCCTTGTATGAGTTAAAGGGTTATTAGACCACCCTAGTGGGGTCGGCCCAGTGATAAGTGGTAATGGTTTATTAGACTCTCCTAAGGGAGGTCGGCCCAGTTAGAGTAAAAGGCAAGTAATGGTAAAGTATAAATAGAGAGGAGCACCTCTCTATTTATCCATTCACACAGTCACTCACTTTGAATTAGTGAGAAAGAGGAGGAGTACGCAAAAGTGGAGGAGGAGAAGCTGCTAGGAGACTATCTCTTGTTTTGGGGTTTTGTATTGGTGCTCATTCTATCTCTGAGGATGTTGTAGGGTTTTTCACCTTCTTGGTTTTCGCTGGTGAAATGCTTTGTGTCTATTGTCTCTTGTGTTTGATATGTTGTACATGTTGTTCTCTCTATTAAGACCCTAGATCATATTGAATTAAATGATGAAAAACTAACACAAACAAAAGGAGCACTTACATATGCAATGAAAGAGCCTAACACACAAGCTCAGCAAGTAGATAACAAAGATGATAAGATAAAAGAGCTTGAATAAGAGTTGATACAAAGAGATAACAAAATTGTTGAACTAGTAGATGAAGCAAACAAAAAAGATGATACAATTGATGATCAAGAGTCAAAGATAAATGAATTAAAAAGTCAAATTACAAAGATGCAACTAGATGTCCAGGGTGAAGAGTTGTTGAGAATAAATAGAAAGACCTGTTGGGACAAAATAATAGTTGGAATGTGTAATGTCCCTAAATAGTAAAAATAAAATAAAAATCCACTACTACTAAATAAAAACTAACTTACAGCTGAGGGTTTCTAAATTAACTTCAGCACCGGTAATCCTACATGGTTCTTGCTTATGACACTTAATGTTTTCAGTTTCTTAAGTATCACAGTATCTTTATCTATTTGTTTGAACCTGTGGAAGTTGTGTGTAGAAGCAATAAGGTAATTTGTCGTAAGTATTCTAAGGTTAGAATGAAATTAAAGAAAGTCCCTTTCTTATTGTTTCGAGAAAACCTATTCATGATTATAAAAGTCCAAGTGTTAACTTTAGGTGATGACGCCTTTGTTGACGGATGTTGATGCCTGTGATGGAATACTGGTGTTTGTAAGAGAAGAGGTACCCCCCGGTAGAACTGTCAAGAGGTAAGGTTCATCTTTGGGAGTCCTGGACTTACTTAGCATTCGCTAATGTATTGAATCATGCTTGTACTGCAGGTGATACTATGGAGAAAAAACCTACCTTAAGAGATCCTATCGAGATGTAATAACACATCTCTAACTTTGGGGTATAAGGGATTCAAAGTCAGCTCCTAAGTATAAAAGAACTTTATGGTAAAAGAACTATGGTGCAGTTGCGAATTTGTTGGTATTCTTTTCCCAACCTTACACTATAGTGCTTGGGTAGTCATTCGATCTTCATTAAATGCGAGTTGGTGAAACTAGTTACATCCCATGATCTACATATAGTGCAACCAGCTGGCATAGAGGGTTTCAAAGTTTGGGAATCTGCAAGAGGTTAAAATGCATTTTCGGTTGGCTTGGTCCCATTCTTCATTCACATTTTCTGGGGAAGGGTCTTCGTGCCTGACCTGAGCTAAGCTCATGGTCAGGGCTCCAATGGAAAATGGTAGCAAGACAACTATAATCAGGTAATGTATTCTCTCTATGTAATGTCCCCACCCTTGGACCCAATGCAAGGAAGGGAACCTGATGCCATTCTATGGGGATTTTCATAAACTCAGCCATATTCATTAGATTCACAACCATAAAATTGATGTGTGCAGATGGAAAACAAGAAAACATGCACAGCGAAAATAAACTCATCCACACACATTTTTCATATGCATTCAATCACATCGATAACAGTCATGAAATTATTCATTTGCAGAGGGAAAAAACATTGATAGAAAACACTTATCTTTGTTGTGCAATTGTCCCAAACAACTAGCTATGTCGCTGCAATGTTCCTCCCAACCATAGGTCTCTGCTGAGTCTGTATTCTTTCAGCACTCAGAGACCACCCCGGAGCTGGGCATGATATCTACAAGGAAAAGGGAACCCTCAAGAACAACACAGCCCAAAGCAATGGATACCCATATCAAGCTCATCATTCTCTTGCACACCAAACTCATATATGGCTCTGGAACACATTTCCAATAGTGGGACTTAGGAACTAGATGGAAAGGGGTTTTCCCCAAAATGTAGGCACACCAAAAATGAATTTGTGAGAGGGAAAATTGACCATAGGGAAGAAAACGATTTCTCCCCTAGATATACAAGCAATCAGTGAGTCAGAATAGCTTCTATGGTCCCCAAATCGATTTCCCTTTCTTCCCCACTATTACACAACACAAAAATGCCCTTCCCAGCTAGGATAATGAAGGAAAACACAGTAAACCCTGGAGAAAAACGCTAAGGTAGCTCTAAACTCATGAGGGAGCAAGATTGATGGTTGAATAATGGCTTGGGGAGCAAGTTCGTATCCCTTTACTTTCCCAAGAAGCCAAACATGAATCTCTAGGAAGGGTGGCTTGCCCATACTCGAATTTGGATAGCCATACCTCTCCATTCCCCAAGGCATTAAATACCTCAACCAATTCTTGGGAGAAATGAATGATTGGGTACAAAAGTCAACATGGGTAGTTGAGGGTTCATCGGTTCTCTCATTGACACTTGGCTTGACTTGATTGGGTCAAGGGTTTGAATATTCCCTCCCAATTTCCTTGTAACATCATGCCCCCATATCTTGTTGCATTGCATAGCTAGTTGTGGGCTTCTATATTAAAATGCATATTTACAATTTCCATGGTTCACTAGCACATAGGTAGCATAATATCAAATAATTGCCTCTTCTAGATCGAGCGTTCACTAGTGGGGCCTTGGCCTTGAGCTCCACGCTAGAAATCATACATAATATGCATACAATATTTACATTATAGCCCAAAATATTTCAAGGGTCAAAATGGGGGACATTACATTCCCCTCCCCTTGGAATAACACCGTCCTTGGTGTTCCAATACCTAGGAATACATACATGCTATATACATGTCCAAAATTCACAAAATATGGTAGGTCTATCCTGCATTTCACCCTTTTTTTGGGTTTTCGGGATCAAGTCCTTTGGCCTTCACAAACTGTTCCTGCTGGCCGGGACCCTCTAGCTCTGCATGAGGGCATTGTTCCAAAACAATCCATTCCCTTTCTTTACCTTCCCGTTGATCTACAAGTCTGGAAACTTTATGGTGGCTACCCTCTTGATGCTCCATTGTTGGGAAGTCATGGAAGCAATGATTTCCTCCACATCCCCAACATTTCATTGGTTGCTTTACCTTTTCTTGCTTGATGTCCTTTGAATCTTCCCACCTAAAACGTTTCTTAATCAGACGATTGGATGAATGCTTCTTCATGGATCCACTTTCCTTTCCTTTACTGATTGCTCCCAGAATGCTTTTTACCTCTTTTTGCAGGCGAATAGAGTCTTGCAAAACCTCGTGGTTCATCTCATTCTGTTTCCTCTGTAGCTTGAGCATCTCTTCAAGATTTTCTTGGGTCTTGGCAATTGTTTGAAGAAGACTTTCAACCAACTCTAATAGCCCTCGGTCTGCTGCCATGGTCAATGGAAACAACTGAACACACTTTGCTTACTAGCAACACTTTCTTGTGCCGGCTGCAACCAGTTGTTTCATTTTCTTACGTGTGAAATTCATCATGGAAATTCTTTGTTAGGACAAGCATAACATGAACATTAAAATTAGTCAATTATTTTCCCAATTGACATGGAATGTTCATGCTTTATTCATGGGACTTCCACACTTTCATGCTTTCCAACATACACATGAACTCATTCATGTTCATTCTTTCACAGGAAATTTACTATTTCAACATTCACAATTCATTTCAAGCAATTAAACACAATCTATTTTCAGCCATGGCATGCACTGAACAATCTTTTGTTTTATAAATGCATCAATCGAAAGGAAAAAGAAGAGTAGGAGTTTCTTCCTCTTAGTCTGGTTCTATTATGGAGCTACACCATCACTGTGGTTTCATGCTCCTTAGTCTCTTTCACTTCAACGTGAATGCTTTGACTTTCCTTTCTTGGCTATAACACTTAGTGTCTAAGGTTTGTCTATGGATTTTCAACTAGGAACCCTTCTTCATAGTTTCCTACAGAACCTTTGGCTGCTATGACCCACTCATGTCCACTAGCACCATATTTCATTACTGCTTATACTGAGCTCTTTAGGATGATCACATGTCCATCTACATCCCTATGATGCCTTTACGGTCCTTGCTTCCAACAATACCTACACTCAAACATTGAATCAATTCACATGTTTAGTTTATTTTCTTAGGGTTTATCTCTAAACAAGAGTTTAGGAAATCATAACCAAATTGTATACACACATATATTTATAAGCAAGAAGTTGCAAGGTATTCAAATACTTATCTGTATTGGATGTCTTCACTTTATTCCACGGGATCATTCTTTGCTTTACGAGCCTTGGATTTCCCGTGAACACAATTATGAATGTTGTACCAACACGTAGGCTATTCCACAACCATTCGAATAGGAAATCTCAGTCCAGTACGCCAAATGGATTTATCAATCATTTCCTTTAGCAATATGCTAGGCTAGTGCTCCGACTGGTTTTATTAATTAATTAAGGAATGTTGGGCCAACATACACGTTGCTTTACAATATCAAGTAGTTAATGCCCAACTAGTCACTCTCTGGACTTATCAATAAATTTATAACGTTCAACCAGTTACTCCCCGGATTTCTCCATAATTTATATCGCCCACTCATTTACTCTCTGGATTTTACCAGTAATTTATATCTCCCACTCATTTACTCTCTGGATTTACCAGTAACTTATAGTTCTTTCAGGGTCTTGCTTTCCTGCAATGACCAAGGTTTCCAACAAAGAAACAATAGTGTATCAACTTAGCTATTAGAAGACTTATACCTGAAATCTTCATTATTCCAAACAAGACATAAATGAAAATGAATACTTATCTATATTGTGCATTTCCCCTCTGGTCCACAGGGTCCTGCGTCGCTTTGCAAGCCTTGGAATTGCTTATGGACTTGGATGTAGTTAATGCTTAACCAGTACACCTTCACGCCGACTGGGTTTACCAAGCATTTTTTGGTGCCCAACTAGTCCCATACCTGGTTGGCCCTCTCCAGTGCCGAGCTAGCACATTCGTCTGGGTCATCATCCAATGGAAGAAAACTGTGCCACCGACTATTATAGGTCAAGGCTCTACTATGGAGCCTTAGGAATCTCAGGGTTTTCAGCCAGTCTTGCCCCCCCCCTCCTACTGCTGACCCAATAGAGATTTTATGCATTCACCAATGCCACCACACCTTCTCGCACCATAACCCTTCACACACACATCAACTCTTTATTCATACAAGGATGTCACTCCTTTTGTGTGAATCGGTGGTTCCTTTTAGGAGCTTTACAGGTGAATTTCTTGATTGCAAGTTAGCATGGACCCACTCATATAAGGATGATATCCCTTTTCACTACATAAATCCTTGGGTCCATCCATCCCTTCTCATATTATTTAGTGTGAGCATAGAAAGGTTACCAATTTCTATACAGTCATTTTGCGTACCCTTCTTCACTTTGCCTCATAATGTGCAGTACCAATTTGCATTTGTGTAGGCTGACAACACAAGAAGGATAAGCAGGATTATCAGTATTGCTCCTCAAAACTGTAACCACATTCCATAACATTCACTATCAAGTATTGAAACACCAGGAACGCATCCATTCCCTTAGGGTGTAGTCAATATTGAAAACCCTATCATGACCCAACACCAGAAAGGTGTGCACCCCCTTTCAGATGTGAGCCATGTAGGCCCTAAATATACTCAAGCAGTCTGAAATGATATAAACAAAATACAGCATGCTTTGCATATTAATCCTAATAATTTAGACATGCATGTTCTTATCTAGAGTCACAGAATACTCATTCATTTTGTAGATGTATCTTTTCTTTATTTGCAAAGAATGGGGGTTCCCATCTTTGAGTCAACAGTTCTTCGGTTTGTCACCCCAATCTTTCCATGTTCCATAATCCATACATACCTTCTTAGCATAGTTTTACCATATCACTCTCATTGTTTTCCAACATACAGCTCAGTTGAGATGTCATTCTTAAAATATGAAATGGTGTTTCACCCGAAACCCATTCCTAAGGCATGGGGTCCTTCCCATGTATTTTGGCTTCTACAGGTCATCACACATAGTCTTCCTGCAATGTGTCTTCCTGGCACATTTATCAAATAGCCAAATAGTTAGCAACATTTAACAATAAAATTCAAATATGATTTCCCTAATCATTCGATGACATTAATAATTAAATTCAAGTATGAATTTGCTATTCTTTCCTCTGTAGAATCTATTTGTTTAACCATGAGTCTGTTCTCATATCGTTTGGCTCTTTCTCATTGTAGATATCAATCTTTATTATGGACTTACCCACATTTTCCATGCCCAAAACAATCAGCCAAACATGTTGTGAGTATCTATGCATATAATCCTTTCATTGCTACAAGAGTCACTAAAGTGATCTCAGAATTATAACACTCAATAATTCAAACACCCTCAGCTATTAACATTTGAAATGCAATGAAATATATATATATATATATGCATCATCATCATAATAAAATTGCAAGACACAGTCACATCATTTATGCAATTTAAATGAAGCTTTAGATACTCATCACTTCATAGCCATATCATTTTATGCAACTCATGTCTACCTTCTATATTGAATCATTCTCCTGCATTCACAGCAACTCATGAAATGGTCTCAATATTGACAATAGTTCATCATTTCATCTACCATCCAAGTGTAATGAAACATACACCACAACCATGCATTCACATAATGCATCTCAACATGTGTAGCCATAGCTATGCATGCACATTACAATACTCACATAATCTTTTAATGTGGACCCACTCAATGTATAACCACGATATTGTACAAAATATTTTTGATGCACATCCCCTCAATGCAACCTCGCATTAATTCATGAATACTATGCATTCAAACATATTATGGCCTAACGATGCCTATTTCATATGGCGTACACTACAATAGGACCATAAGTCATCACTTGCTTTGGTTGTTAAACTCACAACCAACATACACAAATGGCAAGATATAATTTCATATGAATGCATTGAGATTTCTAAGAAACTATAGTGTGTAAGGCTCCTTGCCTTCATTTACCCACACCTGACCATACTTGGTAGGTTAACATTCACATTCAGGCACTTAGTCTCACATGCAAACAATTCAACATAGTTTAAAGTTGAAGGGATCTCACCAAATCCTCTTTCAACATTCATGCAATTAAGCATAATTAACCATTACCTACATGGATGTTATTAACATCGCTTGATGTTACCTGATCAGTTAGCCTCTTACCCATGCTACACAGTCCTTTTTCCAACCTCATGACCATAGATTTGTTGCACCATCCTTTCTTCATAAGGTTGTTGGTCATATGCAACAACATCATCCACATCTTTAGCCATGCTTTGGTTCTCTTTGGTCCAACAACCAATGCGAACACAACTATTTATTAGCAACCACAATAATTATCTTAAGTTGTTCATTACATATGTAAAACGCCACTATTTTACCAATATGCAATATCATATATATGCAAGAACATTTTGACATGCACTGTGCAATGTTTATTAGTATTCCAACCAGTGCATATTCATCTAATTTATCCAATATATTGCATTTTCAATCATGCTTCTATGATCTGGTTCCTACAACATTAGTTGTCATCAACCATAGGCACTACCATTAGTGAGCTATTACATGTGTAACTTCACTACCTTCTTACCCATATGCAACATCATGCTCATGCATAAACACCTTTTTATGCACTATGCAATATCTATTAATGTGCCAACTAATGCATGTTTACTTCCTCTATATGATCCTTGGCATTTTTAGCGTCCCGATGCCATGGCTTCTATGCATATAAAACTTGTAAAATACAAAAACAATAGCGAGAGAGGAGTTAAGGAATTATCTCTTTCCAAGCATGACATGGAGTCCCTTCTCCACGTCATAGCTGATCCAATTTCATGGGCTTTCCTACGAAGCACACAATCATTAGCTATGATCTTCTCACGAATTAGCAATTCAATATATACATACGTGTATAACATTCATTCTTCCTATTTTCTAAACATGCAATTCTTATGTTATAAATAGAAATAGTTTAAGGTGAGAGATTTCCTTTCATCACGTTACCTTACTGCTCCCATTGCTTTTCCGTAATGCATATTATAGCCAATTACTCTCCAGAACCTTCTATGCAATTCCTGCTTCTCATCCCAAGCATAAAGAATGTCTTTCATACATTCAACGACTTTCTCCGGGGGACGACGAGGGTCAAGGGGGCTTGGCCCCTTGTGGCTTCCCTGCGCCACTATAGGGCTAGTTGAGGGCAACGCCCTCTTTTTTGTTTGTTTGTAAATCCTTCAATTTCACGCAATCTAGCACATAAGTTCCACGGCATTTTTCAACTTTTGGCACCTGAAAAATCTCCCTGGAAAACAGCTGAAATTCTCTGTTTCAGTGGACTTGGAAATTCTCTTCCGACCCATTGCGGAAAAACTTGTTGAGTTCTTCCTGTCAAAAACTCATCTTTTCCTTTCGTCATTGCGGCAGAACTCACCAATTCCTTCCTAAAATGCGGCGGAAACTCGCCAATTCCTTCCTACACTGCGGCGGAAACTCGCCAACTATGTCTGTTGTTGCGGGTGAAATCGCTGAGTTTCGCCACCGTGGCGGATGAACTCGCTGAGTTCTTCCGGTTTGGCGAACTTAAAAATTTCCAGCTGACCATTTCGGCAAAAACTCACATGTTCTTTCCGCCGTTACGGTGAAAACTCACGAGTTCTTTCCATCGGAATGTTTCCTTCTTTCTTTGGCGAACTTATTGATTCTCTGTAGGTTCGTTGCATAGAAACTCGCAAAGTTTCGCCACCAACTTCAGCGCAAACTCACTAGTTATAGCCGGCAAATTCGGTGCAACTCAGTGAGGTTCGAAGAAACACATCGGCTCAACTCCACGAGACTCGCCGAAATAGTTAGGAAAAACACTTAGAATTTTTTTTGAAAATTTTTGAAATTTTCTTAACGATTACTATGGAGCAGGAAGCATACTTACCTCTACAAGCTGTGATAGGTAGCCCATGAAGGCCCAATGCTGCAACCAGCAGCTCTGATACCAAATGTAATGTCCCCACCCTTGGACCCAATGCAAGGAAGGGAACCTGATGCCATTCTATGGGGATTTTCATAAACTCAACCATATTCATTAGATTCACAACCATAAAATTGATGTGTACAGATGGAAAACAAGCAAACATGCACAGCGGAAATAAACTCATCCACACAGATTTTTCATATGCATTCAATCACATCGATAACAGTCATCAAATTATTCATCTGCAGAGGGAAAACACATAGATAGAAAACACTTATCTTTGTTGTGCAATTGTCCCAAACAACTAGCTATGTCACTACAACGTTCCTCCCAACCATAGGTCTCTGCCCAGTTTATATTCTTTCAGCACACAGAGACCACCCCCGAGCTGGGCATGATATCTACAAGGAAAAGGGAACCCTCAAGCACAGTATAGCCCAAAGCAATGGATACCCATCTCAACCCCAGCATTCTCTTGCACACCAAACTCAGATATGGCTCTGGAACACACTTCCAATAGTGGGACTTAGGAACTAGATGGACAGAGGTTTTCCCCAAAACGTAGGCACACCAAAAATGGATTTGTGAGAGGGAAAATCGACCATAGGGAAGAAAACTATTTCTCCCCCAGATATACAAGCAATCATTGAGTCAAAATAGCCTCTATGGTCCCCAAATCGATTTCCCTTTCTTCCCCACTATTACACAACACAAAAACGCCCTTCCCAGCTATGATAGTGAAGGAAAACACAACAAACCGTGGAGAAAAACAACCAGGTAGTTCTAAAATCATGAGGGAGCAAGACTGATGGTTGAATAATGGCTTGGGGAGCAATTTCATAGCCCTTTACTTGCCCAAGAATCCAAACACAAATCTCTAGGAAGGGTGGCTTTCCCATACTTGAATTTGGATAGCCATACCTCTCCATTCCCCAAGGCATTAACTACGTCAACTAATTCTTGGGAGAAATGAATGATTGGGTACAAAAGTCAACATGGGTAGTTGAGGGTTCATGGGTTCTCTCATTGACACTTGGCTTGACTTGACTGGCTCAAGGGTTTGGATATTTCCTTCCCAATTTTCTTGTAGCATCATGCCCCCATCTCTTGTTGCATTGCATAGCTAGTTGTGGGCTTTTATATTAAAATACATATTTACAATTCCCATGGTTCACTAACACATGGGTAGCATAATATCAAATACTTGCCTCTTCTAGATCGAGCGTTCACTAGCGGGGCCTTGGCCTTGAGCTCCACGCTAGGAATCATACATAATATGTATACAATATTTACATTATAGCCCAAAATATTACAAGGGTCAAAATGGGGGACATTACACTCTAATAGAAATTTTTCATTTTTCCTTTAGTATTTAAATTGTTGGCAATTTATGTTTCTCGGGTTTTGACCAGCATGCTTTATGGTGGGGACAGGTTTAAATGTGGCGATAAGCATCTACATTGATTTGTCGTAGGAAGCCAGAGAATTCGACTTTTGGGTAAGTCTAGGCCTTGCCATTGATGCTCCTTTCTCTCGTGGTTTTGTCAGAGGTATTGCACATTGTTTTTGGGGAACTTCAGGGCCCTTTGGGCTTACTAGTTTGAAGTTCGGAGGTCGCCATTTGGCTAGACCTAGAGTTGTAATTCCTTGGTTAAAATCCTAAATGATAACCCTAGAGGGATTGGGCCATTTGGCTCACTAATGAACCCCTTAAGTTTGCAAGACGTTATTAAATGTAAGGACTAGTTTTATGTTTGCATGAGCTGTTTGTAAAAGATGAGCCGTTGATTCAATAATGGAAAGATATATAGCCCAGTAGTTTAATCTCTGTGTTTTCTTATGGTAATATAGGTTCTTGAATGTGAGTTTTACTATTGTTGCCTCTGTCCTGGTAGTTGATGACAGGATTTGCAAAATGCGAAGAATCATACTCTTCTGAATGTTTACAAAAGCTAGACAGGTTTTTGAACCAGTAGAATGTAGGGATTCGCTCCCAGATCTGCGTTTGTAATGTAAGCTAGCAATAATTATAATCGAAATGTATGCAGGGTAGCGTGTTTGGTATTGTGAAATGTAAACCCTTAAATGCGTATCTGGTTTGCTAAGCCACTGTAAAGATCCCTGCGTTTTAATAAAGGCATAAACCCTAGATGGGAAGTTTAATGGGTTGAGTACTATTTGATTTCAACCTTTTACTGAGGCGTTTGGACTTTCAAAGTTATGTGGATGAGATTCATTCTCTTTAACCGCGTTTACAAGTTTGTTAAAAGAATGGTCATATGTACTGTATAGATACTTCGCTGACTATGATGCTTTCGTGATGGTGGTTGACTGATGCCTTGGTAATGAAGGAGCTCTGAGAGTATCCTGTAGCATATAATTTTACTGTTTGGTAAAATATTTCATTCTTAAATCTTGCTGGGTAGTTGTTTGTTAAAACGATGATGTGTAAGCTCTATGTATGTGATTGTAATGGTAGAAAGTAATAATTGTGTTCAGTGGAGCCTCCACCACTTGAGGTATAAATTATTTGGTAAAATCGAAGTTTGAACCCGTTCTCCTGTAGGGTTAGTAGTTTCAAAATAAACATGCCCAGTTATGGGAATTAATGTTTTACCCTGAGATAGGGTTTTAGTAGAAAAGTATATATAAACATTAACATGTACAACATTCTGATTCTAGCTATACGGATAAATAATAAAAGAAGAGGAAACTTAAAGAAGCAAACACTGTTTCAGAAATGGGAAACTATACATATATAAAGACAGAGATACTACTCTCATGGGGCGATCTAAGTTTATCTAAAAATATCAAGAACAAATTTCAAGATTATTGATCTGCTAGGATGTTTTGCATTAAATTGGTAGGCCTCCTAGAATAATTAAGATAACCCTAGCTTACACTAACTCCTATATTTAACTACTCAGGATGAAAGAAAAGAAGGACCCATAGTGGTGGGGCAACACCTCATGATAATTATTTAACCTCTATACAAAGAAACTTGAATGGTAGTCTTATAATCCATACCTAGTTATTTGTAGCCCGCTCCCTTCCTATAGTAATCTGCTTTCTTCCTGTAGCAACATGCACACTTAATCAATAGTTAGGGTAGATACCTCTAGACTTAGTTAACCTGTTAGAGTGACACCTTAGCTGGATGACTTTGGGGCTACCATGTTCCTCCCAAACTTGATCCCTGAACCATTTCCTAGTTCTATCTGGATCCCCCCGAGCTTTGTTCCAACATCAAATGAGAGATAGAAGTCCTAGGTCCACCGCTGGTTCAGTTCTGATAAATAATTAAGTAAGGCTGCTTCTGTTTCTTGGAGCATAATTATTTCCTTGGTTTGCCATAAGAGAATGATAATACCCAGATAGATGATCCCCAAAACTTGGGAATCTGCCCTCTTTAAGTAGGGGAGTCTTGAATTCTGAATATTGGAATAAATCAGTTTCTTTTAAACAAAATAAATAATAATTAATAGATTTATTCACTTTGAAATATTTTTGTCCTCTTGAACTAGGACTTGTTACTTGCTCTTAACCATAAGTGATTTTAACCTAACTTATTAAATACAAACTAAATAATGATAACATTATTTAGTAAAACTCTTAATAATAATAATAATAATAATAATAATAATAACAATAATTTCAATAATAATATTTCTACCTAAGTATTAATGCTTAATTAATACTAATTGCCCTGGTGGCTGTCCTCTAAATATTAATGCTTCGTTAATATTATTAACTAAGGTGGCATCCACTATGCATAACTATATGCTATATAAGTCTTTTATAAATAATTAATCACATCATTATTTATTTAAATTCTTAGTAATAATATTTACTCTTGTATCTTCACATGATACTTTGTTTACCAATTTTTAAGGTAGGTCCGCTTCTTCAGACGATCTTTCGGTAAGCTTGGGTAGGCACCTCTACTCTCTCTCTTACATGTCGGATTCCGTCGTTTAACATGGTAGTTCCAGCAGTATGTGATGATAGATAAGGAATGAATCATTTAATCAAATTAAATAAATGTGATGAACATAAAAGTGCTATTTAGAGTGTTTTCAACTCAACACTGATACTAGTAAGCCCTAGTGCTCTTCAAAGCCTTTTAACTCAACACATTCACATGGGTGTTACACTAGTGCAATTCCAGAGCCTCTGCTCAACACTAGAGCTAGAATGTGGTTGTGAGGCACATCTAGACTATTTAAGTGGCCTCGGATTCAATATTCATTTTCTTTCAAGCTTGGAGTGCTCCAGGGCTTATGCCCAACACTCAGTGTACATCAAGGCTTACTCCCAGTACATAAACATTCATCCTGGTACCTCACGACTTTCGCCCAGTACGTAGGTAATTTGTGTGTTTCTGAGTCCACGCTCAACACACCACATAAGTCAATTATGTCATTCACATCACTGCACAATATGTAAGGGAAAAGTGAACTCAGTATATTAGGGTTTTGTACCCACATCAAAACATAATCTGAACATTGGGGCTTCCTTGCCGAGTATATAATCAAATAATGAAATTCAGTCAAGGTCCATGCCCAATATGTCAATCTACAAAAGAATACATCATAGGTGTTGGGGCCGTGGCTCAATATAACATCATAAAACAGTTAGTCCAAAATTCAGGATATTACATCCCTCCCCCCTTAGAACAACACCATCCCGGTGTTTATAGGGACTAGGAATGAAGTCATGAAACAAGGCGGGGTATGCCTCTTTCATGGAGGCCTCATTCTCCCAAGTAGCCTCATCTAGTCCAAAGTGCCTCGATTGCACTTTCAGTATAGTAATGGTCCTCCTCCTAAGCTGGACCTCTCTCTTGTCCAGAATGTGGAGTGGTTCTGGCATGAACTCCCCTTCAAGCTCCACCTATAATAAGGACCAACCAATAACATATTTAGAATCGTATATGTTGAATATTGTAACTTATAAGAATATTATATTTGTACATTATTATTCCGGAGATGTTTCATCCCTCCGAGGTAACCCTATCATGTATCTGGAGATGATTAGTCCTCCAGGGGTTTGTGTTAAATAGGGTTATTAGACCCACCATGTGGGGTTCGGCCCTGATGTCATATTTTAGGAGTTATTAGACTTCTCTAGGAGAGGTCGGCCCCATTAGGTATTTTGGTCAGTCGGGAGTTAGTATAAATAGAGGAGGTGAACTCCTCATTAGACACACTCACTCACTTGAGAAAAGTAGTGCATTTGTCTGGGAGATCTGCTAAGGAGCTAGAGAAGGAGGGAGCACATCTTGTATTTTGGTTGATCATCTTATTGAGGAAAGCTTTGCTGGGTTTTCTACCCCATGAGGGTTTCCCAGGGTAAATTCTGTGTCTATCTTGTGATTATGTTTCTTTCAGTGATCTTGCTAGTCTATTTTGTTTAAACTTAACATGGTATCATAGCTAGACTGAATAGGACATCTTTCACAAGGTAAGAATACCTCTCTCTCTCTCTCTGGTGAAAGTTAGGGTTTCAACAAACAGTTGGTATTATTGAATTCTGGTTACATGGCTGTATATCCCGTCTCAATACCAATCTTTTAAGCCCTAGATCAAACTTTTTGGTTGGGTAGAACTCTGGGAAAGTCAAACCCTAGTTTTACCAAAAGTGCGATAAGTCAGAAATTGGTTTCAGAAAAAAGTTGACATTTTTGAATTTTGATTGCATGGATGGATAGCCCTTCTCAAAACCTATCTTTGGAGCCCTAGATCGAACTTTTTGGTTGGGTAGAACTCCGGGAAAATCAAACCCTAGTTTTACCAAAAGTGCGATCATGCAGAAATTCTATCCCAGAATCCGGAAAGGTAAAAAGGTAAATATTTCCGGGTAAGTACTACTCTGTCTCTTATCTCTTGGATTCCCCCAAGAGAAGATGGCTCCAAACACTAAGCTTGAAGACAAGCTAGAAGGCATAGAGAATTTTCAAGCATGGAAATACAGAATTGGTCTCATTCTTGAAGAGAATGATCTTGCTCATTATATCAAAGATGAAGTTGCAGAACCGGAAGGAGATGAAGCCAAAGAGAAGCATAGGAAGGATTTGATTAGGGAAAAGAGAATCATAGTTGATTCTATTAAAGACCACTTGATTCCCCAAGTGGCTTCCAAGAAGACTCCAAAGGAAATGTATGATGCCCTAGGAAGAATGTATGAAGGAAAGAACATCAATAGGAAGATGAATCTAAGGACTCAGTTGAAGAGTACCAAGATGCACAAAGGAGAATCCATTCAAGACTACTTCTCAAGAGTCTCTCTAATCAAGGAGCAACTAGATTCCATTGGTGATACTCTTGATGAAGATGAACTTGTGATGATTGCCCTAAATGGTCTCACTAGACCTTGGGAATCTTTCATACAAACCATGTGTGCCAGAAAAGAAAGCATGAAGTTTGATGTAGTATGGGAGGATTGTGTTCAAGAAGAGGCTAGGGTAGCCAATAGAGAAGCATTGCTCAAGGAAGATGACCAATCCTTGGCCACCCACACCAAGAAAAGAAGGAATCAATCCTACTTTAAGAAGGATAGTCACAAGGAGTCTCATCCTCCACAAAGATTTCAAAAGAAAAGAGAATCTATTCAAAGAAGAGATTACTCCTTATTCCAATGTTTTATTTGTCACAAAATAGGACACAATTCTAAGGATTGTCCTAACAAGAAGAAAAAGGGTACTCACCACAAAAGACATCAAGCACATCTTGTAGAAGATGATAGTGAAGAAGAAGTTGAAGAGGAAGAAAGGCCTCACAAGAAAAGACCTAAAAGAGAAGAAGAAGATGAAGAAAGGACCTTCTTCAAGAAAAGATCTAGAAGAAATGAAGAAGAAGATGCAGAAGAGTATGTTCTATTCTCCGCACTCTCTGGATCTATAACACCTGGAGAAGGTACATGGGTTATTGATAGTGGTGCTTCAAAGCACATGACAAGACAAAAGAAGACTCTATCAAAAACTTGAAGAAAAGACCTCCCCACAAAAGGTATCTCTTGGAGATAACTATCAATATCCCATCAAGGTAATTGGTGAAGCAAACTACAAACTTGATTTTGGAACCCCCATGAAGATGAAGGAAGTTTTGTATGTTCCAGGATTGAAGAAGAACTTGCTTTCCATCTCAGCATTGGACAAGAAAGGATATAGAGTTGCATTCATTGATGGACAAGTATTAATGTGGTCCAAAGGTAAATCTATTAAGGATGCAATTGTTATTGGTGAAGAGGAAGGATGTTTGTACAAACTCAAGGGTCATCCAGAAGTTTCCCTTGTTCATGAAACCTCTAGCCCCAGTGAGCTATGGCATAGAATATTAGCTCACATTAACTACAAAGCCTTACCCTATGTAAGCAAGGTGGTCATAGGATTACCAGATTTGAAGGTTGATCATGATGGCTCATGTAAAGGATGTAAGAAAGGGAAGAATGTCAAGAACCCCTTTCCAAAGAGTGAAACAAAGACTAAGAGCATCTTGGAGCTAATACACTCAGATGTATGTGGTCCAATTCCCACCACTTCTCTAAGTGGGTTTGAATACTATCTTTCATTCATTAATGACCATTCAAGGAAAACTTGGATATACTTTCTAAAAGGTAAGAATGAAGTCTTTGGAAAGTTCAAATAGTTCAAGGCTCTAATAGAAAATCTCTCAGAAAAGAGAATCAAGATTCTCAGAACAGATAATGGTGGAGAATATACTTCAAAAGATATTTTTGTAAAGAAGCTGGAATTAAGAGAGAACTAACCACTCCCTACAATCCCCAACAAAATGGGGTTGCTGAGAGGAAAAATAGAACCATCATGGAAGCTGTGAAGACTATGATACATGACCAGGATCTTCCCATGTATCTATGGGGTGAAGCAACCAAGACAGCAGTATATGTGCAAAATAGACTATCTCATAGTGCTCTTGATTTCAAATCTCCAGAAGAAGTGTTTACAGGAAAGAAGCCCAAAGTAAGTCATCTTAAAATATTTGGGTGTCCTGTGTACATCCACATTCCAAAAGAAAAGAGAACCAAGTTGGATCCTTCTGGTAAGAAAGAAATATTTGTTGGTTATTGTAAATCATCCAAAGCCTTCAGGATTTACATACTAGGTTTTCATCATATAGAAATCAGTAGAGATGTAACATTTGATGAAGAAGCAGCTCTCAAGAAATCTAGGAAGTGCCAACTTGAAGAAATCTATGAAGAAGATCCCTTTCCTAGAATCATAGAGGCTGTACACATTCTTGAAGATGATTCACCAGAGGATCATGACATGTTGGAACAAGAACCTCCTATTACAGATTTATCTAAGAAAAGAAGGCCAGCATGGGCTAGAGATATTATTCAAGGGGCTGAAAGATATGGAGCTCTTGAAGGCTCCACCAGAGAAAGAAAGAAACCAAAGCTAGTGTCCAACTATATGGCCTTGATGTGTGATCTTGTGGATCAACTACCTAATAGCTGTGAAGAGGCAGCTCAGAAGAAAGAATGGATAGAAGCAATGATAGAAGAATATCAGTCAATAATGAAAAATGATGTTTGGGATATAGTTCCCAAACCAAAAGATAAAAGTGTGGTTTCTTCCAAATGGATCTTAAAGATACAACATGTTGCAGATGGAAGCATTTAAAAATACAAGGCAAGATTTGTAGCCAGAGGATTCTCTTAGAAGGAGGGAATTGACTATGAAGAAACATTTGCACCAGTTGCTAAGTATACTTCAATTAGAACTATCATGGCACTTGCATCCATGATGAAGTGGAAATTACACCAAATGGATATTAAGACAACTTTTCTGAATGGTGTAATTGAAGAAGAAGTATACATAGAACAACCACAAGGGTTTGAGGTTAAAGATGGAAGGACTCATGTATGCAAACTGAAAAAGGCATTATATGGATTGAAGCAAGCTCCCAGGGCTTGGTAAGGAAGGATTGACAATTTCTGAACAAGCATGGGATTTACCAAGAGTAAAGCTGACCCCAATCTTTACCTCAAAGTGATGGATGATGAACCAGTTATATTGTTGTTATATGTAGACGATCTATTTCTAACCGGAAATGAGAAACACATTATTGAAAGCAAGAAGAAGCTTTCTTCAGAATTCGAGATGAAAGATCTCGGATTAGTGCACTACTTCTTAGGTCTAGAAGTATGGCAAGAACCAAAAGGAATCTTTCTGAATCAAGGTAAGTATGCTGTGGAGATTCTAAAAAGGTTTGATATGTTGGAATGTAAACCCATGGCCACTCCCATGGACTCCAACCTAAAGTTATTAGTTAATGACTCATCGGAACTAGTGGACCTAACTCTATATAGACAAATCATCGGGTCATTGATGTATTTAACAAATACTAGGCCAGATATATGCTTTGTTGTAAATACTCTAAGTCAGTATCTAATAGAACCTAGAAAGGTCCATTTAATAGCTGCAAAGCATGTGATGAGATACCTAAAAGGTACATTGGATTTTGGTCTATATTATCTTGGAGGTCATGAACTCAAGTTACATGGTTACTCATATTCTGATTGGGCAGGAAGTGTCTCAGACAGAAAAAGTACATCATGTGGATATTATGGTCTTGGATCTGCCATGATCTCTTGGTTCAGCAAGAAACAATCTAGTGTGGCCCTCAGTACTACTGAAGCAGAATACATAGCTTCCTACTCTGCCAGCTGTGAAGCAGTATGGCTTCAGAAACTATTATCTGGAGTGTTTGACGGAGCTAAAAATACCTACTAAAATTAGGAGAGAGAAAAACGAGAACTGTGTTGAGTTCTCGTTTCATAGTATAAGTGGTTGATTATGTGTGACAGTCAAAACTGCATTAAGATGACAGAAAATCCTGTATTCCACAATAAGTCAAAACACAGAGAGATCCGATACTTTTATATACGATATATGGTTCAGAGAGGAGCTATCAAGCTCGAGTATGTAAGCACTAAGGATCAAATTGCAGATATCTTGACCAAACCTCTGTCTCGAGTAAAATTTGAATACTTCCGAGACAAGCTTGGTGTAGTTCAAAAGGACCCTCCTCGAAAGGGGGAGTAGTATAGTCACTGATGATGAGATTGCCTCATCAAACACAAGGTTGATGATAAGGTTACCTGTTCACTCACCTAGATACATAGAAATATTTAGATTTAGGACTCTTATGCTTAAAATACTTAGTTATTACTTATACATGCTCTTGATGATAGATGTATTAGTGAGAATACATGTTTTTGATGATAGATGTATTAGTGAGAATACATGTTTTTGACGATAGATGTATTAGTGAGAATACATGCTTTTGATATTAAATGTATTAGTGAGAATACATATTTTTTTTATGATACATGTATTGATTAAATGTACTTGTATGTATGAGGATACTTGTACCTGTATTGATGAGAATACATGTGAGGATTGGATCATCCTTGAACTCAAGTTCTAAAGAGAGCCATAGACATGATGTCTCCGAGGATGAAGTCCTTGGTGGACAGAATAGGATTGCATCATCCTGAAGGGAGCCGTAGACATGATGTCTCCAAGAATGAAGTTCTTGGTGGACATGATAGGATTGCATCATCCTTGAACTCAAGTTCTAAAGTGAGCCGTAGACAGATGTCTCCGAGAAAGAAAAAGGATTGAATCATCCCTGGACTTCAGTCCTAAAGTGAGCCATAGACAGGTGTCTCCGAGAATGGAAGATAGGACTGCATCGTCCCTGGACCTCGGTTCAAAATGTACGTGATTGGGATTGCCTCATCCCTAGACATGGTGAGATGTCTTAAAGTGATAAGGACTAATCATCCTGTAAATAGATTGGGATTGCCTCGTTCCTAGACATGGTGAGATGTATTAAAGTGATAAGGACTAATCATCCTGTAAATAGATTGGGATTGCCTCGTCCCTAGACATGGTGAGATGTCTTAAAGTGATAAGGACTAATCATCCTGTAAATAGATTGGGATTGCCTCATCCCTAGACATGGTGAGATGTCTTAAAGTGATAACAACTAATCATCCTGTAAATAGATTGGGATTGCCTAGTCCCTAGACATGGTGAGATGTCTTAAAGTGATAAGGACTAATCATCCTGTAAATAGATTGGGATTGCCTCGTCCCTAGACATGGTGAGATGTCTTAAAGTTATAAGGACTAATCATCCTGTAAATAGATTGGGATTGCCTCGTCCCTAGACATGGCGAGATTTCTTAAAGTGATAAGGACTAATCATCCTGTATATAGATTGGGATTGCATCATCCCTAGACATGGTGAGGTGTCTTAAAGTGAGAGGGAGTGATCATCCCGTAACTGGATCATGTGTATTGCAGGGTATGCTACTGTTGTACTGATGATCGTGTGATGACGATGCCGATGATCGTGTGATGTCGATGCTGATGATCGTGTGATTATGGTGTAGTTGTTCGTGTGCTGCAGAACATGAAGACTCAGTACTGAAGATGTTGATGTTCCAGTATTGAAGATCTTGAAGATGTTCCAGTAACTGCTTAAGTTACTGATGATGTATAAAGAAAGCTTCCAATGATTTATAGATGTATCATGTATGATGTAGTCGATGACTCCTTGCTCCTGCAGATGTTGTTATAATATCCTTCTCGTTAAGGGGGAGTGTTGAATATTGTAACTTCTAAGAATATTATATTTGTACATTATTATTCCGGAGATGTTTCATCCCTCCGAGGTAACCCTATCATGTATCTGGAGATGATTAGTCCTCCAGGGGTTTGTGTTAAATAGGGTTATTAGACCCACCATGTGGGGTTCGGCCCTGATGTCATATTTTAGGAGTTATTAGACTTCTCTAGGAGAGGTCGGCCCCATTAGGTATTTTGGTCAGTCGGGAGTTAGTATAAATAGAGGAGGTGAACTCCTCATTAGACACACTCACTCACTTGAGAAAAGTAGTGCATTTGTCTGGGAGATCTGCTAAGGAGCTAGAGAAGGAGGGAGCACATCTTTTATTTTGGTTGATCATCTTATTGAGGAAAGCTTTGCTGGGTTTTCTACCCCATGAGGGTTTCCCGGGGTAAATTCTGTGTCTATCTTGTGATTATGTTTCTTTCAGTGATCTTGCTAGTCTATTTGGTTTAAACTTAACAGTATACATATTTCTTTATTAATGAAGCATGAAAAACATTATAAAATTTTATATGGGATGGTAGGGATAACTCATAAGCTACTGGGCCCTTCTTGGTCAGTATTTCAAAAGGTCCACAAAACCTTGGGGCTAATTTACCGCAACGTCCCAAGCTCAACGAGCTTCATTTTTCTTTTATTTTTAGAAACACATGTTCCCCAACTTGGTAGTCTTTGTCCTTTCTTTTCTTGTCCGCATAACTCTTTTGGTGGTCTTGAGCTTCTTTTAAGTTTAGTTGCACCTTGGAAACTAGTTGTTCCAAGTCTTTTAGTAAATCTAGTCCTAGCATAAGTCTATCCACCGAACTATCCCAAGTCATGGGGGTCCGACACTTTCGTCCGTAGAGCACCTCGAAAGGGCTCATTTTGGCCAAGGTTTGATAACCGTTGTTGTACGCAGATTCTTCGAGGTGTAAATAGTCTTCCACTTAGTGGGATTGTTCATGACATACATTCTTAGCATATCCTCAAGAATTTGGTCACTCGTTCTGTCTGTCCATCGGTTTGGGGGTGGTATGCAGTATTGAATTGTAACTGGGTCTCCAAACCGGAAAAAAATGCTCTCCAGAATTTGCTAGTGAACTTCATGTCTAGATCAGGAATGATTGCTTTGGGTATCCTGTGCAATCAAAATATTTCCTTAAGGAATATTTCTGTGATGTGAACTGCTTTGTAGGTGGATTTTATGGGTATGAAGTGGGCTGCTTTAGACAGCTTGTCCACCACTACAAAGATGGATTCATTCAATTTCTTACTCTTGGGTAAGCCTATAATGAATTCCATACTTATTACCTCCCATTTCCATTCTGAAATGGATAAAGGTTGAAGTAATCCGGAGGGGCGTTGATGTTCTGCTTTGACCAATTGGCATTTTTGACATTTTGCGATGAACATGGCGATGTCAACCTTCAAATTAGGCCAAAAGTAATGTTTCTTTACTACCGATATCATATTTTGATATCTGGGGTGTCTTGAATAAGGTTTCTGGTGGAACGTGATCAGAATGTTTGGTCTAATGTCTCCACTTTTAGGGACATAAGTCGATCTTTCGACCACAGTAGTCCCGTTTCGTCTATCTTATATTATTTCTGTTGTTGGAAAAGTCTGTCTTCCTGGATCTTTGCAAGGATTTCCGTATAGTAACGGGCACTCTTACATGCCGTTCGAATTCTGTGGTGTAAGTCAGAGTCGGTTTGGCTTACCGTGACCTCATAAAGCATATGTGCTCGATGGCTTAAGGCATCCACAATCTTGTGTTCTTTTCCTTTTATATGCTTTAGTTCGAAATGGTACTCACTAAGGAAGGCTAGCCACCTGGCCTACCTGGCATTTAGGTTGGGTTGGTCGAAAATGTATTTCAATCTCATGTTATAAGTCATCAATAGACATTTATTTCCCATGAGATAGTGTTGCCACATCTTCAGAGCATGGATGATGGCAGCTAGTTCGAGGTCATGAGTAGGGTATTTCCGTTCATGTTCTTTTAGTTTCCTCGATTCATAGCATATGGAAAAATGATCTTGCATAAGGACTCCCCCGAGTCCTTCCTTGCTTGCATCTGTGCAAACAACGAAGTCCCCATTGGGATCCGCAATACGTAGAATCGGTGCACTAATCAGTAGTTGCTTCAGCTTTTGAAATCTCTCTTCCCACTTATCCATCCAGATGAACTTGTTTTCCTTTTTTTGTAAGGCAGTCATGGGGCATGCA
Source organism: Larix kaempferi (assembly GCA_027924585.1). NCBI lineage: Eukaryota > Viridiplantae > Streptophyta > Pinopsida > Pinales > Pinaceae > Larix > Larix kaempferi. The sequence continues at coordinate 1,633,985 of BSBM01001286.1, forward strand.
ATTTGTGAAAAGTTCTCAATGAAATTTCGGTAGTAATCGGCTAATCCTAAGAACAACCTTATGTTGAATACGCAAGTGGGTGTGGGCCACTCTTTTATAGGTTTGACCTTTTCGGGGTCAATGGCTATTCCATTCTCGGAAATGATATGTCCTAGGTATTGAATCTGAGGTTTGTAGAGATCACACTTACTAAACTTGGCATAAAGCTCGTGTTCTCTTAGTATCCGTAAAACAATTCGGAGGTGTTCCTCATGTTCAATCTCGTTCTTGGAGTAGATCAAAATGTCGTAAATAAAGACTAGAAGGAATTTATCAAGGTATTTACTAAAGATACTGTTCATCATGCACATAAAGTTTTCCGGTGCGTTCGTCAATCCAAAGGGAATCACTACGAAATTGTAATGGCCATAGCGGGTTTGAAAAACGGTCTTGTTGATATCCTCATCACGGATCCTTACATGATGGTATCGGTATCGTAAGTCGATATTTGATAAGATCTTCGCTCCTCCGACTTGGTCAAATAAGTCATTGAGTCTAGGGAGTGGGTAGCAGTTCTTAATGGTCATCTTGTTGAGTTGGTGGTAATCGATACACATTTGCATCATGTCGTCTTTCTTCTTGATGAAGAGTATCGGCGCGCCCCAAGGGGACACATTAGGTCAGATATACCCTTTGTCAATTAGTTCTTGAAACTAAAGTTTGAGCTCCACCAATTCTGGTGTGCTCATGTGGTACGGGGCTTTGGAAGCCGGTACCAACCTGGGTGTTAGCTCGATGGAGAAGTCTAAGTCTCATCTGAGTGGTAATCCCGGTATTTCCTCGGGAAATACATCCTTAAATTCTATGAGAACTGGAAAGTCCTTGAACTTTTGTTCATTTTCAGTTTCTAAGTTTCAGATGTTAACAGCAAAGAGCTTACAACCGTTCCTGATGCATTTCTTTGCTTGTAATGCATAAATCTGTCTTATAGACACTTTCCTAGGGATACCCTGAATTGTCTCCTGATTCCCTTGGTCATTCTTGCAGAGTAGGGTCTTGTTTGCACAGTCTAGTAGGACATGGTGTTCTTCTAGCCAATCCATGCCTATAAGTACATCGTACGATCCTAGGGGTAGAATATTTAATTCTAACCTAGTTGGAAATCCGTTTAAGTCTATCTCACAAGTTTTAACTGACTCAGAGACCCTTCATTTCATACAAGTTGCTAGTTGTACCATCCACGATTTCTCGTGATGTTCTTGGTTCAACTTACAGGTATCCACTATCTTAGGGGAGATATAACTCTGGAATGTGTCGGGATCTATTAGAACTTAAATGATAGTGTTAGATATCTTACCCTCAATTTACACCATGGTGGCTTGGTGATTTGCCTGTGGGCCATTAAGTGCAGCATAAATCCTAGGTGTCTTTTCCATGTCCCCTACGATCGGCTTTGTTTGGATGTTGTGTAAGACCCCATCTATTTTGCTAGGACAGTCTCTATAGTAGTGTGGCCCTTGGCACTTCCAACAAGAAACAGTTGGTGGGACTGCTTTGGTGCCTTTGTTGAATGTTGGTCTGTTGACAGGTGGTGGGGGTGCACTTGGTCGTGTGTGAGGTCAGTTGAAGCCTTTGTTAGGTGGAAAACTATTGTTGTGTTTTCGGAAGGGTGGGGGTTTAAAACTCGATCTGCGGTTGTTTGAGAAGGTTCTAAACTTGTCTCTATTCAGGTTGATGTTGTCATTCCTTGGTTGTCCATGCTCATAACACAGCCTTGCCTTATGTAGGGTTATATCCAGGGTTTTAGGCATATCAAATTCTATCTTCTCTCTAAATTTTAGTGGCAACCCTCCCAAGAACTATTGAATCTTTACCTTCTCGTCCTTAATATAAGGTACATAGTGCAACAAGTCTAAGAACCGGTTTATGAATGCTTCCATAGTCAAGGAGCCCATTTTGAACTCATGGAATTCTTTTATTTTCTTGTCAAAGAACCTTTCAGACATATACTTGTCCTGGAATATTCCACTGAAGGTATCCCAGTTTCTGTCTCTTAATTCTTGCCCCTTAGTGTGTTTCAAGTCCTGCCACCATCTGGCAGCTTTACCATTTAGGTTGTATATGGCGAGTCGGGCTTGCATTTTGCTGGAGTAATTATGAACTATGAAGTATTTGTTCAACCCTAGCATCCACTCTTCATCCTTCTCCCCAGAGTTGATCTCTCCATCATAGGTTGGGGCTCTTATCTTTCTGAATTCCCCTTGCAGACTGTCATCAATTCTTCTCCTTTTCTTGCAAAGAGATGGTGAACCCTTATCGTTGGAAGAGCTCTTAAAATCTCTTTCCATTGTCTTAGGTATGTGTTCCCCCTGCTCTTCTCCCTTAGGGCTGGAAGTCCTTTTTGTGTGAATGTTTCCCTTTTTGGAGGTGTTGACTGAGAGTGAGGGTTGTCAGAGAGGGTTAGCCTTTGTTAAGGTCTGAAGGAGTGCCTCATTTATGGCCTGTTGTTCTCTTCTTTCCTGCATATTTTCATCTCGGAAGCTTCGGAACTCTGCCTGTAGGTTTTGCATAGATTGTCTCCAATCTGAGTTTAGTTCGACCACCACCTCTTGCTCTCGGGGTGGTGAGTCCATATTAAAATGAATGATGCTTCCCTATTCTGCATTCATTCTTCTCTACATTGCTTGTACCTGGAATGTTATATAAGTATATAAGAAACAAAAGAGAGAAATCTGTTGGATCACTTTTGTATAAACGAAATAAAATTCTGCATGTAAGTTTTTTCTGGTTACTATATAAATGCAGCGGATGTTTGTAATGAGCCCAATAAGTCACTTAGTTTTTGTAACTGGGCTCTGATACCACTTGTAATGTCCCTAGATAGAAAAAATAAAAATAAAAATCCACTACTACTAAATAAAAACTAACTTACAACTGAGAGTTTGTAAATTAACTTCAGCACTGGTAATCCTACATGGTTCTTGCTTACGACACTTAATGTTTTCAGTTTCTTAAGTAACATGGTATATTTATCTATTTGTTTGAACCTGTAGAAGTTGTGTGTAGAAGTAATAAGGTAATTTTTCGTAAGTATTCTAAGGCTAGAATGAAATTAAAGGCAGTCCCTTTCTTATTGTTTTGAGAAAACCTATTCATGATTATAAAAGTAGCCCCCAACAGAACTGCCAAGAGGTAAGGTTAGTCTTTAGGAGTCCTAGACTTACTTAGCATTCGATAATGTATTGACTCATACTTGTACTACAGGTGCTACTACGGAGAAAACACCTACCTTAAGAGATCCTATCAGGATGTAATAAGACATCTCTAACTTTGGGGTATAAGGGATTCAAAGTCAGCTCCTAAGTATAAAAGAAATTTATGGTAAAAGAACTATGGTGCAGCTACAAATTTGTTGGTATTCTTTTCCCAACCTTACACTATAGTGCTTGGGTAGTCATTCTATCTTCATTAAATGCGAGTTGGTGAAACTAGTTACACCCTACGATCTACATATAGTGCAACCAGCTGTCAAAGAGGGTTTCAAAGTTTGGGGATCTGCAAGAGGTTAAACTGCATTTTCGTTTGGCTTGGTCCCATACTTCATTTGCGTTTTATGGGGAAGGGTCTTTGTTCCTAACCTAAGCTAAGCTCATGGTCAGGGAACCAATGGAAAATGGTAGCAAGACAACTATACTCAGGTAATGTATTCTCTCTAATCGAAATTTCTCATTTTTTCTTCAGTATTTAAATCTTTGGCAATTTATGTTTCTCAGGTTTTGACCATCATGTTTGATGGTGGTGATAGGTTTAAATGTGGCGATAAGTATCTGCATTGATTTGCCGTAGGAAGCTAGAGCATTCGACTTTTGGGTAAGTCCAGGCCCTGCCATTGATGCTCCTTTCTCTCGTGGTTTTGGAAGGGGTATTGCACATTGTTTTTGGGGAACTTCAGGGCCCTTTGGGCTTACTAGTTTGAAGTTTGAAGGTCACCATTTAGTTAGACCCAGATTTGTAATGCCTTGGTTAAAATCCTAAATGACAACCCTGGAGAGCTTGGGCCATTTGGCTTGCTAATGGACCCCTTAAGTTTGCAAGACATTATTAAATGTAAGGACTGAGTTTTATGTTTGCATGAGTTGTTTGTAAAAGATGAGCCATTGATTCAATAATGGAAAGATATATAACCCAGTAGTTTAATCTCTGTGTTTTCTTATGGTAATATAGGTTCTTGAATGTGAGTTTTACTATTGTTTCCTCTGTCCTGGTAGTTAATGATAGGATTTGTAAAATGGGAAGAATCGTACTCTTATTAATGTTTACAAAAGCTAGACAGGTTTTTGAACTAGTAGAATGTAGGGATTTGCTCCCAGGTCTGCGTTTGTAATGTAAGCTAGCAATAATTATAATTGAAATGCTTGCTGGGTAGCGTGTCTGGTATTGTGAAATGTAAACCCTTAAATGAGTATCTGGTTTGCTAAGCCACTGCAAAGATCCTTGCGTTTTAATAAAGGCGTAAACCCTAGCTGGGAAGTTCAATGGGCTGAGTACTATGTGATCTCAACCTTTTACTAAGGTGTTTGGACTTTCAAAGTTATGTGGATGAGATTCGTTCTCTTGACCTGCGTTTACAATTTTGTTAAAAGAATGGTGATATGTACTGTATAGATACTTCGCTGACTATGATGCTTTCATGATGGTGGTTGACTGATGCATTTGTAATCAAGGATCTCTGAGAGTATCCTGTAGCATATGATTTGACTGTTTGGTAAAATATTTAGTTCTTAAATCTTGCTGGGTAGTTGTTGGTCAAAACAATGATGTGTAAGCTCTATGTATGTGATTGTAATGGTAGAAAGTAATAACTGTGTTTAGTGGAGCCTCCACGACTTGAGGTATAAATTATTTGGTAAAATCAAAGTTTGAACCTGTTCTCCTGTAAGGGTTAGTAGTTTCGAAATAAACACGGCCAGTTATGGGAATTAATGTTTTACCCCGAGATAGGGTTTTAGTAGAAAAGTATATATAAACATTAACATGTACAACATTCTGATTCTAGCTATACGAATAAATACTAAAAGAAGAGGAAACTTAAAGAATCAAACACTGTTTCAGAAATGGGAGACTATACATATATAAATACAGAGATACTACTCTAATGGGGTGCTCTTAGTTTATCTAAAAATATCAAGAACAGATTTAAAGATTATTGATTTGCTAGAATGTTTTGCATTAATTTGGTAGGCCTCCTAGAATAATTAACATAATCCTAGTTTACAGTAACTCCTATATTTAACTACTCGGGATGAAAGAAAAGAAGGACCCATAGTGCTGGGGCAGCACCTCATGATAATTATTTAACCTCTATACAAAGAAACTTGAATGGTAGTCTTATAATCCATACGTGGTTATTTGTAGCCTACTCCCTTCCTGTAGTAATCTGCTTTCTTCCTGTAGTAACCTGCACACTTAATCAATAGTTATGGTAGAGACCTCTGGACTTAGCTAACCTGTTAGAGTGACACCTTAGCTGGATGACTTTGGGGCTACCATGTTCCTCCCCACCTTGATCCCTGAACCGTTTCCTGGTTCTGTTTGGATCCCCCCGAGCTTGGTTCCAACATGCAATGAGAGATAGAAGTCATAGGTCCACCGCTGGTTTAGTTCTGATAAATAATTAAGTAAGGCTGCTTCGGTTTCTTGGAGCATAATTCTTTCCTTGGTTTACCATGAGAGAATGATAATACCCCAATAGATGATCCCCAAAACTTGGGAATCTTCCCTCTTTAAGTAGGGTAGTCTTGAATTCTGACTGTTGGAATAAATCAGTTTCTTTTAAATAAAATAAATAATAATTAATAGATTTATTCACTTTGAAATATTTTTGTCCTCTTGAACTAGGACTTGTTACTTTCTCTTAACCATAAGTGATTTTAACCTAACTTTTTAAATACAAACTAAATAATGATAACATCATTTAGTAAAACTCTTAATAATAATAATAATAATACTAACAATAATTTCAATAATAATATTTCTTCCTAAGTATTAATGCTTTATTAATACTAATTGCCCTGGTGGTTGTCCTCTAAATATTAATGCTTCATTAATATTATTAATTAAGGTGGCATCCACTATGCATAACTATATGCTATATAAGTCTTTTATAAATAATTAATCACATCATTATTTATTTAAATTCATAGTAATAATATTTAGTCTTGTATCTTCACATGATACTTTGTTTACCAATTTTTAAGGTAATGTCCACTTCTTTGGACGGTCTTTCGGTAAGCTTGGGTAGGAACCCCTACTCACTCTCTTGCATGTCGGATTCCGTCGTTTAACATGGTAGTTCCCGCAGTATGTGATGATAGATAAGGAATGAATCATTTAATCAAATTAAATAAATGTGATGAACATAAAAGTGCTATTCAGAGTCTTTCCAACTCAACACTGATATTAGTAACCCCTAGTGCTCTTCAAATCCTTTTAACTCAATGCTTTCACATGGGCATTACGCTAGTGCAATTCTAGAGCCTCTGCTCAACACTAGAGCTAGAATGTGGTTGTGAGGCACATCTAGACTATTTAAGTGGCCTCGGATCCGGTATTCATTTTCTTTCAAGCTTGGAGTGCTCCAGGGCTTATGCCCAACACTCAGTGTACATCAGGGCTTACTCCCAGTACATAAACATTCATCTAGGTAGCTCGGGGCTTTCACCCAGTATGTAGGTAATTTGTGTGTTTTTGAGTCCATGTTCAACACACCACATAAGTCAAATCTGTCATTCACATCACTGCACAGTATGTAAGAAAAAGGTCAAATCAGTATATTAGGGTTTTGTGCCCACATCAAAACATAATCTGAACATTGGGGCTTCCTTTCCAAGTATATAATCAAATAATGAAATTTAGTCAAGGTCCATGCCCAATATGTCAGTCTACAAAAGAAGAGATCATAGGTGCTGGGGCCGTGGCCCAATATAACATCATAAAAAAGTTAGTCCAAAATTCGGGATATTACAGAATGCTAAATAGATGGGATTATTTTTATCTGATAGAAGATGAGTTAGAGATGTATGAAACATGTCAAAAGGAAATCAAAGATGTTGAAAAGTAGCTTGGAGAAATGACTGACTAGGATGCTGAAATAATAAATTTCATGAATACTATTAGAACTACGAAGCAATTGGAGGACTTGTAGGTTGAAAATATGACTCATCCGATAAGGATATCCAACCAAAGGATTACCAAGGAGGTCTTGATGTCCATAACTCTAGAGAAATCTAAAGCATTGACTGAAAAGATTATTAGATTCAAAGGTCTCTATAAAGAAAATTATTTCATTAGTCTTGGTTTACCTCATCCATGGGATGGTTATATATATAAGAAGGTTGAGTACAAATCCAATCTAACTCAAAAGAGAGATGATGTTGAATAGTTTGATTATTTAGAAGGAATCATAATTGGTGATGCAATGCTAGACAGGTTGAGAGTAGAGTTTGAGATATGGATAAATCTTAAAAGAACACTCAAAATATTAAATACCATATCTTATGAGAATATTACTAATGTGGAAATACCTTTTCACTTTGTTTTGCACTTTCAAGTTCACCCCTTGCTCATGCTATTTCCACCATCATCATCATGACAACCTTGCTTAGGATACTTCCACCCTTTCTTGCCATGTTCATTCTAGGGTATATCATACTATGAAAATCAGTTCACATCCAAGAACTATTCAAGAAATTATACTCTCTCATCATGAAAAATCTCACACAACAAGTCAAAGACACAAAAATTATGCACAACAGTAGATTTTTGTATTAACTTATCATGATAAAAATACATCAGGAAACCTTATGAAAGTAATAGGATTCTATTAAATAACATGACAGAAGAAAATTGAATTGCTAAAGATTACAAAATAATCTCCTAATCATCAGACTTGCTAAATATGCCCATCCCCCCTAGGTGGCAAGTTGACTTTCCAAATCACTCCAAAATCTCACGAATTCTCTAATTAGTGAGTTGAAGGTCAAATATGGACCAAAAAAATGCCAAATGTGAAATTTGGGTGGAAAATGCATTAAGGAAAGTTTTTGGTGTAAAAAATAGTTTCCTAGGTAGACTAGCTTTTCCCTATGGGGGAAAAAGCAGTAAAAATCCAGAAGGGCGCCTTTTCTCCTCAAATATTATCCAAAATATTTAAGGAAAGTGTACAAGTGTACTAGGTTGCTTGTGGTCCACACCTTGGATGTATTTGAGCCTCTCATGTTTCCTTGTGGTCCACACAATGGCAATTTCCTAATTTATTACATAGAATTAACCAATAAATGATTAATTAATGCATCTTATGTAAATAAATAAATGGTAGGAAGATTTAATTATTCCAACACCCCTCTTAAGTCTCATAAAAATGATCTAAATATCAGAAAACTAAATACCAAGGGCCCAGTAACAAGACTTAGTCACCCTGTACAATACTATTGGTCCACAAAAAACAAGGATATAAGGAAAACCTCATGGGAAAATCCTTCTATCAAAACATGGACATATCAAAATTGAAAGGTTGCTGATCAACCCTTCACTCCAACACATGTTTGTTAAATTTTCAAAATTTACTTCAATCTGATCTAGGATCTTAACTGAGAGAACAACATGTACAGCATATCAATCATGGACACAATAATGCAAGCACGCAAGAGACACAGAGTTTACTTGGGGAAAACCATAAAGGTGAAAAACCCCAATAACTTCCTCAGATATACATAGAGAAATGATACAACCAAAATACAAGAGATAGTCTTCTCCTAGTAGTAGAGCCTCGTCCTCCACAAGTGCACCACTCTCCAAAGTGTGAGTGAGAGAATAGAATGAGTAAAATGAGAGAGACACACTCTCTATTTATACACTAACTTGACTTCACCTTTACTCAACTAGGTCAACCTCAACTTAACCACTTAACATAATGCTGATTGGGCCGATACCCAATAAGGTGGTCTAATAACCCTTTACCCACATAGCCGACCCCCAATAGGGTGGTCTAATAACCCATCAAGTATAAGTTACGACACTTACAATATAAATGATGACACTTCCATATAGAGGAATAATAACATCTCTATAGGAATACAATATACATATATGTGAAATACATTCGGAAGTTACATATACATCAACACTCCCTCTTAACTAGGAAGGTATTTCTCAACACAGGTCTTCTAGCACAAGTCTTCTTCTCTGGATCATCGTCACTGGATAATCGTCATCGTCACTGCCACTGCTAGCTCAATCAATCTCTAAATCTACTCGTCATAGGAAGTTCTATAGAGCTAGTCCTTTTTCATACTGGATGTAGGCCCAGCACCTGTAGGTCTTCATCATTACTGGCCATACTGTGGAATCCTCAGGACTTATTATGTGCATCACAAAACCTGGCGGTAGCATCCCAGGCTGTTATGAGCACTCAGCTCTACCTGTCGGATCTTTCAGGAGCACATTACATGTGACCTATCACAAAACCTAGCTGAAGCATCCCAGGTTGTTACGAGCACACAGCTCTACCTGTTGGATCTCCCAGGAGCACATTACATGTGATCTCACCACAAAACCTGGTTGAAGCATCCCAGGCTATTACGAGCACACAGCTCTACCTGTCGGATCTCCTAGGAGCACATTACATCTGGTCCACCATAAAACCTGGCTGAAGCATCTGAGGCCTTTTTCATCCTATCCAGATTTCCCAGGAGCAAATTACATGTGGTCATGGCAAAACCTGGCTGAAGCATCTGAGACCTTTTTCATCCTGTCCAAATCTCCCAGGAGAAAATTACATGCCATAGGACAAAACCTCGGAAGAGCATCTCAGGATGTTACGGGTACACAACTTTGACCTGAAGATCTCCTAGGGCATAAATTATATGTCCTCCCAGAGCAATGTCTTGAAAGAGAATTCCAGGATGTTACAGGTTCACAACTCTGACCTATAGGATCTCCCAGACATGCTCATCTGTACAACCTGATCCACGGCCACAAAGTATTATCCTGATACTCACCATACATCATCCTGATGTACACATGATCATCCTGATCATCATCACTGCAACATCCTACTGCATGTCATCTGGAGAAGCTCATCATCCATGATCATCCTGATCATACAATGCATCCACCTAATGCATACCAAGTATCTACCTGATACATTTCATCATACATGATCCTCCTGATCATACAATGCATCCACCTAATACAAATAAAAATACATGATCCACCTAATCATACATGATACATATCAACATACATGATCTACTTGCTCATACAATGTATCCACCTAATACATATACAGATACATGGTCCAAGCATCTAACATGATGCATACACAAAATACATACAAATGATCCAATCGATCATATCCAGCATCCAACATGATGCGTACATACATATAAATGATCCAACTGATCATATCCAACATCCAACATGATGCATACACAGAGCAGTAACTGGAGCTTCATCCTGATGCTCATCATCCATGATCCTCCTGATCATCATAGCATCATCCTCTTCAGATCATCTCATTGTCCACGAAGCACAACCCAGATGTACATCATCTAGCACTTACACCACCGACATAGGAGAACACATCTACCACCATTCGGGGAAGGCTCCAGCCCTTACTTTTTCACCATGGGAGAACACATCTACCACCATGTGAAAAATGGATCAGGAATTACATCACGACCAAAAGAGAACACATCAACCATGTCAGAAAAGCTCATGTGCATCTGCATCTTCCAGACTCATCACTTCCCTTTGGAAGGAACCTTGATCTGAAGTGCACCAAGCCTCTCTCTGAAGTACTCAAACTGCACTTTGGCCAACAGCTTGGTCAATACATCTGCAACCTGCTCATACGTCGCAACATACTCTGCTTCGGCTATACTCAGTGATATGTAGGACTGCTTCCTGCTAAACCAAGAGATCACACCTGATCCCTATATACAACACTGCCTTCCCAATCCGAATCAACATATCCCTATAAGTTAAAATTTTGATTCGCATCATACTTTAGCCCATATCAACTGTACCCTTCAGGTACCTTAGAATATTCTTTACAACAACTAGGTGAACACTCCTCGAATCCGTCAGGAACTAGCTCAATTTGTTCATCGCAAAGCAAATATCTGGTCTCATGTTCGTCAAGTACATCAAGGACCCAATCATCTGACGATACATAGTGATATCAACCGGCTCAAATGAAGCATCACACAAAAGCTTCATGTTCGATGCCATAGGTGTGGCCATAGCCTTGTAGTCCATCATCCCGAACCTCTTTAGGATCTCTACTACATACTTCCCTTGTCCAAGGAAGATTCCATCTGCACTCTACCACACCTCCATGCCAAAAACAAATAGTGCATCATCCCCAAGTTCTTCAACTTGAACTCGACAGCAAGCTTCCGCTGCATGTCGGCAATCAATCTATCTTCACTTGTAATAAACAGGTCATCCATATACAAAAGTAGTATCACCGGATTGCCTTCCTCAACCTTGTAGTAAAGGTTGGAATCCGCTTAACTCTTGGTAAAGCCAAAACTGGATAGAAAGTTGTCTATCCTACCATACCAAGTTCTACACATATATGACTCCCTGTCATGTGTCTCAAAACCAAGTAGCTTCTCCACATACACTTCTTCTTCAACTACACCATTCAAGAAGGCTGTCTTGAAATCCATTTGGTGTATCTTCTATTTCATCACTTTTATGTTTCTCTATGCTACCATCTGCAGCATGCTTGTTCTGATAGATCCATATGGAAGTCATAACAAATTTCCCTTCAAGTCTTGGGACTACATCCCAAACATCGTCCTTCATGATCGACAGATCATGGCATTCTTCCCATATCCTAGGAACTTCAATATCTTCAATAGATAATTTTGTTGCTTTGAACAAATGTTGTAGTCCTTCTTTTGTAGGTGATGGTATACGATCTTTCCTACACAACAATTTAAATTGCATGATTAGAAAACATCTCATAGTTTTCAGAACAAATTCTTACACATAAAGAAATATGTCATACAGTCATGCAATTATTTTAGCCAATGCTTCAATACAACATTTATCCGTATCTTGTAACTTTTTAGATGCCTTCCAATCTCTACCAGAACATTGTTAAGAGTGTGCACAACTCCTAACATGTCAGCAAAGAGGTTTCCTTCTAGATAAGTAGCAATGGAATGTTGTACAGTGCCATCAGCCACTTACCCATGTATATTAGTAGTATATTGTTCATCAATGCAACTATTCTAATATGCATAATACACAAGATTCTAGGAACATAAGCATATACATCATTGAATAACATTATGTAAGAAATGATAATTCAAATACTTATCTTTGTTTGGTTGTTGGGTGAAATCCCTTTGAATATTTGCAACTCCATTCTGATGTGGATTGTGAGAAGTGGTCAACTACCTCTGAATATCTGCATCCTTGCAAAAACTACTGAAGTGTACTCCTTTGCTTTCTTGCAGGAACAACTGGAGTGTGCTCCCTCTTGATATTTGCTTCCTGGATCACCTATCCTTGAACTTATATCCATCCTTAACCACTATGCATGCTTATTAGTATCATCATTGTGTTATCCTTGAGGTATCATACATAATCACACATTTATTAGTATAATCTTAATACTATCAAAACACAATAATCTTAAACATGTATAGTCATGATCATTCACAGATAATAAACATTAATATTCAAGGTTTCAGGGAAGTCTTCTTTTACTCATGCATATTCTTATTTGATCATAGGACTCTTCTGATTAGTTAAATCATCAATTCATAAACCCGTGATTACTCAAACATATACCTTCATGATTCTTTTGGTTAGTCATATCATCAATTATGGTAAGAAACATAATATGCATACAACCATGACTATTCAAACCTATGACTTCATGAATAATCATTATCAACAACACAACAGTATAAGATCCTAACACAGGGTAGGATGTTGATGCATATGTAACTTCGGAATGTATTTCACATATATGTATATTGTATTCCTATAGAGATGGTATTATTCCTCTATAAGGAAGTGTCGTCATTTATATTGTAAGTGTCATAACTTATACTTGATGGGTTATTAGACCACCTTATTTGGGGTCGGCCCTGTATAAGTCATGTGGGTCAAAGGGTTATTAGACCACCCTATTGGGGGTCGGCCCACTCAGCATTATGTTATGTGGTTAAGTTCGAGCCTACATGAGTTAGGTAAAAAGGCAAGTCAAGTCAAGTATAAATAGAGTGCGGGAGGCACTCTATTTGCTCACTCACTTCTCACACATGCACTCAAGGAGGAGTGGCGCACTTATGGAGGAGGAGGACTTGCTGCTAGGTTATGGCTATCTCTCTTGGTTGGTTGTATCATTGCTCTATCTATCTCTGAGGAAGTTATTGGGGTTTTTCACCTTTATGGTTTTCCCCAAGTAAATCTTTGTGTCTCTTGTGTGCTTGCATTATTGTCTCCATGATTGATATGCTGTAGATATGCTGTACATGTTGTTCTCTCAGTTAAGATCCTAGATCATATTGAAGTAAATTCAGAAAATTTAACATAGGATTCTAGCTTGATATAGGAAAAACATACCTGGATTAGCATGCTAGCTAGTTATGTCTAACATACCCACATAATGTCTTATGGTTCTCTTCAGTGACTTGTGCTAGTAACCTGCATGTCTCATAAGTTAACCATTGTAGAACCAAGTCATACATACCTCGTAAGTAGATCTTCAATGTGATCCATGACAATGGATGAATCTTTGTCTTCATGTCACCATGATCATATGTTCTTGAAGTAGAACATGATTTGTCTTTCTTGGTGTACCTTTTATGTTAGCAAACAACATAAACCTCATACAACATCACAATGCATTAGTACAATCATAAGTGTCAAAACCTTAATCAATGAATATCTTCTATTAAGGTAATACGACAAGTCTAGAATCAAGATTGCACTGTAATGATATGAAGACAAACATATGATAAACTTAACCATGAAACATACCTGTAAGCCATACCTGTCAAGATTGCTTTTAATCTTCTTATGGAAGGCCTTAGCCTCATCTCCCTCTGAGACAGGAACTTCTTCACTTATGCAGGTGACCAATCCATCTTCTTCTAGGATTAACCCAATCCACTTGATTTGCAAGAATTGGACCTCGAGCTGGATTAGGGTTTGTCAAAGAAACCCCAAAAAATCAAACTTTGAATTTCAAACTTTTGAAAGGATAGAAATATGCGCCTTGATGAGCTGATCATGTTGGTATATTCATAATTTGAAAACTACAAAGTTTCATTCCTCAATTTTTCCTTTTAGATTTCCGGATTCACTAAGGAGGACATTGAATTAGGGTTTGAGTTTCCCAAAGCTTCACCCAACAAAAATATTTGATTCAAAGCTCTAAGCTTCTATTTTTCTGAGGAGCTTCCAACCGTGGTCACAAATTTCCAAAATTCCAATTTTTGCAGAAGCCCTAATTTTCCATCTTTCCGATCAAAGTCCCGAACTGGGGTTTGATCAAGCCCGACCTTCTGCCCAACCAAAAAATCTGATCTTGGTATCTAAACTTCAATTTTGATGAGTAGCATCCAGACGTGGTCTCCGATTACAAAAATTCCAACTTTCTCCGAAGCCCTAAATTCTGGAAGCCATGAATGAAGGTGCTCAAAAATAATTTTGTTTTTACAGAAATATGTACCTGATTGTTTCTAGTGTAACTCAGAACTTTTCAATCCACAGGGTTTGAAAATGTTAGCTGAGATATCCCTACCTATTATCTTTCCATCCCAATAGTTTTGACCTCAATTGGATTCTCTGAGAGATAGCAATGTCGAGTGTCGCAATGTGACTTGTTTATGGGATAATACAGGAGAGCGAACTTGTACAGCGTGCCACGTGTCACTAGTTATAGTTCGGCCTCTAAAAAATTTTGTTGAGATAGTACCATCTATTTACTACATGTCACTCTTTACGAAATTTCATTTGGAGCTTCCTAGCCCAAGTTATGATATTTTTCCCAAGGTCACCTGATTTTGACTCAGATCTGGAAGACGCAGAAACCCTATATTGTACAGATCATAAATCACAAATTACAATTAATTAGAGGTTTTCCTTTGGACACAAGGTACATGGGGATCTTCTATTCTACCTATAAAAGTCTTAGATCCAAAAACTTTGCCAAAATGTATTTGTAGCGAAAGTTCTACGATGACTGGTTTTCTCTATATCAAGCCCTAGCATCGCAATTGCAACAAGTGACATACATGCCATATCATGCCTTCTTTCAGGCTAGCTTTGATACCATGTTAAATTTCCAGAATTTACTTCAATGTGATCTAGGATCTTAACTGAGAGAACATGTACAACAAATCTACAGCATATCAATCATGGACACAATAATGCAAGCACACAAGAGACACAGAGTTTACTTGGGGAAAACCATAAAGGTGAAAAACCCCAATAACTTCCTCAGTGATAGATAGAGCAATGATACAACCAGAATACAAGAGATAGTCTTCTCCTAGCAGCAGAGCCTCCTCCTCCACAGGTGCGCCACTCTCCAAATTGTGAGTGAGAGAATAGAATGTGTAAAATGAGAGAGACACACTCTCTATTTATACACTAACTTGACTTGACCTTTACTCAACTAGGTCGGCCTCAACTTAACCACTTAACATAATGCTGACTGGGCCGACACCCAATAGGGTGGTCTAATAACCCTTTGACCCACATGGCCAACCCCCAATAGGGTGGTCTAATAACCCTTCGACCCACATGAGTTATACAGGGCCGACCCCAACAAGGTGGTCTAATAACCCATCAAGTATAAGTTACGACACTTACAATATAAATGAAAACACTTCCATATAGAGGAATAATAACATCTCTATAGGAATACAATATACATATATGTGAAATACATTCCGAAGTTACATATACATCAACAATGTTCAACCATCCCAAGCAGTGATCTAAGATAGCTGAATGTCTGCTCTGTGAAATCCTTAGTGAAGATATCTGCAGTTTTCTCACCTGGGGGCAATACTGCAAATCTATGATATGGTCATGCACTAGGCCTCTGATGTAGTGCATATGAATCTCTATGTGCTTGGTCCTCTTTCTCTGTACTGGATCACATGAAACTCTAATGGCAATCTGGTTGTCACAACAAATGACAGTAAGAGTACTGAAAGAAATCTCAAACTCAGACAAAATCCCCTACAACCAAACACACTGTGTAGCAGCATTCACTGCTCCTCTGTACTTTGCCTCCGCTGAAGATAGTGATATGGCATTATGTTTCTTACTGGACCAGCAAACAGGGCCACCTCCAAGCATGAATACAAATCCTGATGTGGATTTCCTGTCAATGCTATCACCATCGCAATCTGAATCTGTGAAGCCCAAGAGATCTAGGCTCGAATCTGTAGCATAGTGAATCCCATCACTCTTTGTGCCCTGCACATAATGGAGGATTCTTTTTGCATCCCTCCAATGTAGGTCATGTGGCTGCTCCATGTATCTTGATGCCACACTCACAACATATGCAAGATCTGGTCGAGTGTGTTTCAAGTAGAGCAAGCTGCCAATCAACTGTTTATATAAAGTGTTGTCAAACAATGGTGTAGATTCTGCATCTTCTAGTCTAACTATAGAAAGGAGTGGAGTCTTAGAAGGCTTGCAATCAGCCATATTAAACTTCTTTAGCAGATCAAAAGCATACTTTGACTGACATACCTTGGTTCCTTCTTTTGTTTGAGAAATCTCAAGCCCCAAAAATTGCTTAAGAATTCCCAAGTCACTCATGGAGAATGCTTGGTGCATTGCGGTCTTCAATGATGCTATTTGTTTAGTGCTATCACCTGTGATCGGCAAATCATTAACATATAACACTATTGACATTATAAAACAATCAACAAACTTCATATAGACATTTGGGTCAGATTTACACCGAAAATAAGATTGTGACAGCAGGAAACTATCCATCTTTGCATACTAGGCCCTAGGGGCTTGCTTAAGTCCATACGAATATTTTTTCAACCTGCAAACAAGGTTTGGATCTGATGTGTACCCCTGTGGCTTCTGCATATATATTTTTTCTTCAAGTTCCCCATGGAGGAATTCACTTTTCACATCCATGTGATGTACTTCCCATCACTTGGAAGCTGCCACTGCCAAAACTTGTCTATTGGAGTCTTTCTGAGCTACAGGTGCAAATCTTTCATTATAATCAAGTCCCTGGACCTGAGAATATCCATTTTCTACCAGTCTTTCTTTGTATTTAATGGCTGTACCATCCACTGCACATTTGGTCTTATAAATCCACTTGCATCTCACCAACTTTCTGCCTGTAGGGAGCTTGACTAGCTGCCAAGTTTCATTCTTCTGTAATGACTCAAATTCCTCATCCATAGAAATATGCCATCTAGGATCATGTGAGGCATCCTAATATGTTTGTGGATCAGAATCTATCATCATATAACACTTCTCAGAAAGATAAGGATCGTTCACATTAAGAGTAGTCTCAAACTGTGATCTAGTCCTTCTTTGGTCCTGAGGGTTTCCTGCTAGTTCACCTGCTACTTGCAAAGTTTTTGCAGCCCACTTAGGCCTTGTAGGTGAGTTAGAATCTACAATAAAATGATCCTCATCATCAGAATTATCATAATAAAAAACATCAAGAACATCACTTACTTCTTTTTTAGACAGTGGTGAAGATGGTTCTCCAATTTCAACGCTCTGAGAGGGCTCTTCCTCAAATTGCACACTTCTTTCGATGAATGCTTTATGAGTGGTAATGTTCAGAAACTTATAACATTTGCAGTCTTCTAAATATCCAACAAATAAACATGGTTGGCTTTTGGGATGCAATTCCCTCGTCTTCTCAAGTGGAATCCTAGCCCAAGCCTTTGAGCCAAAAATCCTGAAATGAGAGATGCCAGGTTTGTGACCTGTCCAAGCCTCGAAGCAGTGATACCTTTGAGAGCTTTGTGTGGCACTCTATTCTGAATGTAAGTGGAAAAATTTATTGCCTCAACCCATAGCTTGGGAGACAAATTTTTTTCCTCAAGCATGCATGTGGCCATCTCCTTATGAGATCTATTTTTCCTCTCAGCCACCCCATTTTACTGAGGTATATATGGAACTGTATGTTGCATATGTATGCCTGAAGAAGCACAAAATTGCTGAAACTCTGATTTCACATATTCACCACCATTATCAAACCTTATAACTTTTATATGCCTACCAGTCTGATTCTCAACTAAGGCCTTGAATAACTGAATAACCCAAAAAATTATGATTTTAGCTTGATGAAATAAATCCAACAATACCTGTTGAAATCATCGATGAATGTGAGAATATATTTTGCATGATTCAATGAATCATGAGGGAATGGACCTAATATTTCAGTGTGTGTAAATTCCAATGGTGCAGTGGTTCTCTCAGTGGTGGATCTCCCATACTTATGCTCAGGGTGTTTTCCTAGGATGCAAGATTGACAGACACCTTTGGAAAATTTGATATTGGGAAGCCCTATAACCATCTCTTTCTCATGAAGTCGAGAAAGGTATTTGTAGTTTAGGTGGACAAATATTTCATGCCATAGCTTGCTGGAATCATTGGCATGGGTTAATAGATCAGAAGGTGAGGGGTTTGGCACAAAATGAGAAAACTTGTAAATTCTAGAACAATGATTAGCATTACCAAATGCAATAATTTTTCCTATTGAAATTTCTGCTATCTCAACATCATTGGGGGTAAAGGTTACTCTCTTGGGAATCCCTATATGGGTCATCTGATAGACTGACAGTAGGTTTGCAGCAAATCCAGGGACATATAAAACATTATTAAATAACGCAAACTCGAGATCTATGCTACCTTTTCCTTTGCTAGAAGTTTCAGAATTGTCTCCCAATACAATATTCAGACCACTGGAAGAGCCAAGTGAAGTAAAATACTTACTTGCAGACACCATGTGTCTCGAAGCTCCATAATCAATGATGAATGATGAATATTTTGATGTGATGTCCATCAATGCATGAACTCTTTCTTTATCATCGGAATTTTTTCCTCCATCCTTCATCCTTGCGCTCTCTGGAAGAGAAATGTTGGCTTTCTCCAAGAGTGAAGTCAATTTGTCAATGGTTTTATTCATGCAAGAGATTTCAGGATGAAAGCCCTTGCTGCAATAATTGCACTTTGTCCCCTCATTCTTCTTGTTCAGATTCTTCTTGAACTTGGATGTCTCTCCATTTGAAATATGTTTGCCTTTCCTCTCACGGGTGGACTTCTTGAAATTGCCCTTCTTCTTGCCTTTCAAACCTTCTGAATCTCCAACATTCAGACAACGGTCTTTGGATGGATTTTTAATGGCTCCCATCAAGACCAATTTGTCTTGTTCTTGTGTCAAAGACTCCATGAATTCTGAAAGTGTTGGGCTCTTCCAATTTTTAATTGCTTTCCAGGTGGAATGGAAGGTTGAGACAAAGATTGAATAGTCGAGGCCAAGCTTGGAGAGAATGGCAAAAGCTAATTGCTCATATTTCTTGTCAATAGCACATTGCTTCAGCCGCAAAACAATAGATTTAAACTTGGAGAAAAAATCCTGTAGATTATCAAAATTTTGTAGGCTCAAAGAGATTTGCTCGTTATCCAATTGGTGGCCTCTCAATTCATCGATTTTCCTGAACAATTCTTGAAGTTTCAGCTTGATTGGATGAAGTGAGGCCATCAAGATGAAATAAGAGTTCTCTGGATGTAGTGAGACATAAAAACCCATAGGATTTATCCCTTTGATTATTCCATTTTGATTTCTCTACTGTTGAGGTTGTCTCAGCTTCAGTTGCCATGGTCACCCTATAGAGCCCTTTGCTCCTCAGTAGAATATCCATCTGTGCTTTCCAATAAAAGTAATTGAAAGGAGTGAGGATGATATGCTATTTGTGATCCATTACTACTCTGAAATAAACTTATTGACTGCTTTTAGAACACTTATGGATTCCAAAATGGGCCCTGCAGAGAATAGAATTCACCTGGTGAATTGATCAATGCGCCCTTCCTGAGACTGTTGGATCCTGCAAGACAAGCAATATATGAAAGGGATAGATTCATGGATCTGATACCATGTGAAAATCAGTTCACATCCAAGAACTATTCAAGAAATTACACTCTCTCATCAGAAAAATCTCACACTAGTCAAAGACACAAAAATTATGCACAAGAGTAGATTTATGTATTAACTTATCATGATAAAAATACATCAACCAATCTTATGAAAGTAGTAGGATGGTATTAAATAAAATTACAGTAGAAAATCAAATGGCTAAATATGCCAAAAGAATCTCCTAATCATCAGACTTGCTAAATATGCCCATCCCCCCTAGGTGGCAAGTTGACTTTCCAAATCACTCCAAAATCTCACGAATTCTCTAATTAGTGATATGAAGGTGAAATATGGAAAAAAGTTTCCAAATATAAAATTTGGGTGGAAAATACATTAAGGAGAGTTTTTGGTGTAAAAAACAGTTTCCTAGGTAGACTAGTTTTTCCCTATAGGGGAAAAAGCATTAAAAATCCAGAAGGGCACCTTTTCTCCTCAAATCTTATCCAGAATCTTTAAGGAAAGTGAACAAGTGGCCTAGGTGTCTTTTGGTCCACACCTTGTATGTATTTGAGCCTCCCATGTTGCCTTGTGGTCCACACAATGGCAATTTCCTAATTTATTACATAGAATTAACCAGTAAATGATTAATTGATGCATCATGTGTAAATAAATAAATTGTAGGAAGAATTAATTATTCCAACACATACCCGCTCCAAAATCCAAGAGGACCTCCTCTTGAAAGGAAGGACACACCCACCCAAAAAAAACTCGTCCACTACCCATATGCATATGTGCACACCACCACTAGAGACAGAATATGACACCTCCCCTAATGATTATTTCCTCGAAGGGAGTATGTCTCTCCTCTAGTTCACAAAGTTGAGTGGCTATATTCATATATAAAGGGCTTCAACAAAGTGAAGTTTGTTATTGAAGTGATTCAAGATAATAGTTTTTCTATTCATGAACATATTTTTTAGATTCACTCCCTCTTTTGTATTTATCGATCTCTATATTCATTGGACATTGTATAGATTGTATTTCATTTTCATCCAACCTTGAATTTTTTGTTAGAAGTTTGATTACTTGTCAATTCAATCTCGATGGTTATAAATATTTTTCAATTGATTTTTTCATATTGTCAGGTATTTTTTATGTTTCTAAAATTTCCTCTATATAGGTTCTTGGTTTATTTAAGTTAGACATTGATTATTAAAAGCTATAGAGTGGAACAATGCAAATTTTGTCGCTTTTTTGAGAAATTGCATTACAATGCTTTTAATATACAATGAAGTTTTTATCTATTATTACATTTTCAAATGAAAGGAATGGTTTATTTTGACATGTTAGAATTGAAGGGTTCAATATATCGTAGCCCTTCAAAGTGAAATATGACCCTACCCTTCAAATTTGATCCCTAGAATTAATACTGAACTGTTAAATGTGCCTCTCGGTGCAATTAAACTTAAATTGTAACATATATTTTTTAATATAATATAATATAAATTTTTAATGTAAAATTATTATAAAACAAATCAATATAAACTATATAAACATAATTTATTATAAAATTATTATAGACCTTTCACATGGCCATGGGACAATTATGACATATATAGGGCTATCACCTCCTTTGGCCAGATCTTCAGGTTGGGTGGGAATAGATAAGAAGGAGGTGGTGCAAGTAGTAATAATTTTGAATCTAAACCTTGTCACTCTTTCTTTGTCGATGGGCAGGAGGCAGAATAGCCAACAACTAGCGTTTGCTAAGCATGATTCCACTGTGTTTTCACTTAACTACGTGGACGGCTGACCAGGAAAGTACTTTGATTTTCCCGTCCAGCAGGAGGCATGCTTATCTTGTGTGACATGATATACCCCCTCTTTCAAGTACTTTCAAATTTATTTTCTGCGGTGCTACAGATTTCTTCGTATCCGAGGGTTCATGTTTTTTGTTAACTTTTTCTAGTGCTGGTACTTTAAATTGGATCTACCCATGTTCCTTGGTGCTTACCGAAAATGTTGTCTAACATAGATCTGTCTTCGATGGTTTCTCCCTCCACTAGCCCTCTTCCTTGTTTGGGTATTGAAGGTTCATACAAGGGAAGGCACTAGATTCCAACTAGTGCTCTACTTAGTAGCAAGCTCCCGTATGGGAATTTTTATTACTCAAGTTCTTCAATCCTATCTCGTTATTATATAATGGCATATGGAGGAGTCATGTCCTTGTTGGAAGGACTAGCGGAAATGATGTGAATATCCGAAGAGTGGAGCAGTTGGAAAAGAAAATAGCATAAATTTGACATAAGCTCGAGGAAAAATGCGACAAACATGACTTGGAATCCATAGAGAAGAGAATTGGGGACAACATTGACCGCAAGTTCTCAAAAAATAATGATGAACTGATTGAACGGATGCGAGTGCTCCTCGTCGATCATGCCACAACCAGCCAAGCTCAATGTGATGCGGAGAGGATCCCAACGAATTCAATAGGCTCTGCACAATCCCCTCCAACTGTCAGGACTCCTTCAGGGAAAAAATCAATGGAGATTGATTGAGGGAACCACGGGGCACACCCACCAGTCTCTCTTCTTTATATTTTTAGGATCAATTTTAGTTTTTTTCGTTTTCTGTTAGGTTTCCTTGTCTATTTTTAGATTTTTTATTTTCTATTACTTTTCCTTGTCTAGTTTTGTACGAATAGTATAAGAATAGAAGGGGAGGACCATGTCCTATTTTTCAAAGGACCTTTTGCACATTTTATATAGGAAGGCCTTTTCTAAGGGTTGTACTTTTAGAGGGACAATAGAAGAATGGAAGGAAGGATAGTATCAGACTGACCTATTTTGCAAAGGGTCTTCCATCTATTTTGTATAATTGGGATGAAAGACAGTTCAACTAATTTATCTGGCTGTCTGGTTTGACTGACATCCCTTATGAAATTTATCGGATTAATATAATGTAAGTATTACATGATCAATTTGCACTATTTTGTCGTATGTGTTCTTTTATGCCCGTTTCTTTCTCCATACCAACATGTTTATGCTTTTAAACTAGCTTACAATTTCTGGAACCTTTGTGTCATAAGAGGTTTACATGATTATATGTTTTAATATAGATATTTTTGTTGATAGATTCTAGAGATAGTATGTTTTAACCACTGAGATGTCTTAGGCTATTATGTGATACATTTTGACTAAAATGGTGATGGTCAATGACAATGTGTATCGAGTCCAAAAGTCTTTGTTTATATCAAGTTGACTATGGACTGCCATCATTACTCCTCACTTCCTACTTTTTCCCTGATGCCATTAACAATGGTGGTTTTCTTTGAAAAAGTGTGTAGGAGCCCAAAATTTCTCTATCTAATTCCCAACACTACTCTGATACCAGAACTGTTGGCGGGAAAAACTACCCTATAGTAAGGAAACAGATACTATCAACTGAAAGGGGATGACAGGTAAGCATATTAACTGCGTTACAGAGATGTTCATGAAAGGAAATAAGCTATAGGTCTTGAGAACATACCTTTAGAATGACATTTGATCCTAGCTCTTATTCGATCTTGCGCTCAATCCTCAAGTCCACCTCCCGTTCACTAAACCTGCAATACAAGTACCTTTCTCAGCGTATCTTGGATAATATATAATGATGGAAAAAAACAAAGCAATTTAAACATCCAATATTAACCAAAACAGATCCAAACAAGTATATCACTTCAAATGAACACTTAATTTGGGACAAGAAAGACGCTTCAACCTTTTATTGTCAAATGCAAATTGATGTTACAATATATACCTGACTTGGTGACATGCTCCTGCAACTTGATCCTGGGGTTCTGCTCTTCTCTAGCTTGGATAGCCTCCAGCATAAACTCCTCCAATGCAAGCTTCTCTTTAAAAGTCTCTCAATAACATTCATGTCTCTAACCCCTCTCCTTATTCTTCCCCGTATTTATAGGACAAGAGAAGCAGTTCAGGTCGAGAGATGGTTATGGAGGAAGTTGGGGAAGTTGGGAAACCAATTGCAACTAATCCTCTTCATGAAATTAATTATTTTTTAATCATCTTTTGAGATGTACGCTACTATTTTTCAGTGAACTAGCGTTCAGGGCACTACTATAGTGCTTGTAAACTAACGCTCATCACTTTTTGAATGTTGAGCGCTACTCTGCTGAGGAGGAGTAGCGCTCATGAGGCATGAGCGCTACTATTACACACTGGAGTTGGGTATAGGCGCTAGTCTATTGAAGTAGAGTAGCACTCATATATCAGAATGACATTTTTGGGGTTTTTCCAGTCTTGTCAGGAAGTGGAGTAAGTCAAAGTCTCATCTAGGGTCAACATGCTCCTCCATCCAAGTTGTCCTTTTGTGTGATCAACAGCTCAAGGTGATCACGGATGGAGAGGTGTAGGTTTGACCTATAACAGATGGCCCCTAATGTGTGAGTTCACAGGGAAATGATGGTCAAAATACATTATAATCCAAAGCCAGAGGAGGAGCAAAGAACTACAGAAACAAGTCACAAGAACACCTGAAACAAAGATCAAGGTCAGCAAAAAATTACATTTTTGACATCATATAGATGTGCAGTGTGATGCAACATGATCTCTGATACATAACAAGGAGATGTATATATAACTTGGCCACTTGGAATACAAGCGTGGATCCATGTCAAACTGAGAGATCATAGCCATAACAACAAACTGGATCTATGTCTCATGGAGAGCCGAATATAAGTGAGGCTCAGTCTTGCGCAACTTGGGTGATAACAGAATGAGGTAATGTCATCCAAAATCCCAAGGTATTCATCCAAAACAACTCTAGGTACAAACCCTAACCATGTGAATAGATGAGCTGACAGTCGAACATGGGGGGTATCGTTTGATTACTGGTCATTGATGTATACCATTAACAAACGCGAGGACTTCCACCGATAATGATGATGCGGCCCAAGGTACCAAGTACGGTCTGCCAAGTATGAATAGATGGACTTGGAGTCGAACACTTGGGGATCCTGTCGAAGAAGAGACATTGATGTATTCTCAACATTCAACAATGAGGAAAATTGCCACTGGTGACTGCAATTTCCAAGGTACTAACCAAAACTCTAAACTTCATTCCTAAAGTAAAATGAGTTGATGTCGATGGGAAGAAGTCCATTGGAAGGGAGGCCTTAAGGCATCCTCCATCATCCAGCTCGAGGAACACTCAACTGGTATGAGCTGATATGGAATAATATGTAACAAGACTGACACTAGGATGGATGACACATGAGGTCAAAGTAAACAACAGAATGGTCGACACAGGGTATATCCTTGAACAGTGAGCACGACACAAAGTGACTCAGGCAATTTCCGACATAATGGGGTAAATGATAAGCTTGAAATGTAAGAGACATTATCAGACCCTCCATATGGCTGGAAGAATAACCAACTGGGAGAGTAAACAACTCAGAGATTAGGTTCACCCTGAGGTCAAAAACTAAACCCAACCGACAAGATAGACTCAAGTAGGTGCTGTGTTCAAGGATCGAACTGAATAAAACTGCCTTTGACATTGAAGATATGACACATCTTTCCATCCAATATTCTTTTTAGATAAAAGAATACCTTTCTTGTTGTTTTAATGAGTCCAAAAAAGAATGAAAAACTCAATAGATCCAACCATGTAAAATGTTTAACGAGCCCATGGGAGGAAGACTCAGGACCTTCTTCATTATTTATAGAGTTTGAAGAAGAGATAGAAGATTACTCTATATTACTGATATCTGGATTTTAATATCGAGCCGAGATCTGTTCTTGCTCGCCGGTGTTTTAAATTTTAAGGAGTCTGAAAAACTTAAACAATAACTCCATATATCTGCTCGTGGATTTTAGTATCGAGCCCAAGCAGATTAATGCTCACCGGTGTTTTCCTGTTTATAGAGTCTAAAAAACTTAAACAATCCTCTTTTCACCTATCCGTGGATTTTATATCAAGCCTGGATTGGTCTGTGCTCGACAGTGTTTTCTTGTTTATAGAGTTGAAAAACTTAAACAGTCCTCTACTTACCCTCTCGTGGATTTCACATCGAGCCCGAGTAGATGAATGCTCGCTTGGTATTTTCATGTTTAGAGAGCCTGAAAACCCTAAATAAAGGCTCAAAAAGGTCCTTTTTCGTGCAGTTAGTATCCTCCCCCGAAAAAGTATAAAACAAAGGGAAAATAACTCTTCTAGCGCATACAGAAGTATACCTAGAGTATACCTTTTCCGTAATTAATCCACCTAGGCCCAGAAAAGGGATAATTCTAGACCTGAGTGGATGAGCCTTCGATTACTTTAACGAGCTCGAAGAGGATAAGTTTGCTCGGCAATCTTGTTTAGGTTTAAATAGTCCAAACAAGAGCTTAATATGACTTAAAGGTCAGCTTCTGGGATCATAGCTTCATAATCTGCCAAAACTAGGTCTTCAACAAAATATTAGTTAATGCGACAAAAAATCTCGAATGATATATGAATTTGAACTATTAACTAGTTGACAAGGTCTAACATCGAGAATTTTTAAACTTAGAAGATCGATCCTACAAAAACTTAAGGAAAAATGCGAGCTGGATTAGTATTACACCATATGTATGTTTCAATTGATTAATTAGGTGATTTTGATAAAAAAATTGAAACTATAGAGAACTAAACAATGGTGAGTAAAAAATTAAAATCCAATTCATATATATAACTTCATTTTAAAAATCAATTTCCAATTTGTTTTTGTAGGGCAAAGATTTGGGGCAAACTTGGCATTTTCAAATCTCCGTGGCGATCAAATCAAGCATCCAAACACCGTTCTTCTTCCACCAAGTGAGTTAGAATCTTCCCTACTTGCATATTTATGGTTTAGTTTTTATTTTTTGAGCCAAAAATTGCTTGCCACGCAATGCTCACAACTCTTACTGCGCAGGCGCTACTGTATAACAAGAGCAGTAGCGTGTAAAGGAGATGAGCACTATTATGCTCAAACAGAATAGCACCCATACGTTACTGTGTATTATACACAGTAGCGCTCAAGCCTGAAAACCTAAAAGCATACGCCGAGACTAAAAAAATGTCACTTTTTGTGTAGGATGGTTCTTCAATAAAGGGAGAGAGAACACGAGGACATGGATAGGCTGGCCATGCAAGACCCGGCCACTCTCCATGCTCGTCGAAGATGCGGTTTATTGAAGTTTTACCGAACCGTAAACATAAGGGCCCTAAACAAATTATTTCGAAGACTTATTCAATACTAGGATGTGGATACCAATACTTTTGTCATCTGTGGGCAAACTTTGGAGCTTACAGTTGATGACATTTATTTCATTACTGGTCTCTCATGGAGGGGAGATGTAATAAATCTGAAAGGGTCTTCTCGTGTGGGCATAAGATCTGTGCAAGAGTACTTGAATGCATATTGTGTCGCTGGAGCTGAGAAATCAAGAAGCCAAATCTTGATTTCTACCATTGAAGGCCTCCCCTTGAAGGTGATAGTGAGTATGATTAACCGAGTGATAGGTAGTGCCTCACTACACCTAGCTTCCAGGAACTCTATGCATGTTGGTGTACAATGCTTACACGGTCATGTATATGATTGGTGTACTAGTTTACTGGTGAGCATGAAAGCTCAATTGACAGGTTGTAAATCCGGCACAATGAAGAATTTTGGGTATGGTAGCATTTTGTGTACTTTATTCTTTGAGAGGATGCCTGCTATTAGTTTGGGGATGCCTCTACCTCAGGTTAACCCCCATGATCCCAGACTAGGCTACTGGGGTGACATATTCCTCCACCAGGGTGGTGGGGAAAGTCACTATTGTTATCATACTGATGATTTCTGGGGGTGGTGGGAGAGGCAAGTGCCCACTTTCGAGCAGTTTCCATAAGCTGGATTGGATTTTCGTCATGATCCAGAACTGGTGCTTCCTCCAGGTGGATCCTAGGGAGATATTGGTATGTTTAATTTTTGAGAGTTATTTAATTTTTTCAAACTTTTCAAGTATTTGATTTTTATGAATGAATTTTGAAGTGCTAAACAAGTGTCATATGCAGATCTTGGGTCTGTCCGTCCCGAGGTACATCCTACGATATTTGTGAGGCCAGCTGATATTACTGCATCAGATGCTATTTTGGGGACCATAGAGAGAAAAGTGAGTCGGTTGACTCATGAAGTTCCTGCATGTCGTATGGATCAGATACCTACTGATATGCAAAAAAGATGTAGTTGGGGTGCCCCCAGCATGGCTTAGGGTGTTGCAGAAGATAGCTAGGCTAGTCATATGCTATCGCAATGCAGTAGATGATGATGAGGTCCCTCCTTCTCCATAGGAGAGGGATACATTCTATGTATATATTTTTGAGGCTACTATGCCCAGTTTTGTACTTTTATGGCATGACTTGATAGACTTGTGATCCAAAACTCATATATTTTTTGATACAATATCGGCTATATACAGTATCGGTTATTTACATATGTATGTGTTTGAATTTTATGTGTGCAATGCTGTTCATGAAAGTGTATGATACAAATGCCAGTCTAACACATAGTTTGCTAATGAATCAGCTAATGCGTTTAAATTTCTTGGAATGTGTTCATATATAATAGAATTGAATTGTCTTTCCAATAGTCTAACTCATAGAAATTGATGTAGCAATCCAGGATCTATAATCTGGTAGACACCTGTTAACTGAAATACAATTAGTTGTGAGTCAAGTCTTACCTCCAAATGTGAAATTCCATGACTGAGAGCATCTCGGAGAAGTTCTATAACTGCACTGTATTCAACCACATTATTCATGGTAGGACCCAAACAAACCCCGCCCGAAGAGACAAGTTGGCCAGCGGGTGAGTAAATGACCCAAGCTGCTGCAGCCAACTGACAGGTGTGGCGACTGGCGCCATCAGGAAATCCTAAGAAATGTTCGGTTGACATCTCATACACGAAACAAAAAACACACATAAGATTAACTAACAAGCATAACGAAAACTAGCTTTACAAAAATATACAGCTATGTTACAAGAAAAAGTACGTCAGCCTAAGCATAGTACTTCTTTAGGTAGAGCCCATTTCTAGTCTCGGCCAACTTATTACCTTCGTAATCTATCAGTTCATAGGAACCTTTCTTCAGTACTTTGGAAATTATATAAGGTCCGAGCCACCTGGATTTGAACTTGCCGGGTCCTAGGGGTTCTTTGTCTTGATCCCAAAGTAGGACCAAGTCTCCTTCAATGAAAACCCTAGGTTTGATGGATTTTTCATACTGTCCTTTGACTCATTTTTTGTGGACCTCGTTTGTTGTGAGCGTGTCGCGGCGCTATTCATCTAGATGTTCTAAGTGTAACAAACGTTCTTCTAGTATTGAAGTATCTGGTAGTAGCTGAACTGCTAGTTTTAGCGAAGGAATCTTGCATTCAATTTGTACGACTACTTCTATCCCATGCACAAGTTGGAAGGGAGAGAATCCGGTAGCAGTCTTAATGTTGGCTAGGTAAGCACAAAGAGTCGGGTATAGCATGATGTGCCAGTTATTTTGACTCGCATTAACAGTTCTCTGCAGTATAAACTTTAAAGTTTTGTTCACTGCTTCGACTTGTCGATTCTCCTATGGATAGTATGAAGATGAATGTTCTTGTCGAAAACCAAGCATTGTATACAACTCGACCATCATGCTATTTTGGAAATGACTGCCATGATCAGTCACTATCTCTTTAGGTATTCCGAACCGTGCAATAATCTGATTAAACACGAAATAAGTGACAGTTTCTCCATCTGCCTTGACAGTAGGCATTGCCTCCACCCACATAGTAAAGTAGTCAATGGAAACGATGATGTAATTATGTCCTCCAACCAAAACTGGATTGCAAGTCATGTAGTCAACCCCCCATTTTGTGAAGGGACCTGCTGTAATTATAGGATGAAGAGGAGCTAGGTGTGCCCTCATTTTCTTAGTAAAAAACTGACACGGATGACAGCGTTTCACCGCTTCCACACAATCTTTAAAGATTGTGGGCCAAAAATATCCGACATGCAGTATCTTCTGAGCTGTTGCAAACCCAGAAAGATGTCCCCCACAAGCTCCACTGTGGGCATCATTTAATACTGCTTCAGCTTCTTCTCGAGTTAAGCAACGTCATAAAATGGAATCTACCCCCCATCGATACAAAGTATCTGAGATGATGAGGTAGTTCTTCGCATGGATTTTGAGTTTGTGTCGCTCTTCTCGAGAAAAAGTAGTAGGACACCTCAAAGTCTGGAGATATACTAAGATATCCCTGTACCATGGGTCAGAGGAAGCAATGAGGAAGATATGTTCATCTGGGAATGATGATTCTTCCTCAACGTATTCTAGGTCACTTGGAAACTCTGATATTAACTCAGCGAACACTAGTGATTTCTTCGACTTGGCCGATTGGAAGACCAAATCGAACTCCTGTAGGATTACAATCCATTTATTATATTTCCCACCGATGATTCATCGGGTGAGAACGTATTGGAAAGGGTTGACTTCTGCTATCACAGTAGTAGTTCGTAAAAGTATATAGTGACGAAGCCTCTGTACCGCATAGACCGTGGTAGGTGCTAACTTCTCGACGTGCAAATATTTAACCTCAGGGGCTATCAATGCGCGAAAAAGATAGTATACAACATGCTCTTGGAGCATATCATCTTCCTGAACTAAAACTATACCAATTGTATTAAGAGACGCTACCAGATATAAAAGAAAATATTTTGTGTAGTCTGGTGGGCTCAACAAGGGTGCTGAAAGGAGTGCCTTTTTTAAGGCTTCAAAGGATGCTTGAGTAACCTCGTCCCACATATAGTAGGAGTCTTGTTTGAGTAGCCTCATAAAACCTTTAGTAATTTTAGCATAGTTTATGATAAATCGCCGTAAGAAATTAGACATGCCTTCCAGACTTTGAAGTTGTTGCAAGGTGCGAGGAGGAGGTAGATTTACAATCACCTCTACTTTCAGCGGGTTGACCATTATGCCACGACTAGAGACAATGAATCCCAGTAGACGTCCCGATTTGACACAGAACACACACTTATTAGGATTCAAATGAATTTTATATTGTCGGCATCGTTCAAACACCTGTCTAAGATGAGCTGGATGATCCCGTCTCTTTCGAGATCGTGTCGGGAGATCATCCAAGTAAGGTTCTACTATGTGTTTGATATCATGAAAAGTGAAATTCATTGCACACTGGAAGCTAGCTCCAGCATTCTTCAAGCCAAATGGCATTTTCCGGTAAGCGAAGGTCCCGCATGGGAAAATGAAAGTTGTTTTATGCTGATCCTCAGGTTTTATTTGTGTTTGATTGTGCTACAACATAAAATAAGATAATAATTAAATAATTAATAATTAGGTTAACTAAAGTTAAGTTATGAAATGAGTCGTCTCCTCAACATCAAATGCCCGAGCCATATTTAAGGTAGGGCCATCATTGTAACATATCATCTTTTATCCTATCATCAAATATATTATTCTTACTTATTATCCAATATGAGAGTCGGATTCGACTATTAACTTAGTGAACAGATACGTTCACTGCATTTGGTATCAGAGCCAAGCTTGTAGCCACCAATCTAGGACCTTGTCCAAAACTAGGCCCGTGGCCCAAAGAAGTAAAAAAGAAAAAAAAAGAAAGAAAGAAAAAGGAAAAAGTAAAAGAAAATAAAAAGAAGAAAAGAAAGACAAGTAAAAAAAGAAGAAAATAGAATATAGAAATAATTAAAAAAGAAGTGAGAAGAAGTGAAAAGGAAAAAAAGAAGAAGTAAAAGTAAAGTTTAGAAATGAGTAGAAGTAAAAAGTAAGAGTAAGAAGTGAAACCGCACATGGTTTTAAGGTGCACGTGGTTTTGTGAGAAGTGGGTTTGGTTTTATTACCTAAAAACAAACCAAAAGTGAGATTTGAACTTGGGTGGGGAAGGTAACAATCATTCTTCCCAACCACCTAATCTAGACACAATCCACAAAGAAATTAATCTAAAGCAAAAGGTTAACCAACGTGGAGATTAATTAATATTAGTCCATAATTGTAAAATATTACAATTGTTTGGGAAATAAATAATATTAACATAATAGTATTATTACATTTGAATAATAATAATTATTATAAGGGAAAAGCAATTATTGTTAAAAAAATAAAATAAAATTTGAAGATCGGTTATCATCAAAGAAATCAAAGAAGATCATCCCACCGTCGAAGAAGTCAGAAACCATGGAAGCCAATTTGCGAGAAAAATTAGAAGCCATGTTAAAACGTTATCGAAAAGACAATGAAGAATTGCGCGACATAAATAATAGTTCAGAAATAAGAATTGAATTACAAGAAAGGTACAATGAAATAAAAATCTCTGACCATGAAAGGCGTATAGAAAAATTGTATGCGCAAATTGATGAATTAAAAGCCGAAAATAAATTCAATCAGAGGTTAGGAAATCAAGATATAAAGAAGGAAATAAATAATTACGAAGCAGAAATAATACGCTTGAACAAAATCGTTAGTGACAAAGATGAAGAACTAATGCAGTTACGACATAAATTGGAAAGTCAAGAATCAGAGGTCGGCTAGTGTCGACAACAGATAAAAGTTCTTCAACAACAAAATGACGACTCTAAAAAGACACATAAGTCAGAGATCGTGAAGAGTAATAAAGCATTATCTAACAATGTTGAAGAAATTTTTAGACTAAGAAATCATAACAAGATACTAGTCACAGAAATTAAGTTGAAAAATAGCCGAAAGATAGAACAATCTATGGACGACATTGAAGGGAAACTTCTAGACAAGCAGGAAGAAAATAATTGTATCAGAAGTCATAATGAAGATCTTAAGGAACAACTTAATACATCTGAAGATGACAGAAAATCGCAAGTCGAATTGATCAAGAAGTTTCAAAATGATAACAAGCAGTTAGAAAACAAGTTGGAAAAAGATACAGAATGAAACCTTAAAACCTGAAAAGGGGAAAATAAAACTCCCAACTCAAATCAATGCTCAAAAGACGACACTCGTCAAAGAAAATGACATTGTGAAAATTTCCTATCGACACCCCAACCATAAAAACCGATATTCTGAAAAGTGGGAAATGTCGAAAGACGATGGTACTAATGTGATCAAAGCTCTTAACGACAGATCAATGGGGAATCCCAATAGTTAGCAACAAATCAATTTGGGATGGATTGACCCATCCACATATCGGAAGTTATGCTCTACACTTAGTAGTTCATATCGACATGTATCGTCAGCCATGACATCACAAAGAACAATGCGCCAAAATAATAAGGCTTTGAGGACAAAGCCTTTCTAAGAGAGTGGCAATGCTAAGAACATAAAATAAGATAATAATTAAATAATTAATAATTAGGTTAGCTAAAGTTAGGTTATGAAATGAGGCGTCTCCTCAACATCAAATTCCCGAGCCATATTTAAGGCAGGGCCATCATTGTAACATATCATCTTTTATCCTATCATCAAATATATTATTCTTACTTATTATCCAATATGAGAGTTGGATTCTACTATTAACTTAGTGAACGGATACGTTCACTGCAAATTGTATCCCGAAAATCCATCCATGAAAGAGAACATCTCATGTCCCGCACAAGCATCTATGATTTGATCGATAAACGGTGTAGGATAGTTATATTTCGGACAAGATTTGTTCAAGTCTCGGAAGTCAGTACAGATTCTAATGGTACCTTGCTTCTTATCAACCGGAACGGGGTTTGAAACCCATTTCGTCATGTCAATCGGATAGATGAAACCGGCTTTAAGAAACTTTTCAACCTCTGCCTTGATGGCGGCTGCTTTTCTAGGGTTCACAGGATGGAGCTTTTGTCTCACAAGTTTTGCGTTAGGGTATGTCATGATGACATGCTCCACGATGGCTGGGTCTATACTTGGCATCTCCTCATATGACCAAGCAAAAACGTTGCAGAATTCTTTAAAAAGTTTTGTATACAGAGCGATCTCTTCTGGAGAACAGTCTGCACCGATAAAAATGTTTTCCACGACCCCGGGTTTGGTGGAAATGTTGATCAGAATTGTTCTCGATATGTTAGCCATATTTCCGTCAGCATAAACAGCTCTCGAAGTAGAAGGAAAATATGACAAATCAACCAATCCACCGGGTCTCACAGGGAATTCCCCTCTCTCAATCCTGTCTAGATATGGAAGCATGTAGGACCTGTGGTGCATATGTTCCCATGGTTGGTCCAGGCCCATCATGACTTCTAAGATGGCTTCATCAGATGGAAAAACTGTGTCTAAACAATCGAATGAGTGAGTGGAATTCAGTGACCATGCTGGAGTATAGTCCATATCTGACTCAGCAGAGACTGGCAGAGTCATGATATGTTCCATTGCAGCATGTTGTGTTTCCATATAGGCCACTTCTGCAATGGATGGAGGCACAAAAGGTTCTGACGTAGTGGGAAGGATCCAAGGATCAGTTCTTAAACCAACCGTGAATGTTTCGGTAGCAGTACCCACATCAGAATGCATAAAAATAACAGGGGAGGGGAGGTCGAAAGTGCTTATTAACGACCCATACATCCCTGCTCCTAAACTCTCATTAACTGAGGTGGTATGATCAACTAAGGGAATTGTGGTCTTTGAAGAAGTCTGGTTGTTTCTCTGAGTGAAAGAAAGCTGATCGACTGTAACGACCTTACCTTCAAATGGGAACATAACAACTCGAAAAACTACCGATGCAATAGCTCGCATGGCATATGTCCAGCTACTGCCTAATAACATATTGTACTCAAGTGGAGCATCCAGAACTTCCACTTCTATAGCAACTGTCTTACTGGCCAATGTGACATCAAATGATGGCAAAACTCCATGTGGGCGGAAAGTCCTGCCATCAAATGTAGTAAGTAGTGTGTTAGAAGGGCTAACTCGGGGGAACCCAAAGCTTTCCAACAGGAAATTGGCATTATGCAGGTCGACGTGCCCTCATCTACTACAGCTCGTTTGATGGTCATTGGGCCATGGACGACTTCAATCTGAAGAGCAATGTGGTAGGGAAACTGGTATTTGATATCAGCCATATCGAATCGCGCAAACATGTTAGAGGATTCCATACTTTCAATAGCTTCCAGAAGTGCACTTCATTGTAAAGGACAACTTTGTAAGGCTTTTAAGGTAGACATGGCACAAGGGGTCTGGGCTAAATATTCAACCACATTATAGTTGGAGGCGGCCAGAGTGTTGGGATTGTGCAATGCCCGTTTCAAGACACCTTTCCGGATCTTGGGCATTGGGTCCACAGGTATGTGAAGTGGAGTGGAGGATTCTGGAATCTCTTTATCCTTTTTCTGTGCGTCCGGGGTATAATTCCTGGCTCTCATTTGTAAGAGTGCATCCGAATTAACCATGTTAATAAAAGTTTGATCAACCGTAGCATGTGTAGTGCCCCCAGTGTTGGAGGTGCCAGAAGCTAAGCTCTGCCCCTTAGGGAATGGATCTTTCAGTACGGAAGGCTTCTTTTCTCGTAATAGCTTCTGGGCTTCTTTGAGCAGAGGGCATTGGTGAGTAAGGTGGTCCTGCTTGCAATGTTTACAAGGGAACTTAACCTTCTTTCTCTCTTTGTTACCCTCCTCGGCATTCTCTTTTTTAGGCTTCTGATGGTTCCCCTCTCCTTTCTTGCCCTTCTTCTTGTTATTGGGCTGCCGAGGGCCCTTTTGATTGTTCTGAACCTAGTTGACAGGTTCAGAAGTAGAAGGAGAGGTTGTGACAGAATAAACTTCTGCAGTCGATTGTTTGACAGATAAGGCATGAACCTGTTTGTTCAATGCTTCGAAAGCTGCAGAGTCAGCTGAACCCACTATGCTGTCAGCATGTGGTCTAGGTTTAGGTATACTCAGATCGGTATTCGATAGCGGTGCATAAGGTATGATCTCATATAGTAACCCAGATTGTGCGTAAATGAGTTCTAACTGCTGGGTCCGTAGGATGGCTTCTTCCTCGTTAGATACTCCAGACGTAGCTACTTCCTTAGAAATGTAAGGAAGGAGTGATTTCAAATACCACTCAAGAAGGAATTCTAGAGGTATGTTGGCTTTAATGAGCCTCTTCCGTCTTCGCCACTCCTAAATGTGATCAGATAAATGAGTGGCTTTATTTTTCCTAAATGTAGACAAAAGGTTTGTTCCGGCATCATACCGAACAGGAAGCTGGAAGTAATTCAAAAAGACAGTCGCAAGCTCCCCAAAATTAAAGAATGTAGCTACTGGTAACTCAATGTACCATTTGGCTGTAGCATCAGTTCAAGTCCTTTGGAACAGTCTCAATCTAATGGAATCTTCATTTAATGAATTCGAGGAGCACCATAAATGGAAAGTAGTGACAGGGTCACCAGGGTCTTCACCTGTTTTGCCTTTGAACTTTGGAATGTCTAAAGGTAACTTGGTAGGAACTGGTTGCCATGTAGCGTTATGATACACTGGATCGTTGGTTAGTTTGGAAAGATCTGGCAAATTTAAAGTTTCCAGAAATGGTAAACGAGGTCAGTAAGACGGTACTTGATAAGATGCGGTCAAAAAAGGGGAACCACCCATGGTTTGACCCATGAACTTCTGGTAGGGGTTGCCCCCAGCCATCTGCTGGTAGGGGTTACCCCCAACCGTCTGTTGGCAAGGGTTTCCCCCAGCCATCTACTGATAGGAGTTTCCACCTAGCATCTGTTGATAGGGGTTTCCCCTAGCTACTTGTTGGTAGGGGTTTCCCCCTACCATTTGTTGTTGCAGGAAAGTATTATTTAAATTTCCCCACCCATATGAAAGTGGGTTAGTGCTCTGTGGGTTCATCCACTGTGGCTGGGTGTT
Source organism: Larix kaempferi (assembly GCA_027924585.1). Lineage (NCBI taxonomy): Eukaryota > Viridiplantae > Streptophyta > Pinopsida > Pinales > Pinaceae > Larix > Larix kaempferi. The sequence goes on from BSBM01001286.1 coordinate 1,670,975, forward strand.
AGCCCCACCATATTGCTGGTTAAAAATGTTACCCCCTCCTCCTGAAAATAAGGAAAAAGGGACATTACCTGCAGGCATATTACATTGATTCATGTTGGGACCTGCAAAGGTATTGAAACCAGTGGTAGCTGACGTAGACGGTGTGGTCATGGTACTCATGATAGGCACAGTTCCAGAAGCACTTGGCCCTACAGCGGGTGTGGAAATCCAAGTACTAGGTATATGATATAACAGTTGAAACACAGGAGGTGGCACTAAATTGGCTGTATTGCTAGGTCCAATAGTAGGTGTAGAGGTAGATTCCATAGTTGTTGAACTCGGCATACCTAATGTACTAGTATTAAAACTGAAAGATGGAGTGGACACAGAGGTTGTCTGAGCCGAACTTGGTGTAGCAGTAAAAGGAGGATTTACAATGTTAGTGTTCATACCTATGGTGGGAGTTTGTGGAACTCCCTGTTCACCTCCTAGAGTAGACATCAAATGTCCAAGCAAGAAATTATATGCACTATAATCGGGCTACTGGAAACCAACGGGTAACAGAAGCAGATTTCTAGGATTGGTCAGTGGAGGATTAAAGGGAGTGCTATACTCCGCAAAAGTAAGATCTTCAATATAAACTAAACTAAAATGTCGTTGATCTGGAGTACCCGGTTGTGGTTCCTCGGGAACCTCTATTTCAAGGTTTTCTATTGCAGTTTGTTGTTCTTCAGGAAACTCAATTTCTAGTGGTAGTTCCTCAGGAATTCCTATTTCAGGATTTTTCATTGTAAAAATTTCCTCAGGAAGTTCTGTTTCAGGAATGGTTTCTGAAGAAACAGTGGGGTTTACCCGCTGTCGTCTAGCTGGAGGTAAAGGTTCTATTCTAAGTGGCGAAAGGTTTTGAAGCCTTCTCGATCTACGAAGTTCTTGGTTCTCTGTGATTATATATATAAATAAAAACTAGAAAACCTAGTGGCCACTAAGACTAGGGGGCAAACAGCATGCCAACTAAAAAGTCGTAAGTATGCAAACCAAGCAAATGAGATGCCTTCTGGAGAAGGGTCTAGGATGATGAGGGCCCAGAACAGATCAACGAAGGATGAAGAACAGTTACCCGGGGTCCACAATACAATGACTAAGGGTGCAAGCGCTGGAATCATCCAACCGCCCTCCCAAAGACCTACAAGGTATTTCCTCCCACGTCTGTCCTAGGTATAGCAGATATACCCTCCACTGTCCCCTGTGTATGAACTTATGGTCAGATACTAAGGATACCACAACACCGAAAACTCCTGGAGGAACAGTCTCTGGTCGAATTAGAAGGCGTGGGTAGGGTAATTGAGCTTGAAACTCAAAAGAGTCCCCATACGAGATCCAATCCTGGTATATGCTCGAAACAGAAAGTAGGAGGAGTATTCCCAACAATATGATTTCACAAGACCTAATGCATAGATCCCAGGCAAGCTTTGAGTGAAATGGATTTACTTGTGATAGTCGAACTATGATTTTTGTGTAATATGTGATCTTGAGTGGTTTAAGGTGATTTAAACTCAAGATCCTAACCAAGACTAGTTGGTGTAGTGTATCCCTAAAAAGAAAAAAAAATTCTATTTAATTTTATCAAAGATTTTTAGGGTTGTTATTACTCAAAAGGTAATGCGTTTGTGTGGCGTGGTTGCAACAGAAAAGCAAAAGTGCATAAATTCTAACTTTCGACAACAACACTCTTTTTTATTTTATTTTTTCATTTAAAATTCTTTTCCAAACTGAAAAAACTGAGCAAATCTACTTAAATTTCTTTTTTGTTTTCTTTTGAAATTGTACACAAAATAATCTATTCTATCTTGTAATAAGCCTTATTAATATTAAGCTACCAATTTTTTTGCTTTTTCTGTTATTATAAACGAAAAATAACTATAAACATGGAAAGCAAATAATACTTGTGTGCAATGTGTAAGTATGGCTAAAAATGGTTCCTAAGCTTACAGCTATCAAGGCACTAGCTCAACAAAGACTTGTCCTACAGGTTTTTTGCAAAAGAAAAAGCCTCTATACTCGGAAACAAAGTGGGGAGAAAACAATAGGAGAAAGATACTTAAAACTGGGAATCCAACACAAGAGGACTGACCCAAAGCATCAAACCCTAACAAGACCGCTATACCAAGCAGAAGGTAGGCAAGCAAGCTACCAACCACCCTACTAATACAAGGACTGAGAAATGAATCAGTCTAAAACACTTTAAACACACTTGAAACCAGAAAAGACAACAAGTCACAGAAGGTTGGAAATCAACAAGTTCGGAAGACACCCTAAAGGCTCCAAAACAGACCAAACCCTAAAACAAAGGATAAGATAGATAAAGAGCAAACAAATGTTGCTACAAATAGCGAATGCAAAATCATATAGGTTTGTCAATCAGCCACTTAAAGTCAGGGCAAGAATAAGTGGAAGTGTTCACCAAAGAACAAAACCTAGTCTTCCAAAAGAGTTATAAACAGTCCAAACATTCCACAGGTAACCAAGCGATCTAAAGATGGTAAAAAGACTCAAAGAAAGGTTCTACAACTTAAAGAAAAGTTATAAACCTCAAATACTAGTCAAGGAGATCTAAAAACAAAGTCAGAAGACCACCAAAAAGGCTAAAAACTCAAACAGACCACTAACAGAAGGCTACAGGAAATATACCCTACTGTGCAATAGGGAAACTAGTGCTCCTGAAGAGATGGGTGCTACTATATGTATAGAAAAGTAGCATATGGGCGCTATTGTATGTATAACAAAGTAGCACTCAGGTCTTAAAAGTTAAAAACTGACTTTGAAAAGATGCAAAAAGATTGATTGAAGAAGAGAAAAACAAGCAGGGGGGTACCTACAGGGTTTCTTAGCACATAAAGGGAGTTCAAATGGTTCTGGGAAGACAAACAAGAAAAGGATTCCTAGAGAAAAAACACAACTATCCCCAGCGGAGTCGCCAGTCTGTTGGCGGAAAAAACTACCCTATAGTAAGGAAACAAATACTATCAACTGAAAGGGGATGTCAGGTAAGCATATTAACTGCATTACAGAGATGTTCATGAAATGAAATAAGTTATAAGTCTTGAGAACATACCTTTAGAATGACGTTTGATCCTAGCTGTTATTCGATCTTGCACTCAATCCTCAAGTCCACCTCCCGTTCACTAAACCTGCAATACAAGTACCTTTCTCAGCGTATCTTGGATAATATATAATGATGGAAAAAAACAAAGCAATTTAAACATCCAATATAACCAAAACATATCCAAACAAGTATATCACATCAAATGAACACTTAATTTGGGACAAGAAAGACGCTTCAACCTTTTATTGTCAAATGCAAATTGATGTTACAAAATATACCTGACTTGGTGACATGCTCCTGCAACTTGATCCTGGGGTCCTGCTCTTCTCTTGCTTGTATATCTTCCAGCATAAACTCCTCCAATGTAAGCTTCTCTTTAAAAGTCTCTTAATAACATTCATGTCTCTAACCCCTCTCTTTATTCTTCCCTGTATTTATAGGACAAGAGAAGTAGTTCAGGTCGAGAGATGGTTATGGAGGAAGTTGGGGAAGTTGGGAAACCAACTGCAACTAATCCTCTTCGTGAAATTAATTATTTTTTAATCATCTTCTGAGATGTATACTACTATTGTTCAGTGAAGTAGCGTTCAGGGCGCTACTATAGTGCTTGTAAACTAGCGCTCATCACTTTTTGAATGTTGAGTGCTACTCTGCTGAAAAGGAGTAGTGCTCATGAGGCTTAAGCGCTACTATTACACACTGGAGTAGGGTACAGGTGCTAGTCTATTGAAGTAGAGTAGTGCTCATATCTCAGAATGACATTTTTAGGGTTTTTTCAGTCTTGTCAGGAAGTGGAGTAAGTCAAAGTCTCATCTAGGGTCAACATGCTCCTCCATCCAAGTTGTCCTTTTGTGTGATCAATAGCTCAAGGTGATCATGAATGGAGAGGTGTAGGTTTGACCTATAACAACAACGTAACGTACCCTGGGGACTACTTGTAATACCCCCACAAACATTTTATTATTTTATTTCGAGTTAACATTTTACTCACAAAAGAAATTATTATTTTTGTAAATAGTTATTAAAACTCTATTTGTAACACACACTTATGTGAGAGAATATTTGGCACCACAAACTATAATTTTATTTTTAATAACAAGAGAAACACTTGGAAATACCAGTTGAAAAGGGGACACCACCAGAGACAATGGACAAAATATATCAAATAGATTTCAGTATCAATAAAATCCAATCCGAAAACTCAGCAACTCCGACTCGATCCACAATTTAAGGGATCAAGAGATTGCTTTAGATTTGATTGAGATGGCACAAGACCTAGGAAATAAATTATATAATAGTGCACTAGGATAGCACAAGATGTTGTGTTGTGCATGGGAAGAATTTTATTGCTATTGAAGGTATGATGCTGAGTGTTCTCTGAGATTTGTAAGTCCATCATATAAACTATTACAAACTCTTTAGGAGAGTGCTGCGTGCAGTTGTTGCTAGTCCATTGATCGAAGTTGGTGATCTAGCTCGAGGGTGAAGATGGAAAGTATATTTGGATGCTTGCTTCTATGGTTGGGAGGAACTGTGTAGCTCTAGGTGTTTTCTCTCCTTGATTTCCATGTAAGTACTCTCGTTTTGTTATGAAATGGTAGGAATTTGTAGCATACATGTCGCAGAGTCTTAGGGAAATTGTTACAGAATTGTTTTAAGAACTGAAGGGGCATTTTCGTTTCAGTACAACCTCTTCTTCCCCTCCGCTAAAATTGAAATGCTATTTTTTTAACACTTTCCTTTTGAGCGATGATAGCGCATAGTAGGGTGAACTATTTGCATTCTCTGAGAGAAGGGAAAGGGGCATTACCCTGGTTCTCCTTGGGTCACTCTTAAAGTACTTCTTTTTCAGATTCATTTGATGGCTCAATGCCTTACAGCGTGTTCACATACATAAATTACTGAATATGCATATCTGGGTGGGGTGCAATCCCAAGTTTTTTGCTTGAAGTTGTTTGATATATAATCATTGCTAGTACATGAATATATTGATATCACATCATGATTTCATAGCTTGGCATTGCTCTTTTTATGTTGGTTTAGCGATTTCTTTGAGGAAAGACATAGTCTTAAGGACTGTGTGATATTAGATTTTTTTTTGTAAGCAAATTTTGTATTATATATAATGAAGAAAATTTACATTTAAAAAAAATGGGCCAATGTTGATGTATATGTAACTTCGGAATGTATTTCATATATGTATATTGTACTCCTATAGATATGGTATTATTCCTCTATACGGAAGTGTCATCATTTATACTGTAAGTGTCGTAACTTATACTTGATGGGTTATTAGACCACCTTGTTGGGGTCGGCCCTGTATAAGTCATGTGGGTCGAAGGGCTATTAGACCACCCTATTGGGGGTCGGCCATGTGGGTCAAAGGGCTATTAGACCACCCTATTGGGTGTCGGCCCAGTCAGTATTATGTTATGTGGTTAAGTTAAGGTCGACCTAGTAAAGGTTATTAGGCAAGTCAAGTCAAGTATAAATAGAGTGCGGGAGGCACTCTATTTCATCATTATATTCTCTCTCACACTCTCGGGAGAGTGGCGCACTTGTGGAGGAGGAGAAGCTACTGCCAGGAGATGTCTATCTCTTATGCTTGGGTTGTATCATTGCTCTATCTATCTCTGAGGAATTTATTGGGTTTTTTCACCTTTATGGTTTTCCCCAAGTAAACTCTATGTCTCTTGTGTGCTTGCATTACTGTGTCCATGATTGATATGCTGTAGATATGCTGTACATGTTGTTCTCTCAGTTAAGATCCTAGATTGGATTGATGTAAATTCTGAAAAATTAACATGGTATCAGAGCTAGCCTGAAAGAAGGCATGGTATGGCATGTATGACACTTGTTGCACTTGCGATACTAGGGCTTGATATACCAAAAACCAATCATCATAGCACTTTCACTATAAATAAATTTCGGCGAGGTTTCGGGGCCTGAAAATTGTACAAGACGAATCTGAGATCCCCATGTACCTTGTGTCCAAAGGATAACCTCTAATTCGTTGTACTTTGTGATTTAGGATCTGTACAATATAGGGTTTCTGCCTCTTCCAGATCTCAGTCCTAAACAGGTGACCTTGGCAAAAAGGTCATAACATGGGCTAGGAATATCCAAATGAAATTTCATAAAATGTGATAGGTGGTGACACTAAACTAATGACACGTGGCACGCCGTACAAGTTCGCTCTCCTGTTTTATCCCATAAACAGGTCACGTTGCGACACTTGGCATAACTCTCTCTCAGAGAATCCATTGGAGGTCAGACCTGTGGGGTTGGAAAGATGACAGGTTGGGATATCATAGGAAATGTTTTCAAACCCTATGGATCGAAAAGTTTGAAGTTACACCAGAAACAATCAGGTACATATTTCTGTCAAAACAGAATTATTTTTGAGCACCATCATTCATGGCTTCCGGAATTTAGGGTTTCGGAGAAAGTTGTAATTTTTGTAATCGGAGAATACGGCTGAATGTTACTCATCAAAATCAAAATTTAGAGACCAAGATCAGAATTTTTGGTTGGGCAGAAGGCTGGGCTTGATCAGACCCTAGTTCGGGACTTTGATCGGAAAAGTCAAAAATTAGGGCTTCCGTAAAAATGGAAATTTTTTAAATTTGTGACCATGGCTGGAAGCTCCTCAGAAATTTAGAATCTTAGAGATTTGGATCAAACATTTTGATTGGGCAGAAGGGTGGTCTTTATCAAACCCTAGTTCAGGGTCATGTCTAGTGAATCCAGAAGTTTTAAAGGCAAATTTGAGGGGTGAAACTTTGCAGTTTTCAAATTCTGACTATACCAGCTTGATCAGCTCATCAAGGCGCATATTTCTATGCTTTCAGAAGTTTGAAATTCAAAGTTTGAATTTTTAGGGTTTCTCTGACAAACCCTAATCCAGCTCCAGATCTAGTTCCTGCAAATCAAGTGGATTGGGTTAATCCTAGAAGAGAATGGATTGGTCACTTGCATAAGTGAAGAACTTCATGTTTCAGAGGGAGATGAGGCTAAGGCCTTACATAAGAAGATTACAAGCAATCTCGATAGGTATGACTTATCTAGGTATGTTTCGATATTTGTTCATGATTAAGTTTATGGTATGTTTGTCTTCATGTTATTACGGTTAGTACAATCTTGATTAAATTTAGACTTGTCGCATCAACTTAATAAAATTATGAATGCATAATAGAAGATATCCATTGATTAGGGTGTTGACACTTATGATTGTACTAATGCATTATGGTGTTGTAGGAGGTTTATGTTGTCCACTAACATGAAAGGTACACCAAGAAAGACAAATCATGTTCTAGTTCAAGAACATATGATCATGATGACATGAAGACAAATATTCATCCATTGTCATGGATCACTTAGAAGATCTATTTACGAGGTATGTATAACTTGGTTATATAATGGTTAACCTATGAGATATGCAGGTTACTAGCACAAGTCATTGAAGAGAACAAGAAGACATCATGTGGGTATGTTAGACATAACTAGCTAACATACCAATCCAAGTATGTTTTCCTATATCAAGTTAGAATCCTACCTTGTCTTAGGATCCCTTATATAAGTATACTTGGTATGATTGGTTATGTTTATTCATAAAGTTAGAAAGGTAAGTAATCAAGGGTTTATGCATTTTATGTCTCTTATCTTGATTGATGATTTAACTAACCTATGATCAAATAAGAATATGCATGAATAAAAGAAGACTTCCCTGAAACCTTGAATACTAATGTTTATTATCTGTGTTTGAAATGATCATGACTATACATGTTTAAGATTATTGTGTTTTGACAGTATTAATATTATACTAATGAATGTGTGATTATGTATGAGACCTCGAGGATAACAAAATGATGATACTAATAAGCATGCATAGTGATTGATATAAGTTCAAGGACAGGTAATCCAGGAAGCAAAGATCAAGAGGGAACACACTCCAGTTGTTCCTACAAGGAAGCAAAGATCAATAGGGAGCACACTCGAGTTGTTTCTGCAAGCAAGCAAAGATCATGAGGGAGCACACTCCAGTTGTTCCTGCAAGGAAGCAAAGATCAAGAAGGAGCACACTTCAGTAGTTTCTGCAAGGATGCAGATATTCAGAGGGAGTTGACCACTTCTCACAATCCACATCAGAATGGAGTTGCAGAAAAGAAGCAAAGACTGAGAGGGAGTCAACCCAACAAACAAACAAAGATAAGTACTTGAATTATCATTCCTTGCATATTTTATTGTTTAAATAATACTGTTCAATAATGTATATACTCATCTTCCTAGAATTAGGTTGTGTATTATGCATATTAGAATAGTTGCATTGATGAACATTATACTACTAATATACATGGCTAAGTGGCCTATGGCACTGTACAACATTCTATTGCTACTTATCTAGAATGAAACCTCTTTGCTGACATCTTGGGAGTTTTGCACACTCTTAACAATGTTCTGGTAGAGATTGGAAGGCGTCTAGAAAGTTACGGGATATGGATAAATGTTGTATTGAAGCATTAGCTAAGATAATTGCATGATTGTATGACATATTTCTTTATGTGTAAGAATTTGTTCTGAAAACTATGAGATGTTTTCTAATCATGCAATTTAACTTGTTGTGCAGGAAAGATTGTATACCATCACCTACAAAAGAAGGACTAACACATTTTTTTAGCAACAAAGTTATCTATTGAAAACATTGAAGATATTGAAGTTCCTAGGATCTGGGAAGAATGCCATGATCGAGGAGTACCAGTCGATCATGAAGATGTTTGGGATGCAGTCCCAAGGCCTGAAGGGGAGTCTGTAGTGACTTCCAAGAGGATCTACAAGATCAAGCATGTTGCAGGTGGTAGCATAGAGACTTTTGCTCCTGTAGCCAGATACACTTCCATTAGATCAGTACTTTCTCTGCTCTAGTGATGAAATGGAAGATACACCAAATGGATTTCAAGATAGCTTTCTTGAATGGTGTAGTTGAAGAAGAAGTGTATGTGGAGCAACCACTTGGTTCTGAGACACATGATAGGGAGTCATATATGTGCAGAACTTAGGATAGACAGCTTTCTATCAAGTTTGGGCTTTACCAAGAGTAAAGCGGATTCCAACCTTTACTACAAGGTTGAGGAAGGAAATCCAGTGATACTACTTTTTTATATGGATGACCTATTTATTACAGGTGAAGATAGATTGATTGCCGACACGTAGTGGAAGCTTGCTGCCAAGTTCGAGATGAAGAACTCATGGATGTCGCACTATTTTCTAGGTATGGAGGTGTGGCAAAGTGCAGATGGAATCTTCCTTGGATAAGGGAAGTATGCAGTAGAGATCCTGAAGAGGTTTAGGATGATGGACTGCAAGGCCACGGCCACACCTATGGCATCAAACCTGAAGCTTCTGTGTGATGCTTCATCTGAGCCGTTTGATATCACTATGTATCGTCAGGTGATTGGGTCCTTGATGTACTTGACGAACACAAGGCCATATATTTGCTTTGTGGTGAACACATTGAGCTAGTTCCTGACGGATCCGAGGAGTGTTCACCTGGTTGTTGTATAGCATATTCTGAGGTACCTGAAGGGTACAGTTGATTATGGGCTCAAGTATGATGCGAATAAAAAGTTTAACCTACAGGGTTATGTTGATTCGGATTGGGCAGGCAGTGCTGCATATAGGAAGAGCACATCTAGGTGCTGCTTCAGTATGGGATCAGGTGTGATCTCTTGGTTTAGCAGGAAGCAGTCTTGCGTAGCACTGAGTATAGCCAAGGCTGAGTATGTTGTAGCATGTTTGGCTAGTTGTGAGGTAGTATGGCTCTGGAATCTACCGTCTGATTTATTTGATCTCCCACAGGAGGCTACAACTATATTTTGTGACAACCAGAGTTGTGTGAAGCTGTCTGAGAACCCAGTGTTCCATGACAAGTCGAAACACATTGAGATCAAATATCACTATATCAGGGATATGGTGCAGAAAGGAGCAGTGAAGCTCCTGTACGTTGCGACAGATGAGCAGATTGCAGATGTGCTGACGAAGCCACTAGCCAGAGTGAAGTTCGAGTACTTCAGAGAGAGACTTGGCATTCCTCAGATCGATGACACTTCGAGGAAGAAGTGATGGACACATTTTCTAAATCCATTCCAATCATGGTGGAAGGAGGACCCTTCACATGGCTATCAATGTAAGAGTTGGATGATGAGCATTAGGATGATGTTCTAGTTTCTGCTCTATATGATCAGTTGGATCATTTATATCTATGTATGTACGTATCATGTTGGATGTTGGATATGATCAATTGGATCATTTATATGTAAGCATCATGTCGATGCTGGATATGATTAGTTGGATCATTTATATGTATGTATGTATGCATCATGTTGATGCTAGATATGATCAGGTAGATCATGTATGATCAGTATGATCATGTAATTATGTATATCAGATGGATGCATTGTATGATCAGGTGGATCATGTACGATATGTATCAGGTAGATACTGTGTATGCATCATATGGATATATTGTTTGATCAGGGTGATCACAGATGACGAGCTCCAGGATGTTGCTCCATATGATATGCATCAGGTTGATGCTATGATTATAGGGATGATCACAGATGATGAGCTTCAGGATGTTGCTCCAGATGATATGCATCAGGTTGATGCTATGATGATCGGGAAGATCATAGATGACTAGCTTCATGATGTTGCTCCAGATGATATGCATCAGGTTGATGCTATGATGATGATGAGGTTGATCATGTGATGATGTACATCAGGACGATGTATGGTGACTATCAGTTTGATACTCTGTGGCCATGGATAGATTGTGCAAGTAGCATAGAAAATATCCTGGGATATCCTATAGTCTACGCTAGGATGCACTTTCGAGGTTTTGCTACAGGTAGCATAGAAAATATCCTTTAAAAATTAGACAGGTAAAGTAGTGTTGTTAACACCTAAAAAGTGCTCACTAGCTCATTTCCCTATTCACATGACCCATTTGTCCACTTTTTCACCATCAGAGCCTCTGAAACCAACAAAAGGTCACCAAAAGACTTGAGTACACCCCTTTTTCCATTAAAAAAGATTATTTTTCCTGAAAAGCATAAAAAACCCTCAAAAAGGGTCCAAATTCCCAAAAATATTAAAAAGGGAATTAAAATATTATTTTTATTCAAAAAAAGGAAAAAGGAGGGAAAAGTACCTAAACCATGTTGGTCAATACCATTTGGTTTCCACAAAACCACAAATGGTATTCCCCACCACCAAAACCTATAAAAAGGTGGTAGGGGCTCCTCATTTCAGATCCATCCATATTCCTATCCTCATGCTGCCAAAATCTCCCTTGAGTATTTGGCCATTGTAGCAAGACTTGGAGAAAGGACCCATTGGAGATTGGAGCTGCTCACCATTGGAGCCATTCAACAAACCTTCATCACTTGGAGGTATTGTACTTGCAAGCATTTGCTTGCCCCATTGTCAATACAAAAATTCTTTAATATTTTCTTGTTCTTGTTTTTAAAATATTTCCATTATTTGCTTATATTCTTGCATAGATCCATGATTAGTTTAGTTTAGTTTAGTTTATTATTATTTAATTCTATTGAAACTGCTGCTACTAGTTAGCAGGTGCCCATAGCACTAAGCCTGGTTGCAAAACCGGGCCAACAGTTTTTGGCGACTCCGCTGGGTTTTGAACAATAGATCTCTAGTTTTGCTTTTAATCTTAGTTTTTTATTAGTTTTTAACCTTTAGATCCATAGATCTGCCATCTTAGACAGCAGATCCATTGCTGCTCTAAGTTTTGGCCACATCTATTGCCATTAATAGCCCGGAATTAACAATTTTTGGGTTCTTTTTTTGGTTTCCATGCACGGCCTTCGCCTCGCAGTTTTTAGCCTGACAGTCGCGCGGTCCATCGCGGCTTTTGGCCTTTTTTCCGCGTGGTTCACCGCGGCTTTGTCGCCGGTTTCCGCGCTACACATCACGGCATCGCGACTGCGCGGCCCTTTTCCGCGCGGTTCACCGCGACTTCGCGGCCTATTTGCGCGCTGCACACCGCGGCTTCGCGGACATTTTCTGCGCGGTCCATCGCGACTGTGCGACCGAAACCCGCGCGGTCCATCGCGGCTTTTCTGTCAAAACCCGCGCTGCTAATTTTTTCATTCGGCCATTCCGATTTTAAAAATTAATTTTTACTGTACTTCCTGCCCACATAGCACATTTTTTACAGTATTAAATTCTGCATATTTTACAGCCTTGAAAATTTTTTTACTATTTAAAATGCATATCTAGAAATCTTTTTAAAAATTTTTCAAGAAAGTGAAAGAAGGACTTATTTCTGCATTTTTATCTAGATTAAAATTTTTCCTGTTTACTTCTTTAAAATCTTGCCCTTAGCAATTGACTTGAAAGAAGAAGTCCATTTATTTCTTTAAAAGAAGTCTATTATTTGCTTTCATAATTCAAAGGATCCATTGTTTTTTGAGTTGATATTTGCAAAAGCATTTAATTTCCATTTATTTGAAAAAGTCATAAATATTTGCTTTTTTATTTTCAAAAGCTCCTTTGTTTTTCGAAAATTTCCTGAAAAGCATTTCCCTTTTTTCAAGTTCAGTTTACAAATACCTCACGTGCACTCACTCGATCACTTAATTGAACTGAGCCTTAAAACATACACTAATTTCAACACACTTTTAACCCCACTTGGGGAACACTAAAAGAACTTTTGTAGCTAGGTAGTATTGGGGGGATAGGTGTTCCAATAACACCCCTCAGTTATTACATCTGAGACATAGAAGTTGTCCAATTAGGGAGCTAAAATCTCTTAGTACTTTTTGGCGCGGTCACAACCGGTTTGTGGGAAGGCCTCTCCCCTAGGAGGGTTGAAGTCGCGAGGATGGTTCCGGAAGCCTGAGTGGAATACCGAAATCCATTCAGTAACCGAAGGGCTACCATTCGCAGTTCTCGGGATATCCCTGTATTGGGATATTGCGATCAAAGGACCAAACGGCAGATTTACCTTTTCTCGACGCGTCATGAACGGAGTATCCTAGTAGCCTTTCTTTAGGATTGATTACCCGGTGTCCCTCCCGGTAGGGGGATATCTAGCCGTTGTCTCAACACTCATATTGTCTGACTTGGATTTCATCACCTTGCAGAGGATATCGTTTGTTTGAGTCACAATACTTTTAGTTAGGTGTTTGCATGATTCAACCCACCTTTGGTCTAGTTACACCTATTTTTTCTAGAAGTCGTTTGCATGTTGGTACTCTGACCATTTGTTGCATTCCTCCACTTATTGTAGCACAGCTGCTAGAATAAGTACCTTTTTTGAGGTTGATTTTTTTGGCCTGAGAGCCTTCTTTTTTAACTCCCCTTCTTGCACCCTTGGTTGCATTAGGGTTTTGAGTCTTTTATATATATATCACCACCTGATACTTAAACAAATTTTTTACACAAAAACTTAATTCTCACCATTGAGAATTTTAGACGCTCTCGTCGTCTACAGGGCGAAATCCTAGAGTTTAGTCCACTTGGCTCTCCACGTCACGGACGCAGAGCCTTATCCCTTGATTCGACACATCGTCAGTCAACTAGACAGTCATCCGATTCTGACAGACCTCAAGTCACATTTGATTTGGAGGTAGAATCCGAAAACCCCACAGAGTTACCACCAACCACCATTATGGCTGGAACACCATTTGATCCACTGTTTACCAGCACCATAGTTGAGACATCCATAGACCCTTCTGCAGCGGTGCCATCCATGGCAACGACCACCCCCCTGGGTATGCCCAACATGGGCAACACTCCACATTTAGGAATGCCCAACACAGGGCCACCTCCTGTTATAGGAATCCCCAACACAGGGCCACCACCTATTATGGGTATGCCCAACATAGGGGTCACACCCCCTCTGGTTTGCACAAACCCTATCCCAGGAATCCCCACTGCTACTCCTAACCCAAGTGTAACCCATGTTGCACTTGGAGGCGCTGGCCCATACCAGACTACACCTATTGGAGGGCACATACCCTCCATACCTAGCATACCTTTAGGTGCTGCTGGACCCCCACATCATACCACAATGACTAGACATGTCCCGATCCCAGTTACTGCGTCTGCTAGTTTACCATACATGGTGAGTCTGAACCTACCAGACTTAGCTAGGCTCACTAATGACCCCATCAGACACGATCCTGCGTGGCCTCACATGCCCACCAAACTCCCCTCAGACATCCCTAAGTTTGAGGGTAAGACGGGTGAAGACCCCCAGAACCATATCATGTCCTTCCATCTATGGTGTTCCTCCAACTCCATAGTGGATGACTCTATCCGCCTCCGGCTCTTACAGCGCACCTTCACTGGCTCTGCAGCCAAGTGGTATATTGAGCAGCCCCATGGGACACATGCCACCTTTACCTCCCTTGCCTCGAACTTCCTGCAGTTTTTCCAGTTACCTGTCCGCTATGATGCAGGAGTCGAGATCCTACTGTCTTGCAGACAGAACACGGCCACCCATATCACTGACCACATTCATGAGTGGCGTCGACGCCGAAGCCTCTTCAAAATCAAGTTAGACGACCGTATCTGTTTAGATTGGTTTCTAAAATCCCTCCTCCCGCTCATTGCGAAGGATGTGGCATCTAAAAGACCCCAGTCTGAAGAAGAGGCCATCCTCAAAGCCCAACAGTTTGATCTCATTTACGCCCTGTCGGGTTATCTATACACAATCATACCAGACGCCCCATGATGCGACTCTTCACGCAGTGACGCGCCGGGGGCATCTCATGCCGCCGATGGCATTATTGGCCAAATCACACCCCAAGCTAAACCTTTCAGCATGGTGAGCACCATGCCCACCCTAGACCTCTCTAGGGCTACATCCAGTTCCGGAGCAACAACTTCTTATGCTCCAACAAACGAAACCCATCACATTCATGGACCCTCTTGTCCACAACATTGCTATGGGCAAGCGCCATCAGCATATGTACCTCCTACATACTATACTCAACCTACCACAAAGACCCCCATGCAGTTCCCACAATAGCAGATGCATTACCCACAACCAGCTGCACCAGCTAATCTCACACCTCCAATAGCTCAGGGGTACCAACAACCCCAACAGGCAGCTGGACCACCTCCAGCTCCACCTGCATACTACCCACCGCAACCTGCTCCCGCACCTGCGGCTCCTCAGAATCCCCCAAATGCTCAAGGGCATGTGTACGCACAACAAAATCAGCCCCAATACCAAAATAACCAACGCAACTAGGGTGGGAAACTAAACCGCGGAAGAGGACGTAACCGTGGAAACAACCAAAACCATAACCAAGCTCCACAACCTACCCATCCTCCGCAAAACAATAACGTGGTGCCTGCTCATCAGAATCCTGATCGACCACCTAAGCAAGCCAAAAATGCTAATTTATGAACAAACCATCCTTGTTCTATTTGCGGTGTCTATGGCCACTATACACACGCTTGCCCACATCTGGAGAGAGCTCGGCAACTATGGATAGATGACGCCCATCGTCAAGGGTAGGCGGATCCTCAGCCGCCACCCAACCCTCCACCACCTCAACAACAACCTTTGGTGCTACAAAACCCTTTTCCAACACAAGGAGTGGTGAACACTCAGTCGTTAGCCCCCCCACAAGGCAACCTGCAACCGAAACAAATCACTTACGCCGCTCCTGATCAACCCATGTTTGATTCAGGCACTCACCACTTATTGATGATGTCCACTGCCGACGTCAATATCCAAACCCGTCGGAACCAGTATGGCCCTACCTCCGAAGCCCCCCCCCGCCAATAAGGATACTAACGCTCATCCCACCGATCAGACGTTACGGATACCACCTCTTCCACTCGATGGCGCATCTAAAGCACCTCGTTTCCCACTCCTCTGTATCAACAACAACCCCAATGCACGGGCTGCATCAAATTACAACATCGTAGATGACCTAGCTCAATCTCCCGCAGCCATGTCTGCGTTAGAAGTCTTGAAAAAATGTCCTACGCAGCGCAAGACTTTACTTTCCGCCATTGGGGCGATTGACCCAAATGATTCGAAATTGATGACCTTTGATTTGGACCAGTCTGAACCACGTCTACCTTCCACCATAGCAGTCCAAGTTTTTGTTTCTATTCGGAATCTTGTCATCCATCGATGTATCATCGACGAGGGTGCGTCCACATGTGTCATGTCCACATTTGTTTGGCAGAAGTTGGGATCCCCTACTCTCCAGCAATCCACCACTGCATTGCGGGCCTACGACGGTCGGTCATCTCAACCTCAAGGTCTACTACCCAAGGTCCCCGTCCAGTTGGGTGGGAAAACTGTGCTCATCGACATTGAGGTCATTAATGCTCAACTCGATTATAACCTTTTACTTGGCCGTAGTTACATGTACGCCATGAAAGCGGTGGCCTCATCCGTTTTTCGTACCATGATGTTCCCCCACGAGGGACGCGTGGTCAAAATTGACCAACTCACCTACTATGATCCCAATGCCCCTGCAGCACCCGAAAATGTTCTTCCCATGATTGAACAACCCGCTTCTAGTGCAACTACCTCCTTTGTGTCTTCTATGGGACCCGGACTTTATTCAGATACACCAATGACCTCTACATTCCAGGCCATTCCACCACCGTCACCAGAGACCCATGTCGCAAACCTCTGTACTATTTCACAGAATACACAAACACCCGGTAGTCAACCACCATTGATCCCTAGTCACATCGGTGTTACGCCCATCCACACCATCCCCTTTCTATTTCCTCCTTCGGCTGTAGTAAGCGCCCCGATTATGGCTACCCTTAGTCTCCCCGGGTTAACATTGGGATTACCCGTGTGGTATATTTCGCCTCCCGTTCCACCGTCGACACCAAATGTCATCCTGCAACCGGTGCAACCCATTGTTACTTCTACCCAACCTCCTCTTGGTGTCATAATCCCTTCGTCCTCAACGAATCCCCTTCCTCTTGTCAAGCCCACTAGGGGCAGAGGTCCACAACCATACACTGCTGTACCACCTCCTAAGGCAGTTAAACCCCCACCCGTGTTTCGTGCTCCTCCTAAATGATCGTTGTGCGATGAGTTAAGCCATCCAACTCATCAATGTCCACAATTACCTGCATTACAGGAACACATGCAAATGCTTGACGACGACCCCAACATCCCGGTTGTCAAACTCGACCCAAACCCTAAGCCTCGTGATAAATCACTGCGTACCAACCACCCTTGTGCGATATGCGGTATTTATGGCCATTACTCACATCACTGTCCTGATATCCCAGATTATAGAGCAGCCTTGTACGAGATGAATAATGTCGACCTCGAGATATCCCCCCCTCTCATTGAGGAAATTCATCCCCCACCATCTTCCTCCTCAGAAGATATTAACACAATTTACGTGCTTTCCAATGGAGATCCCTTTGTCCGGTCGACCCCTTCCATTGATCCCTCCGAACCACATATTCAACCTTTTCAAATCAAAGAGGAAACCGCATGTCCAAAGCATGGGGGCAGGCCCAAAACCTTGCCTACTCATCACCATCGTAATTCTCATCGGAGATACTGGGGGCATCCACCCCACAAAGGGAAACACCCATCATCATATCATCACTTCAGTATGCCACCACGGCCCACAGCCTCATGGTATACCACCCCGCCAGCAATTTCTCAATGCCCTATTGATCTCTCTCTGAGACAACATCTACACCACATTGACACCTCTGAGTTAGGGGGCATAATAGATTACCTCGACCTCGGGATAGGGGGCATGATCAATCATTTTGAACCTTCCCCATCATCTCTATCTCAACACCTCAATGAGACCATCATTCAAACCAACACATATGTGATCCACAATCACAAACCCCATGCACATAGCATGGGGGCAGGTCATTAACCCTGCTCACTTTTTCATATTCGTGATCTCAACCATTTTTGAGGTCACGTGTCACTTGTATATTTCAGTTGATTTGATACACCTAGTATTTTTCCCCCACGGGTCATCATTTCTCCCCACCACTGCATCCTTCGCTTGGTCGGATCACCTTTATTTGTAGCCATTTTTTAACCTAGTTCTTTCCTTTAACCATTCCGGAGTCCTTATGACCTCCGTTTTTCACACCATTTGCACTTCCGGATTCATATTTCCGCACTCGTGATGATGCTTGAGATCATTTCTCGCTCTCACACCCATACTTTTCGGCCATTTTTTCAAAATGCCCTCTCATTGCCTCGGTTTGCGTGCCACAAAGCCGCAGCGCCCTTTTGACAATCTTTATATCAACGGATCCAGTATCCCGCACACGTGATGATGCTTGAGATCATTTCTTGCTCTCACCTTTACATTTTTGGGCATTTTTTCCATACCCCCTCGTCACCTCGGTTTGCGTGCCACATCGGCCGTTCTCCATTTTGGACGTGTCATACATCACCGGATTCAGTTTTCCGCGCTAGTGATGATGCTTGAGATCATTTCTCGCTATCACGTCCCAATTTTCAGGGCATTAGTACACCCCTTTTTTGTTCGGTATAATTTTATCCCTTTTTCGGGCCGAGCAACCACTTTTACGAAAAAGGCACTTAGGGAGTTTCTGTTAAGCTCTTTTCTGACTCCTAAAAATAATGAAAAGATTGTCGAGCAACCTTGCTTCCTTTCATGCTCGTTAAACATATCTGAAAGGGCGTCTACCTGGTATAAGTTTACCCCTTTTCCGGACCTTGTAGACTAATTACGAAAAAGGTATACTCTAGTCACATCGGCTAGAAGAGTTCTCCATCCGCATCATTTTATGCTTTTTCGGGCCTTGGAGACTAAACTTACGAAAAAGAAACACCAATAGAGTCCACTTACCATTTTCAGACTCTGTAAACATGAAAGCAACCATGAGCATGAGCCGTCCTGGGCTCACAAAATCCACAGGACCGTACCATTTCAGAGCACACTTTTATCCCTTCTTGGAGCTCATTAAAACTACGAAGAAGGAATCAATGGTGCTTCTTGGCGCCACGACAGATCACATCTACTCATTAGGCAACTTCCCCATTTTGGTCGCCTTTGTTCAGAGTATTCTGCAGTATGTCACCTTGATAATCCCTCGACGGCACCTATCAGCTCATCCTCCCCCCCAGAGTCAATATATACCATTCAGTCAAAGCAATGATCCCCACACCTACAAGTCAGTTACCCACGCTGCCAGGTCAACCATGTCAGCATGCTTTGAACAAAAGAGGTTTGAGTCTACCCACTATATGACCCCAGTTATTTCCCATTCCCACAAGTATGTCAGTCCTACCATCAGTACTACAACACTTCAGTTTTACACCTCGTGCTCCTATCAAGGAAACATCATTGCCTTGTTAGTTGCTGGTCTCCCTCTGTCGACGACAACCACATTGATTCCAGAGGATAGACCTAGAGGCCCCTGTGTCTTGGACTCATCATCATTTATGATGAGTGCCTACGAATCACTTCGAGAGGAATCTTCAGTGCCTCTCCAAATGGTTGTTTCTCACATGCTCGACTTCAACACCTTGATCGCATCGTTAAGACCCGCACAGGGTATTCATCCGTTTCACTTATTAGTCGAAGACCCCGGATACCTCCTGATTCCTCCACATTTGAGAGTCTTCCTATGGATAACACCAGTTACACTTTTTCTACAGATATCTGGGTTGCGCATGGCGACAGTATTCAGATGTACCCCAGTATCATACTCCCTTGAGTATACAGTTACATTATTTCTCAGAGATGACTCATAGTCTTTGAGTCCCTACAGATGTTGGATACCTTCAGTTTCAACAGTTCCTCAGTTATTCCAGTGTATCAGTTATTGAGATCCGTTATGATCAGGAGTACATCCCAAAATAATGTCCCCCCTGGACCATTATGGTGTACCAGTAGATTCTCTATGTATTAGATCCCCCTTCTTGGGACTAATTGTTATGTATATGTCTTGATACGAGCATGGGAATGCCCGCCTCGTCCATTATAAGAGATTATACCTCATTCATGTTGAGGCCATGTAATATTTTTTGTTTCTTGCAGCTTCCAAGGGCCATGGCTCCAGTCTCCAATCGGTCTCTTCTCCTTCCCAAACCCCTGAAAAAAGACAAAAGAACTATGATGTCTATCGGCCATACGATGAGCTCCTGCCCTCACACATCAGGGGGCAATCTGTTAACACCTAAAAAGTGCTCACTAGCTCATTTCCCTATTCACATGACCCATTTGTCCACTTTTTCACCATCGGAGCCTCTGAAACCAACAAAAGGTCACCAAAAGACTTGAGTACACCCCTTTTTCCATTAAAAAAGATTATTTTTCCTGAAAAGCATAAAAAACCCTCAAAAAGGGTCCAAATTCCCAAAAATATTAAAAAGGGAATTAAAATATTATTTTTATTCAAAAAAGGAAAAAGGAGGGAAAAGTACCTAAACCATGTTGGTCAATACCATTTGGTTTCCACAAAACCACAAATGGTATTCCCCACCACCAAAACCTATAAAAAGGTGGTAGGGGATCCTCATTTCAGATCCATCCATATTCCTATCCTCATGCTGCCAAAATCTCCCTTGAGTATTTGGCCATTGTAGCAAGCCTTGGAGAAAGGACCCATTGGAGATTGGAGCTGCTCACCATTGGAGCCATTCAACAAACCTTCATCACTTGGAGGTATTGTACTTGCAAGCATTTGCTTGCCCCATTGTCAATACAAAAATTCTTTAATATTTTCTTGTTCTTGTTTTTAAAATATTTCCATTATTTGCTTATATTCTTGCATAGATCCATGATTAGTTTAGTTTAGTTTAGTTTATTGTTATTTAATTCTATTGAAACTGCTGCTACTAGTTAGCAGGTGCCCATAGCACTAAGCCTGGTTGCAAAACCGGGCCAACAAGTGTGCTCGTAACATCCTGGGTTGCACTATCGAGATCCTATAGTCTGTGCTAGGATGCTCTAAGTAGGTTTTGCTATAGTTTCGCATAGAAAATATCCTTTAAAAACCAGACAGGTAGAGCAGTGTGCTCGTAACATCCTGGGTTGCTCTATCGAGATCCTATAGTCTGTGCTAGGATGCTCTGAGTAGGTTTTGCAAAAGTTCACATAGAAAAGTGTTGAAATATTGTAACTTCAAAGAATATTATATTTGTATATTATTTATTCCGGAGATGTTCCATACCTCCGATGTGATTATACTATAAATACGGAGATGTTTATTCCTCCAAGTTGGTTGTGGTAACTAGGGTTATTAGACCCACCATGTGGGAGTCGGCCCAGTCAGTTATAATGGGGTATTTAACCTAATGGTTAAATACGAGCCTACATGTACTTGTGTAAAATACATATCAGAGTAGTGTATAAATAGAGGAGGTGTGTTCCTCATTTGATACACACACACTTGAGGAGAGCAAACTTGTGGAGAAGAGGTCTGCTATTGTGGAGGAGGAGATCATGTCTCAAGGTTTCATCTTTGTATATTGCTGGTCATCTATATTGAGGAAGCTTTGCTGGGTTTTCTACCCCATGAGGGTTTCCCAGGATAAATCTCTGTCTCTTGTGTTTATGCTATGCTTGTTGTTTCTTCAGTGATCCTGTATATGCTATTATTGTGAAATGGAATGTAATGCTGCTATTTTCTATCTTAGCATATTGAATCTTAACATGGTATCAGAGCTAACCTGAAGGAAGACAAGGTATGGCACTAACGACACTTGCTTTACTTACGACAATTTGAAGGTTAGGGTTTTACATAGAAAAAACCAGTCATCGTAGAACTTTCGCTATAAATCCGTTTTGGCAATGGTTTCGGATCTAAAATTGCTACAAGACGAAGATTAAAGCTCCAAGTACCTTGTGTCCAAAGGACAACCTCTAATTCGTTGTACTTTGTCATTTATGATCTGTACAATATAGGGTTTCTGCCTCTTTCAGATCTGAGTCAAAATCAGGTGACCTTGGGAAAAAGGTCATATCTTGGGCTAGGAAGCTCCAAATGAAATTTCATAAAAAGTGACAGGTAGTACATAGTTTGTACTATCTCAAAAAACCTTTTTAGAGTCCGAAGTTGAACTAGTGACACGTGGCACTCCCTACAAGTTTGCTCTCCTGTATTATCCCATAAACAGGTCATGTTGCGACACTTGGCATAACTCTCTCTCAGAGAGTCCAATTGAGGTCAGACCTATCAGGATGGAAAGATAACAGGCCGAGATACCTCAGGAAAGTTTTTCAGAGTCCGAAGTTCAAACAGTGACACGGGGCACGCCGTACAAGTTTGCTCTTCTGTTTTATCCCAAAACAGGTCACGTTGCGACATTTGACATAACTCTCTCTCAGAGAATCCAATTGAGGTCAGACCTGTCAGGATGGAAATATAACAGGTTAGGCTATCTCAGAAAACGTTTTCAGACCCTGTGGATCGAAAAGTTTGGAGTTACACCAGAAACAATCAGGTACATATTTCTGTCAAAACAGAATTATTTTTTGAGTACCTTCATGGCTTCCGGAATTTAGGGCTTTGAAGAAAGTTGGAATTTTTGTAAACGGAGACCACGGCTGAATGCTACTCATCAAAATAGAAATTTAGAGACCAATATCATATTTTTTGGTTGGGCAGAAGGTCGGGCTTGATCAAACCCTAGTTCGGGACTTTGATCAGAAAAGTGGAAAATTAGGGCTTCTGCAAAAATGGGAATTTTTGAAATCTGTGACCATGGCTGGAAGCTCCTCAGAAAAAAAATAGAAGCTTAGAGCTTTGGATCAAACATTTTGATTGAGCAGAAGAGTGGGATTCATCAAACCCCAGTTCAGGGTCACGTCCAGTGAATCCGGAAGTTTCAAAGGCAAAATTGAGGAGTGAAACTTTGCAGTTTTCAAATTCTGAATATATCAGTTTGATCAGCTCATCAAGGCACATATTTCTATCCTTTCGGAAGTTTGAAATTCAAAGTTTGAATTTTTGGGGTTTCTCTGACAAACCCATATCCAGCTCCAGGTCCAGTTCTTGCAAATCAAGTGGATAAGGTTAATCCTAGAAGAAGATGGATTGGTCACCTGCATAAGTGAAGGAGTTCCTATTTCAGAGGGAGATGAGGCTAAGGCTTTACATAAGGAGATTACAAGCGATCTCGACAGGTATGACTCATCGAGGTATGTTTTGAGATTTGTTCATGATTAAGTTTATGGTATGTTTGTCTTCATGTTATTACGGTTAGTACAATCTTGATTTTAGATTTGTTGTATCACCTTAACAAAATTATGAATGCATGATAGAAGATATTCATTGGTTAGGGTGTTGACACTTATGATTGTACTAATATGATGTTGTGTGAGGTTGATTTTGTCTGCTAACAAGATACAGGTACATCACAAAAGACAAATCAGGTTCCATGACCATGAAAACATGAAGACAAAGACTCATCCACAATCTTTGTTCTACTTACGAGGTATGTATGACTTTGTTATATTATGCTTAACCTATGAGACATGCGGGTTCTAGCTCAAGATCTCTAAATCATTGAAGAGATTGTTTAGGTATGTTGTACATAACCAAGTAGGTATACTAATCCAGGTATGTTTCCCATGAATCTTACCTTGTGTTAGGATCCCTTATATAAGTATACTTGGAATGATTGGTTATGCTTATTCATAAAGTTAGTAATCAAGGGATTATGCATATTATATCTTTTATCTTGATTGATGATATGCATGAGTAAAAGAAGAATTCCCTGAAATCTTGAATACTAATGTTTATTAACTATAATCATGACTATACATTTTCAAGATTATTTAGTACTATAATGTTTTGATAGCATTTAGAATATACTAATGAGTATATGTTTGTGAGGATGACTATTGAGCATGCACAGTAGTACAGAATGAATAGAAGTTCAAAAGATATGCAGAAGATCATTCAATGCTGAGTGTGAATAATGGACAATTGACAGCTTCATGACAAAGCTTGGGCTTTACCAGAAGTAAAGTTGTTCCTAACCTTTACCTTAAGGTTGTGGATGATGAACCTATCATACCATTATTGTATGACGATGATCTCTTTCTGACAAGGAATGAGAAACAGGTCATGAAAATGGCTGCAGAAATGAAAATGAAAGATCTCGGATTAATGCACTACTTCTTAGGTCTAGAAGTATGGCAATATCCAAAAGGAATCTTTTATTTCAAGGTAAGTATGCTGTGAAGTTTCTAAAAAGGATTTGATGTGTTGGAGTATAAATCCATGGCCACTCCCATGGACTCCAACTTGAAGTTGTTAGTTAATGACTCATCGTATTTAGTGGACCTAACCCTATTTATAGACAAATCATTAGGTCATTGACGTATTTAACAAATACTAGGCCAGATATATGCTTTGTTGTAAATACCCTAAGTCAGTATCTAGTAGAACCTAGAAAGGTTCACGTAATAACTACAAAGCATGTAGTGAGGTACCTAAAAGGTACAATAGATATTGGTCTATATTATCTTGGAGGTCATGAAATCCGTTTACATGGTTACTCAGATTCTGATTGGGCAGGAAGTGCCTCAGACAGAAAGAGTACATCAGGTGGATGTTATAGTCTTGAATCTGCCATGATCTCATGGTTCAGCAAGGAACAATCTAGTGTGGCTCTCAGTACTGCTGAAACAGAATATATATATAGCTGTCTGCTCTGCCAGCTGTGAAGCAGTGTGGCTTCAGAAGCTATTATATGGAGTGTTTGACTTAGAAATGAATCAAGATAGAAAAATCTTGTATTCCATGATAAGTCAATAACACATAGAGATCTGATACTTCTATATACGAGATATGGTGCAGAGAGGAGCACTAAGGATCAGATTGCTAATATCTTGACTAAACCTCTGTCTCGAGTAAAGTTTAAATACTTCCGAGACAAGCTTGGTATAGTCCAGAAGGACCCTCCTCGAAAGGGGGAGTAGCATAGTATCTGATAACAAGTCTGTCTCATCAATGATGAGGTTACCTATTTACTGCACTTAGCTACTTAGAATTATTTAGATTTAGAACTCTTATATATCTTTTATTTTAGATGTATACATGTTTTTGATGTGATGTATACATGTTTTGATGTTAGATGTATACATGTTTTGACATTAGATGTATTAGTGAGAATACATGCTAGATGTATACATGTTTTGATTAGTGATGTATACATGTTTTGATGTTAGATGTATTAGTGAGAATACATGCTAGATGTATGCCTGTTTTTGATGTGATGTATACATGTTTTGATTAGTGATGTATACATGTTTTGATGTGATACATGCTCTTGGATATTTGTACCTGTATAGATGAGAATACAGATAAGGATTGGATCATCCTTGAACTTAAGTTCTAAAGTGAGCCGTAGACGTGAGGTCTCCGAGAATGAAGTCCTTAGTGGACAGTTGAGGGGATTGGATCATCCCTCGACTTTCAGTCCTAAAAAGAGCCATAGACGTGAGGTCTCCGAGAATGAAGTCCTTGGTGGACTTGAGGGGATTGGATCATCCCTGGACTTTCAGTCCTAAAGAGAGCCGTAGACGTGAGGTCTCCGAGAATGAAGTTCTTAATGGACAGTTAAGGGGATTGGATCATCCCTGGACTTTCAGTCCTAAAGAGAGCTGTAGACGTGAGGTCTCCGAGAATGAAGTCCTTGGTGGACTTGAGGGGATTGGATCATCCCTGGACTTTCAGTCCTAAAGAGAGCCGTAGACGTGAGGTCTCCGAGAATGAAGTTCTTAATGGACAGTTAAGGGGATTGGATCATCTCTGGACTTTCAGTCCTAAAGAGAGCCGTAGACGTGAGGTCTCCGAGAATGAAGTCCTTGGTGGACTTGAGGGGATTGGATCATCCCTGGACTTTCAGTCCTAAAGAGAGCCGTAGACGTGAGGTCTCCGAGAATGAAGTTCTTAATGGACAGTTAAGGGGATTGGATCATCCCTGGACTTTCAGTCCTAAAGAGAGCCGTAGACGTGAGGTCTCCGAGAATGAAGTCCTTGGTGGACTTGAGGGGATTGGATCATCCCTGGATTTTTAGTCCTAAAGAGAGCCGTAGACGTGAGGTCTCCAAGAATGAAGTCCTTGGTGGACTTGAAGGGATTGGATCATTCTTGGACTTCAGTCCGAAAGAAGAGCCGTAGACGTATGTCTTCGAAAATGAAGTTCTTGGTGAACATGTGAAGGGATTGGATCATTCCTAGACTTCAGTCCGAAAGAAGAGCCGTAGACGTATGTCTTCGAAAATGAAGTTCTTAGTGAACATGTGAGGGGATTGGATCATTCCCGGACTTCAGTCCTAAAGAAGAGCCGTAGACATGAGGTCTCCGATAACAGAACGATAGGACTGGATCGTCCCTGGACCTTGGTTCAAAATGTACGTGACAAATCCTAGAATTGCTCTAGGTTACATCCAGCATGAAACAGGGCTGGCTCTGTAGTTGTGATACATCCAGCATGAAACAGGGCTGGCTCTGTAGTTGTGATACATCCAGCATGAAACAGGGCTGGCTCTGTAGTTGTGATACATCCAGCATGAAACAGGGCTGGCTCTGTAGTTGTGATACACCCAGCATGAAACAGGGCTGGCTCTGTAGT
The DNA here is from genome assembly GCA_027924585.1 of Larix kaempferi. Lineage (NCBI taxonomy): Eukaryota > Viridiplantae > Streptophyta > Pinopsida > Pinales > Pinaceae > Larix > Larix kaempferi. The sequence goes on from BSBM01001286.1 coordinate 1,697,677, forward strand.
TGTGATACATCCAGCATGAAACAGGGCTGGCTCTGTAGATGTGATACATCCAGCATGAAATAGGGCTGGCTCTGTAGAGGTGATACATCCAGCATGAAACAGGGCTGGCTCTGTAGACGTGACACATCCAGTATGAAAGAGGACTGGCTCTGTGGCGGTAAATCCTAGATCTGATCTAGGTCACATCCAGTATGAAAAAGGACTGGCACTGTGGTTGGGATTAGATCATCCCTAGACATGAGACTTGTCTTAAAGAGATAAGGATTGATCATCCTGGAACTTGATCTGGATTGTATCATCCATGGACCTATGTCCTAAAAAGAGCAGGATTGATCATCCTGTAATATGATCGTGTGATGACGATGCTGATGATCGATGCTGATGATCGTGATATGACGATGTTGATGATCGTATGATGACGATGTTGATCGTGTGATGACGATGCTGTTGATCGTATGATGACGATGCTGATCGTGTGATGACGATGCTGATGATTGTGTGATGACGATGCTGATGATCGTATGATGACGATGCTGATCGTGTGATGACGATGCTGATGATCGTGTGATGACGATGATACTGATCATGTGATGACAATGCTTCTAATCGTGATATGACGATGTTGATGATCGTGTGATGACGATGCTGTTGATCGTGTGATGACGATGCTGCTAATCGTGATATGACGATGTTGATGATCGTGTGATAACGATGCTGCTAATCGTGTGATGACGATGCTGATGATCATGAGATGACGATGCTGATGATCGTGTGATGACGATGTTGATGATCGTGAGGATCCAAACGTTGATGTTGCTATAGTTGTTCGAGTGCTGCAGAAGATAAAGACTCAGTACTGAAGATGTTGATGTTCCAGTAACTGGTTGAGTTACTGATGATGTTAAGAAAGCTTCCAATGATTTATAGATGTATCATGTATGATGTTGATGACTCCTTGCTCGTGCAGATACTGTTATAATATCCTTCTCGTTAAGGGGGAGTGTTGAAATATTGTAACTTCAAAGAATATTATATTTGTATATTATTTATTTCGGAGATGTTCCATACCTCCGATGTGATTATACTATAAATCCGGAGATGTTTATTCCTCCAAGTTGGTTGTGGTAACTAGGGTTATTAGACCCACCATGTGGGGGTCGGCCCAGTCAGTTATAATGGGGTATTTAACCTAATGGTTAAATACGAGCCTACATGTACTTGTGTAAAATACATATCAGAGTAGTGTATAAATAGAGGAGGTGTGTTCCTCATTTGATACACACACACTTGAGGAGAGCACACTTGTGGAGAAGAGGTCTGCTATTGTGGAGGAGGAGATCATGTCTCAGGGTTTCATCTTTGTATATTGCTGGTCATCTATATTGAGGAAGCTTTGCTGGGTTTTCTACCCCATGAGGGTTTCCCAGGATAAATCTCTGTCTCTTGTGTTTATGCTATGCTTGTTGTTTCTTCAGTGATCCTGTATATGCTATTATTGTGAAATGGAATGTAATGCTGCTATTTTCTGTCTTAGCATATTGAATCTTAACAAAAAGATCCTTTAAAATATGGACAAGTAGTGCGGTGTGCTCATAACATCCTGGGATGCTCTATCGAGATCCATACAGGTAGAGCTGTGTGCTCGTAACATCCTGGGATGCTCTAAGTAGTTTTTGTGAAGGTCAACATGTAAAAGAACCTATAGTCTACGCTAGGTTTTGTTGACGCATGTAATCAGTCCTGGGATCCACAGAATGGCCATTGATGATGAAGACCTGCAGGTGGTGGGCCTACATCCAGTATGAAAAATGACTGGCTCTGTAGAACTTCCTATGATGAGTAGATTCAAAGATTGATTGAGATAGAAGCAGTAGTGATGATGATGATGACTCAATGACGATTATCCAGTGACGATGATCCAGAGAAGATGACTTGTGCTAGAAGACCTGTGTTGAGAAATACCTTCCTAGATAAGAGGGAGTGTTGATGTATATGTAAATTTGGAATGTATTTCATATATGTATATTGTACTCCTATAGAGATGGTATTATTCCTCTATACGGAAGTGTTTGTATTCCTATAGAGATGTTATTATTCCTCTATACGGAAGTGTCGTCATTTATATTGTAAGTGTCGTAACTTATACTTGATGGGTTATTAGACCACCTTGTTGGGGTCGTCCATGTATAAGTCATGTGGGTCGAAGGGTTATTAGACCACCCTATTGGGAGTCGGCCATGTGGGTAAAAGGGCTATTAGACCACCCTATTGGGTGTCGGCCTAGTTAGCATTTTGTTATGTGGTTAAGTTAAGGTCGACCTAGTAAAGGTTATTAGGCAAGTCAAGTCAAGTATAAATAGAGTACGAGAGGCACTCTATTTCATAATTCTATTATCTCTCACACTCTCAGGAGAGTGGCGCACTTGTGGAGGAGGAGCAGCTGCTACTAGGAGATGTCTATCTCTTATGCTTGGGTTGTATCATTGCTCTATCTATCTCTGAGTAAGTTATTGGGGTTTTTCACCTTTATGGTTTTCCCCAAGTAAACTCTGTGTCTCTTGTGTGCTTGCATTATTGCATCCATGATTGATATGTTGTAGATATGATGTACATGTTGTTCTCTCAGTTAAGATGCTAGATCAGATTGAAGTAAATTCTGAAAAATTAACAGTCAAAGCTCTGTTGGCTGCTTGCACTTTTGAACTATATAGCTTCAATACACGAGAGTTGCCATAAAAAAACCTGTCCCAAAGCACCATCCCAAGATTACAAAAACTGAGAACCCATATGCTGACTTCATACTTGTTGTCCCTACATGGATTCATAACATAAAAATATAAATTACATGAAATGAACCAGACACTGAGAGATTGATTTTTCCAAGAACTAAAACGACTAGTAGAAAAAATTAGCATAGATCTCTAATCCACAGATATCTCAATAACATGCACCCCATACCTAGACAACCTTCAAAGAAGAATATACAGAAGGTATAGAAAGAAACCTTGCTAACCACCACCCACGGAAGAAGAAGGAACATTTGGGAATCGAATGCCTAGAGTATTCATTATGACGTCCATTTTTCAAGTGCATCTCCTTCATCTCAACGTGATGAGATTTCCACCATTGAGCCGGGTTTTCATCTCCTTCATACTTCTCTATTCTTTTCCACATCACATGCCCCATCAAGTTATTCATTACCTAGAAGAGCGCCACTATCTGCTCGTAGAGAATCAATCATGCATTGTTGTTTCCTAGGTCCATTACCCATTCTTCTATTTTTTGGCACTCCTCTTGAAGGGTGTCCTTATCCAAATCCCTCCATAACCTCTGTTCCACATCCTTTATTTCCTGCTGGATGACTGATGGTAAGCCCAACTCAAACATGCATGCCTCCCATATTGCTTCTTTTGTGCCTGGGTAACCCTTCGACCCTCTCCCATGGGTATTTCTTTCCTTTTCTGCCTTATTCTTCGTCGGTTCATAATGTTCTCACCATCCCCCACTCGTTGGCCTTACATATCTCTAACCCTATGGAAAGCCTCTTCCCTTGTTAGCATAACGACAATCAAAGAATGCATGCAAAGTTGAACCTTGTTCTCAGGACTAAAGTAGTCACTTTCCATCCAATATATAGGAAATTACCATTTTGGGCCATGATTTTTCTGGTACAGGCCCTTAATATCCTCCCGGTATTCATAGTCCTATTAAGATATTCCCCAATATTTGGGGTATATCCTCCACCTTCGTTAATCATAATTACACCTTCAACCTACTGCTTTTGTCCAAAATTGAGGGGCCACAGTGTCTTCGCCTGGTGACCCTTGAGGTTTTAAAGAAGAAGACCTAGGATTTTTTCTCATTAGCCTCTAGGCCCAAGGCTTTGCCAAAGTTAACCAAACACTTTTTGAGATTCTGAGCCTCCTAAACCAAAGGATGCCCCATCGACATTGTATCATCAACAAACTGTTGATGGGTTTGTCGATCCAGTCTCGGGTGAATGCTAATCCCCTGCATATCGTGATTTCCCTGCATGGCCTTAATGGTCCTTCCCATCCCTTCCACCATAATTATGAATAGAAAGGGGGATAATGGTTCCCCTTGTCTAATGCCTCTGGTTGGATTGATGATACCTGATGGTAGTCCATTGATGAGAATGGAGAAGAATGTTGTAGAGAGAAGTCTCATGATCCACTTAAACCATCCTTCCTCAAAGACAAACAATCTTAACATTTCTTGGATGTACTTCCAGTCGAGATTGTCATAGGATTTAGCAATGTCAAGTTTCAGCATCATCCCAGGTATCTTCTCGGCTTTGAGTGAGTTGAGAGCTTAGTGGACAAGGATTATGCCATCCATTATTTGGAGACCTTCCACAAAACTTGACTTATCAAGAGAACTCAAAGAAGGATGGATGGGTTTGAGGTGGTTAGCAATTACCTTGGTTAAAATGATGTAAATAACATTGCAAAGGGAAATGGGTTTGAATTTTCCCGGTGAGTCTGCCCCATCACTCTTTGGGAGAAGCATGATAAAGGTGGCATTGAAGCCAAGAATAATTTTCTGAGTGATTCTAGAGTTTCCCACAATAATCCAGAATTCTTTTTTTATGAGGTCCAAAAAATGGTGAAAGAAGTTGACTGTGAAGCCGTCCAGACCCATAGATTTCCCATTGGCTATTTGATCCACCACTTCTTTGACTTCTAGGAGATTCACCAAATTCATTCAAAGGTGATTTTGATCTTGAGATAGTAGAACAGGAATATACTTTATTACGTGTTTAATGTCCCTCCTTCTATCCAAGACGGGTTCACTCATAATATTATGGAAGTATTGGCCTAATTCCACCTCAATCTCCTCCCTAAATTCCCATTTGTCCCCATTAGAATTATTGATCATGATAATTCTATTATGTGAATGGTTTTGGATAACCAATCAGTGGAAGAATTTAGTATTGCATATTCCCTATAAGAGCATGATATTTCATGTATTGAATTCAATCCCTAATTTTACTCGATCTGATCTGCATCGAGGGGATTTGGGAAATTTTAGGGATACACTATCCATCCATCCTTTCGATTGATGGAACATTCAAATTCGAATCTTGGTTACTAGTTCCCTCTCCTCCCACTGGAACTAATGGGATCGAGATGCCACTGATCTGGAGCCCCCCTGAAATATCTACCGGGGAGGGGTGAGAATCCCCCACATTACTGCATCGATGATCACCATCAGTCCTTTCGCCTCTCAAAATCACTGAAATACACAGTTCACCCACCTCGATCGACACAAGTCGTATTAAAACATCCTATGTGATATCGAAGTTACTACTATTAGTGCATCTGCATTGCATATCCATTTGAATGAGATGAAAAGTCACAAACCTACTTGATATTTTTACACAGAATCATTGCCTATTATTTAGTCCTGTTGTAGGCAGAGACTATATGTTTCACCTTACCCTATTAGTTTGGCCAATGATACAAAGAAATCCAAAGTATTTTTAAAGTTTGAGAAAAATAATATTAATCTGTTTTTATTTATTCAATTTATTTTCATATATGTTGAAATTTGATTGCCTTATAGACCTTGAAAAGACAATTTTGATCATTGATTCACAATAGTTAAAAATAAGAAAATAAAATAAAATTTACATATACAATCAAAACTTTAGAATTTCATGAAATATTTATGAAATAGTGTTGTATTGTTATCACTTCCATGTTGTATTGTTGTCACTTCACATATGACATATATATATATATACCTATACCAAAAATTTATATAACTTAAATCCATATGTTTATATTGAAATGATACCATTAATATACTTAATATTTGTTTATACATACTTTAAACTAATTTTCAAAAGCAAATATGCAAATTTTATATTTTATGCTCTTTTTAAAGTGTGAAAAATCATCTCATTTTCCACGTTTTTTCTTTAATTTAATATAATTTTAAAAATTAACTTAAACATAAAAAATATTAATAAATATAATTATAGTTTAATATCTTTTAAATTATTTTTTGAATCTCTCTTCCTTTTAAAAAATAACATGATTTTTGGATTATGTATAATTATTTATAGAAGAAAATAATTTACCTTATTAATATTTGCAATTATGATTTACTTGATCTTTATTTCTAATTAGAAAATTGATTTTTTTATTATGAAAAATTGTATTGATTATATTGTTGAATTTGATATTTTTTAAATAATTTAGTGTTATAAAAATGGTGAATATAAAATTATATTAAATATTGATATCAAAACAATACAAACAATTCAACAAACTCACATCCTATTTATTTGTATTGTAATTTATATTGTTTTTTAAAAAATAAAAATATTTAACTTATTTAGGTTCATTTATTTTATACTATTATTTTCGGAAGTTTACAACTTCATAGTTTTTAAAATTTTTAGATATTAACATTTAATATGCAACTTCACATTTTTAAAGAGTTTTAAATATTAACATTTGATATATATTGGTATGGATATAAAACACTTTATATTAATATTTTAATTTTTAGTTATTTTGAACAAAATTTATTTACACTTTACTTTTATTTTTAAATTAATTTCGAATAATTTATTTGTGTTTTTTTAAATTAAAAGGCATATTTGCATACTGGTAGTCGACATACCTGGAAGTCGGCATACCTATTTGGATTTATGACATCCTTCCTCCCGACGTCCGACTGTTCTTGTGCGGAAGTCGAAAGTCAACAACCAAGCACTTACTTTATGCCATCCCAAATCTCAGCGTCCGACTGTTCTGATACGGAAGTTGGAAGTCGGCAATAGGTTAGCTACCACGTGGCGCTCTATAAATGCACCACATGTAACCATTTGAGCATTCCACATGTCACCCTGGGAAACTAGATATTGACATTTTAACAACATAATTTATATAAATTTTGCTTCAAAGAGTTTGCTGCAACTGGAAATTTTGTCATAGAAAGAGAGGTCACACTTTCCTTAGGTTGTTCTATTTTGGGGTGTTGGAAGTAGATGTTGAGGAGAAAGAACATCTAGTACTTCCTCCAGGGATTCTTTTAAGAGTGAGAAAAGTAGATATTGACACTCTAAACACAAATTTCATAGGAACATTCCTTCGAACAGTTTGTTGGCAAGTGGAAATATTCTCAGAAAAAGAGCGAATGCTCTTTCTTCAAGTTGTTTTATTTTGGGGTGTTAAAACAATACGGTGAGGAGAAAGAGCATCCGCTCCTTTCTCTAGGAGTTCATTTTTAGAGGTGGGGAGAGTAGATATCGACACATTAAACATCAATTTCGTAGGAACTTTGCTTGAAACAATTTGCTAGAAAGTGGAAATTTTATCAGAGAAAGAGATGTTGTTCTATCTTTATTTTTTTCTATTTTGGGCTAATGAAAGTATATGCTGGGGAGAAAGATCATCCTCTGCTTACTCCAGGGTTTATTTTAAGCAGTGAGGAAAGTAGATATTGGTACCTTAATCACAAATTTGATAGGAACTTTGCTTTAAACGGTTTGCTGGCAAGTGGAAATTTTCTCAGACTAAGAGGCGACCGCTCTTTCATCAAGATGTTCTAGTTTCGGGAATTGAAAGTAAATACTGAGGAGAAATACGTGTTCGACGGATAAGGATGCCCGTCCTTTATTGATATCGCCTAATATAATTCATAATTCAAATGCGTAAATAAAATTCATATATAATATCTAAAACTAATAATATATTATCTCAATAAATATTTCCAACCTTTATGGTCCAAGGGACCCTTTTAAGAAGGATCGACTGTTCCTTCCTCAAAGAATTAGTCACTCATTCATCCATCATCACATTGAGCAACTTCCAATGAAAACAACACATTGCCTTTTGAGAATTCAACGACACCTCCTTCTATCATGGATTTATTCTAATCAACAGTTACATTGTATCCAATTAGGAAGGATCGTCCGCTCCTTCTGAAATTGATTCCTTCTCAAAAAACAATAGCATGGTAAATCTACATGATATTGTTGTTACTATAAATCTGAACATTTTCTTCATAGTGAGGAACATTTTCTCATTTATCGTCTTATGGAGAATGATAACATACAATAATTCTATTAACCTATAGAGAATTGACTTAGTTTTAATGTGCCCCTTTTATTTTGTATTTTAGAAATCACTTCTGAAATGGATTTTGGTTGTCAACAATCTGTGGACCTCCTTTTGAATGGATTGAAAGTTTCCGAACGAATCTCTTTTCCATAAAGAAAAATATTTCATAATATCAACATTCATGATGGATGTATCTGTAATATCCAAAATTTTGGACTTATAACCCCTTTTATATTTTGTTAAGTATTATTTCATTTTACTTATGTGACATTAGAAATTTGAAAATAATTTATGATGACCATGTGGACCAACCCATTAATGAGATGGGAGTCACAGTTCCTATGGGTTTGGAGGATAAATACCAAATAAAATAATAATGAGAAATTATTATGGAGACACTTGTAAACCCTAAAGAAAAGTTTAGGGAGAATAATGGAATTAAAGAAATAAAAATTAAGAGAACTCACACCAAGGAGAATAAAAAGAGAAAAGAAGAATTCATTCACACATTATCATTATCATTATCATACAAAAGAGAAAGGAGAGCAGGGTCCAAATAACCAGAGTAAATGAATACAATGAAATGGGGGCAGTTTGGAGCACAAACTGATCCAGAAAAAGAGAAATCAATAGCAGCTAGGTATAACTTGGAACACTAGCTTGTTCAGGTAGGAGCACTACCACAATTTGCAGGAGCACTGCAAATACTGTGAATAGGCTGTGACTAGTTTTTCTCTTAAATTGCAGAGACTTAAAAGTCTTTGGAACATCTTGGAGCTCAACAGTATTGAGTTGGGTGTTGGGTTGTCTGCTGCATAAGAACTTTTATAAATAAATTAGGGAACAAGTTAAGGGAAAATAAAAGAGAAACTCTAACCCACGGGAACTATGAACTCAACTCAGGGGTGGCCAAGAGAGCAAGGAAACTTGTTGGTCTAAGGCTCAGAGGTTTGTGTCTGTGTTCCGCTGGCCAATCAGAAATTATAGATAAGTATTATGTCATTGTATGTAAATGATTTTATTACTTTGCATTCTACAGATGGTTTTATTTGTAACTTTATGAGATGTTCCTGAAAGAAATTGTATTATTTGATCTCGACAAAAATGATCTTAAGTAATAGAATCCTGTAGGGGCTATCAAGATTTCATTCATTTATTTTATATCAAGGTAGAAATGATATGACTATTAGGGTCAGAGATTGATATGTTTTCGGATGCACCTATTCTGTAAAAAAAAGGTTCAATGAATGCACATATATATATATATATATATATATGATTCTGGAAGAACTGAACTAGACATGTAAACGTTAAGGTTTACATGTCAAGTAATTACAGTATATAAAGTTATTATTCTATTTTTTTAGAGATAAATGATTTTCTGTAATTAGGGTAATCTTTATACCTGTAAACAAATTTATTGCAGTACTCAGAGTTCCTGCATAAACATTGTTCACAATTTTGTTTTAATGGCATTCATTTTGGGAGGAGAAATACGAATCCATTTCTCTTTATTTAATATGCAAATTCTAGTCAAGTGTCGGAATGGGATTGTTAGCTTCATGGTCAAAAATTGACCAGCACATAACAAGAAAATATACAATGTTTATGCATTAGACATGCCTGAACATCGAAATTTACTATTAATGATACGATAGGGTTTGAACACCCACAATTGCATAAACAAACTAATAATAAATCCTTTATTATTATTTTCCTCATGGTTCTGTTTTGTCAAGACAAATGCGAATTGGGTTAATGACTAACCCTAGTGTCATATGCGTTAACAAGGGAAATTATACCCTGTAGGTTATTTACTTAATATTACGAACATATTCATGAAAGCGATAACAATGTTTGCAAAACTGTATACATGTGGGAAGGGTTTGTATACCCGAAACCCTAATAAAAAATACAAACCATTCTTCACACATTTTGAGCAACGAATTCGAATAGGGTTATATAATTATCAATCCCGTCACATACTTTTATATAAAAGTAAAAATATTGCAGCAATATAATATTTAGAATTTGCGATTTATATCAACTTTACTCATGGCATATAATCCTTCGGAGCGATAAAATACACAGAACATAGTAACTTTTATACGTTGATGTATATGTAACTTCGGAATGTATTTCACATATATGTATGTTATATTCCTATAGAGATGTTATTATTCCTCTATACGGAAGTGTCGTCATTTATATTGTAAGTGTCGTAACTTATACTTGATGGGTTATTAGACCACCTTGTTGGGGTCGACCCTGTATAAGTCATGTGGGTCAAAGGGTTGTTAGACCACCCTATTGGGGTTTGGCCATGTGGGTCAAAGGGTTATTAGACCACCCTAGTGGGGGTCGGCCTAGTCAGCATTATGTTAAGTGGTTAAGTTGAGGCCGACCTAGTTGAGTAAAGGTCAAGTCAAGTTAGTGTATAAATAGAGAGTGTGTCTCTTTCATTTTACACATTCTATTCTCTCTCATTGTATCATTGCTCTATCTATCTCTGAGGAAGTTATTGGGGTTTTTCACCTTTATGGTTTTCCCCAAGTAAATCTTTGTGTCTCTTGTGTCCTTGCATTATTGTCTCCATGATTGATATGTTGTAGATATGATGTACATGTTGTTCTCTCAGTTAAGATCCTAGATCAGATTGATGTAAATTCTGAAAATTTAACATGGTATCAGAGCTAGCCTGAAAGAAGACATGATATGGCATGTATGACACTTGTTGCACTTACGATGCTAGGGCTTGATATAGAAAAAACCAGTCATTGTAGCACTTTCGTTATAAATCCATTTTGGCGAAGTTTTCGGATCTGAAATATTTATAGGTAGAAGATTAAATCCCCATGTACCTTGTTCCCAAAGGAAAACCTCTAATTCGTTGTACTTTGTGATTTATGATCTGTACAATATAGGGTTTCTACCTCTTCTAGATCTGAGTCAAAATCAAGTGATCTTGGGAAAAAGGTCATAACTTGGGCTAGGAAGCTCCAAATGAAATTTTGTAAAATGTGACCGGTAGTGCACAGAATTTACTATCTCAGGAAAATTTTTCAGAGGCCGAAGTTGAACCAGTGACACGTGGCACTCCATACAAGTTCGCTCTCCTGTATTATCTCATAAACAGGGCACATTATTACACTTGGCATAACTCTCTCTCAGAGAATCCAATTGAGGTCAAACCTATCAGGATGGAAAGATAATAGGTCGGGCTATCTCAGGAAAAGTTTTCAGAGGCCGAAGTTGAAATAGTGACACGTGGCATGCTGTACAATTCGCTCTCTTGTATTATCCCATAAACATGTCACGTTACGACACTTGGCATACCTCTCTCTCAGAGAATCCAATTGAGGTCAGACCTGTCAGGATGGAAAGATAACAGGTCGGGCTATCTCGGGAAACTTTTTCAGACCCTTTGGATTGAAAAGTTCTGAGTTACACTAGAAAGAATTAGGTAGATATTTCTATCAAAACATAATTATTTTTTAGTACCTTCATTCATGGCTTCCGAAATTTAGGGCTTCGGAGAAAGTTGGAATTTTTGTAATAAGAGACCACGGCTGGATTCTACTCATCAAACTAGAAATTTAGAGACCAAGATCAAAATTTTTGGTTGGGCAGAAGGCCGGGCTTGATCAGACCCTAGTTCAAGACTTTGATCAGAAAAGTGGAAAATTAGGGCTTCTGTAAAAATGGGAATTTTTGAAATCTGTGACCACGGCTGGCAGCTCCTTAGAAAAATAGAAGCTTAGACATTTGGATCAAACCTTTTGATTGGGCAGAAGAGTGGGCTTCATCAAACCCCAGTTCAGGGTCACGTCCAGTGAATCTTGAAGTTTCAAAGGAAAAATTGAGGAGTGAAACTTTGCAGTTTTCAAATTCTGAATATACCATCTTGATCAGCTCATCAAGGCACATATTTCTATCCTTTCGGAAGTTTGAAATTCAAAGTTTGAATTTTTGGGGTTTCTCTGACAAACTCATATCCAGCTCTAGGTCTAGTTCTTGCAAATCAAGTGGATTGGGTTAATCCTAGAAGAAGATGGATTGGTCACCTGCATAAGTGAAGAAGTTCATGTTTTAGAGGGAGATGAGGCTAAGGCCTTACATAAGAATATTACAAGTGATATCGACAAGTATGACTCATCGAGGTATGTTTCGATATTTGTTCATGATTAAGTTTATGGTATGTTTGTCTTCATGTTATTACGGTTAGTACAATCTTGATTTTAGATTTGTCGTATCACCTTAACAAAATTATGAATGCATGATAGAAGATATTCATTGGTTAGGGTGCTGACACTTATGATTGTACTAATGCATTATGGTGTTGTATGAGGTTTATGTTGTCTGCTAACATAAAAGGTACACCAAGAAAGACAAATCATGTTCTACTTCAAGAACGTATTATCATGGTGACATGAAGACAAGTATTCATCCATTGTCATGGATCACATAGAAGATCTACTTTCGAGGTATGTATACCTTGTTTTTACAATGGTTAACTTATGAGACATGCAGATTACTAGCATAAGTCACTGAAGAGAACCAGAAGACATTATGCGGGTATGTTAGACATAACTAGCTAGCATGCTAATCCAAGTATGTTTTTCCTATATCAAGCTAGAATCCTACCTTGTGTTAGGATCTTATACTATTGTGTTGTTGATAATGATTATTCATGAAGTCATAGGTTTGAATAATCATGGTGGTATGCATATTATATCTCTTCCCTTAATTAATGATTTGACTAACCCAAAGAGTCATAGGTTTGAGTAATTATAGGTTTACACATGTCATGTTTCTTATGATTTGACTAACCATAAGAATCCTACATAAACCTTGAATGCTAATGCTTATTATTTCTGTTTGAAATGATCATGACTATACATGCTTGAGATTATTGTGTTTTAATAGTATACTAATGAATGTATGATTTTATATGAGATCACAAGGATAACAAAATCATGATACTAGTAAGCATGCATAGGGACCAAAGAGGAATATGAGTTCAAGAACAGGTAATCCAAGAAGGAAAGATCAAGAGGGAGCACACTCCAGTTGTTCCTGCAAGAAAGCAAAGGAGCACACTTCAGTAGTTTCTGCAAGGATGCAGATATTCAGAGGGAGTCCACCCAACAAACAAACAAAGATAAGTATTTGAATTGTCATTACTTGCATATTTTATTGTTTAAATAATACTGTTCAATAATGTATATACTGATGTTCCTAGAATTAGGTTGTGTATTATGCATATTAGAATAGTTGCATTGATGAATAGTATACTACTAATATGCATGGGTAAGTAGCCTATGGCATTGTACAACATTCCATTGCTACTTATCTAGAATGAAACCTCTTTGCTGACATGTTGGAAGTTGTGCACACTCTTAACAATGTTCTGGTAGAGATTGGAAGGCATCTAGAAAGTTACGGGATATGGATAAATGTTGTATTGAAGCATTGGCTAAACTAATTGCATGACTATATGACATATTTCTTTATGTGTAAGAATTTGTTCTGAAGACTATGAGATGTTTTCTAATCATGCAATTTAACTTGTTGTGTAGGAAAGATCATATGCCATCACCTACAAAAGGACTACAACATTTGTTCCAACAACAAAGATATATATTGAAGATATTGAAGATATTTAAGTTCCCAGGATCTGGGATGAAGAAATGGAATGCCATGATCCGTTGATCATGAAGAAGATGTTTGGGATGCAGTCCCAAGACCTAACAGGGAGTCACATGTGTGCAGATTGAAGGAAGCCTTGTATGGCTTGAAGCAAGCTCCCAGAACTTGGTATGGTAGGATGGACAGTTTCCTATCTAGTTTGGGCTTTACCAAGAGTAAAGCGGATTCCAACCTTTACTACAAGGTTGAGGAAGGGAATCCTGTGATTCTACTCCTATATGTGGATGACTTATTTGTAACAGGAGATGACAGACTGATTGCAGATACAAAGAGGAAGCTTGTTGCTGAATTTGATATGAAAGATTCAGGAATGATGCACTATTTCCTAGGTATGGAGGTGTGGCAGAGTGTAGGTGGGATCTTCCTTGGTCAAGGGAAGTACACAGTAGATATCCTGAAGATGTTTGGGATGATGGATTGCAAGGCCATGGCCACACCCATGACATCGAATATGAAGCTTCTTTGTGATGCTTCATCTGAGTCGGTTGATGTCTCTATGTATCGTTAGATGATTGGGTCCTTGATGTACCTGACGAACACGAGACCCGACATTCGCTTTGCTGTGAACACATTGAGTCAGTTCCTGATAGATACAAGGAGTGTTCAACTGGTTGCTATAAAGCATGTTTTGAGGTATCTGAAGGGCACAGTGGATTATGGGCTCAAGTATGAGGCGAATCAAAAGTTTAACCTCCAGGGTTATGTTGATTCAGATTGGGCTGGCAGTGCTGTAGATAGGAAGAGCACATCTGGGTGCTGCTTCAGTATGGGATCAGGTGTGATCTCTTGGTTTAGCAGGAAGCAGTCCTGCGTAGCACTGAGTACAGCTGAGGAAGAGTATGTTGCAATCTATTCAGCTAGTTGTGAGATAGTATGGCTACGGAAGCTACTGTCTGAGTTATTTGATCTCCCATTGGATGCTACTGGTATCTTCTGTGATAACCAGAGTTGTGTGAAGCTATCTGAGAATCCATTGTTTCATGACAGGTCGAAACACATAGAGATCAAATATCACTATATCAGGGATATGGTGCAGAGAGGAGCTGTGAAGCTCCTGTATGTTGCGACGCACGAGTAGATTGCAGATGTGCTGATGAAGCCACTAGCCAGGGTGAAGTTCAAGTACTTCAGAGAGAGGCTTGGCGTTCTTCAGATCGAGGACACTTCGAGGAAGAAGTGATGGACACATCTGCTGAAGCCATTCCAAGCATGTTGGAAGGAGGATCCTTCACATGGATGTGGATGTAAGCGCTGGATGATGAGCATCAGGATGATGTTCTGGTTTTTGCTGGATATGATCAGTTGGATCATCTATATGTATGTACGCATCATGTTGGATGTTGGATATGATCAGTTGGATCATTTATATATATGTACGCATCATGTTGGATGCTGGATATGATCGGATGGATCATGTGTATGTATTTTGTATATGCATCATGTTGGATGCTTGGACCATGTATCTGTATATGTATCAGGTGGATACATTGTATGATTAGGTAGATCATGTATATTGATATGTATCAGGTATGATCAGGTAGATCATGTATGTTGATGGATACATTGTGTGGATCATGTATCTATGTATCAGGTGGATACACAATCTATGATGATATGTATCAGGTAGATACGTGGTGTGCATCAGATGGATGCATTGTATGATCAGGATGATCGTGGATGACGAGCTTCTCCATATGACATGCAACAGGATGTTGTAGTGATGATGATCAGGGTGATCATGTGTACATCAGGATGATGTATGATGAGTATCATATGATACTCTGTGGCCGTGGAACAGGTTGTGCAGATGAGCATATAATTCATTTCCCTAGGAGATTTGCAGATAGTCTTTCGAGGTTTTTCCTATGGCATGTAGTTCGGTGCCCTGGGATATCTGGAAAATGCTCTTTCGAGGTTTTGCTCTGGGAGGACATATAATTTGGCCTTGGGAGATCTGCAGATAGTCTTTCAAGGTTTTTCCTATGGCATGTAATTCGATGCCCTGGGATATCTGGAAGATGCTCTTTCGAGGTTTTGTCCTATGGCATGCAATTTGCTCCTGGGATATCTAGACAGGATGAAAAAGGCCTCAGATGTTTCAGCCAGGTTTTGCCATGACCACATGTAATTTGCTCCTGGGAGATCTGGACAGGATGAAAAAGGCCTCAGATGCTTCAACCAAGTTTTGTGGTGGACCACATGTAATGTGCTCCTGGGAGATCCGACAGGTAGAGCCGTGTGCTCGTAATAGCCTGGGATGCTTCAGCTAGGTTTTGTGGTGAGATCACATGTAATGTGCTCCTGGGAGATCCGACATGTAGAGCCGTGTGCTCGTAACAGCCTGGGATGCTTCAGCCAGTTTTTGTGATGGGTCACAAGTAATGTGCTCCTGGGAGATCCTACAGGTAGAGCTGTGTGCTCGTAATAGCCTGGGATGCTGCAGCCAGGTTTTGTGACGCACGTAATAAGTCCTGAGGTTTCCACAGTATGGCCAGTGATGATGAAGACCTGTAGGTGGTGGGCCTACATCTAGTATGAAAAAGGACTGGCTCTATAGAACTTCCTATGATGAGTAGATTCAGAGATTGATTGAGATAGCAGCAGTAGTGACGATGATGATGAATCGATGATGATTATCCAGTGACGATGATCCAGAGAAGATGACTTGTGCTAGAAGACCTGTGTCGAGAAATACCTTCCTAGTTAAGAGGGAGTGTTGATGTATATGTAACTTCGGAATGTATTTCACATATATGTATATTATATTCCTATAGAGATGTTATTATTCCTCTATACGGAAGTGTCGTCATTTATATTGTAAGTGTCGTAACTTATACCTGATGGGTTATTAGACCACCTTGTTGGGGTCAGCCCTGTATAAGTCATGTGGGTCAAAGGGTTGTTAGACCACCCTATTGGGGTTTGGCCATGTGGGTCAAAGGATTATTAGACCACCCTAGTGGGGGTTGGCCTAGTTATCATTATGTTAAGTGGTTAAGTTGAGGCCGACCTAATTGAGTAAAGGTCAAGTCAAGTTAGTGTATAAATAGAGAGTGTGTCTCTCTCATTTTACACATTCTATTCTCTCACTCACACTGTGGAGAGTGGTGCACTTGTGGAGGAGGAGGCTCTACTGCTAGGAGAAGACTATCTCTTGTATTCTGGTTGTATCATTGCTCTATCTATCTCTGAGGAAGTTATTGGGGTTTTTCACCTTTATGGTTTTCCCCAAGTAAATCTTTGTGTCTCTTGTGTGCTTGAATTATTGTCTCCATGATTGATATGTTGTAGATATGATATACATGTTGTTCTCTTAGTTAAGATCCTAGATCAAATTGAAGTAAATTCTGAAAATTTAACATTATACATATATTTCGCGGTTGGATAACCACCTGGGTGTCATTTACGTAAACAACAGAATGCATTTTAAAACTAAGCAGTGACAAGTGTAATGAGAAATCGTAATTTTATACAGTCACAATATCAAACAGTGGCATAATTGAAATCCTGTATAAATGCTTTTTGGCATTTTTAACATTGAAACAAATTTATATATAACATTTTTTCCATATCGTAGAGAAAGAATAGACCCAAGGTTTCAGATATTTAAATTAACTTAAATAGATTAAATAATAAAGCCGAGTCCGCGAAGGTCTATTTGGTCTTTCAAATCCCAAAAAGAGACATTTACTTTATGCCCAGGGCGTGAACAAAAGATTAACGAGTCAATTCGACTCTGTGTAATTTTTACATGACAAAATCAATAATAAACCGAGTTGAAGCTCTATAGGATCACTTGTTGTATAAACCAAAAACAATTGTAACTTTTACAGCCCCGGGTCGAGAGACCTTTTGTGAAGTGATACACGGTGGGGTTGCAGTCAAATAGACGACCATTTAATTAGGCGTATAGGAAAATAGAGAAACCCTAACGAATTAAGTAACCCATCACTAATCTCGGTTGAGTTTTTCCCGAGACTTATGGAGTGAGTGGGTTTCTTGTCAATCAGTGCCTTCCTCCTTTTGTTTCGGTTGTGGAGGAAGGTATTAACACCATCTGTCTGCTACATTTCACCTGCGATACTAAAACAAAGTGAATTCAGTATTGCGTAAAATATATCAAGCATATATTTGATAAAATCGGTACAAATAAACTAAATAAACTACCAGTTAATAGTCGTTTGAATAACCTTTTAGAATCAAAGTAAATTACTGTAAATTGGTGTGCAAGTTCTGTTACCTGAACAGCTCCACCGAAACTCTTCCTCCTTTAAATTTTCAGCTAGCTCATAAGCGTTGTGAAGTTTCTTTAAGATGCATAGGACGTGCATCTGCTACAAGAGCGGAGACACTCCATGTAGAACCTCTTGGCACGAAGAAAATTGAACTGGCTCTTTTACAAATCTACTTTACCAATGTTCCTTTCACTGGATGGGAGTTGGCTTACCTTTGATACCGGTGATAAGTGCATTGAACACCATTTACATGAACTGTACACGGCGTGAATACCACTACCCTCCAACCTTGAGATCGACGATATAAAATGCTCACCATTTTCCAAGTTACGATGCTTGGATAGCAATAAACGGACGAGAGCAAGCATAGTATTAATTCAGCAAGTGATGTTCATTTATTACAGTGTTACTAGGACGAAAAACTTGCAAGTTAGCTGGAGTCGACTTGTAAGCGTGATCATAACATTTTTGTTGAGACATGAATCCATTGGTGGAGCCCGAGCGTGCAGTCAACTTGCCAAGTGGGTAACATTTCCACGGGTTTAAAACATTGGGTAATCAATGTTAATACTGTGTGGCATCTTCATTATGTCTAGCACATATTTATATAACATTAACGTGCCACATTCATGAACTTAGTGCATAGTTATATTATATATTATAACCTACATAACGACGGTTAAATAATAATCGAATTTGGTTGATATATGCGTTGGTAATGTAATATGATTACATCCATAACCTAGGTTTGATATTATGCTCACAATATATTTGTAGACATTGGTATATTATATTGTATTGCATTATATGGCATATAAAAATGTTTGTAGGTGCTCGGTTCGAACACATATGGGGAACAAAAAGTGCATATGTTATATTATAATGAACCTAGATTTTACAGGAACAAATCTAGGGTATAGTTGTAGTGTTAGGATATAGTTTATATGTTAGTAATATAATTATAACATATAACTATATGTGTTTTGGTTTGTATTCACATAGACTATATATGGTTATAATACATAGTCATAATGCTTTAGAGTTTTAATATAGTTTATATTCATTGAAATGCTACAAATGATGTTTGCACATATAATATATGGTCGCATAGCATTTAGCATATTGTTGATATACATTTTGTTTGTGTATGATTTTTGTGATTTATGTTAAACATATTTGTGTATAGGTTACACAAGGTTAAACTTAGGAGTTGGCTACATTTTGACAGTTATGTCAAAATCAACATAAGTAATAGTTTAGGTATAAGATTCATGTAATTAAAAGCTAAGCAAGTTTCAATTAAAACTTAGATTACACGCTTGTGAGAATGATTTTAGTTAATAGAACTTTAAAAAAAAGGTGTATAACAGACCTGACAGTATCATTATAATTCAACGTTACCAAGACTTTAAATGCAGGTCTTCAATTTCCCTATCCATCATAAGGTGCAGATACATTGTCAGAGGCTGTTGGTGGTTATATTCAATAGCATGCATCTGATACCGTTAATGACATTGGATCCTCTCTTCAAGAGAATAAGGTGAATGATATACCAGCTTCTACTTCGACAACTATAGAACATATTATAACAAGTGGCAATAAATCTTATTTTATTATTAGAAAAGTTAAGTTGTTACATAAATTTTCAGAATGCAAGGATTGCATTTCCATAGCTTTTGTAACAAATGTGAGTGGGATTGTTTTTGTTGGGGGAATGTTTTTGGGTGACTTCTCCTTTGGTATTGTAGTGGATGATGTGGTTTTTCCTTGTATGGAATGTTATTCAGGGTTAAGCATTGGAGGTTTTTTTGTATGGCTGATTAAAAGAATCATAGATTTAAAACAGAAACATTGCTTTATGTTGAAAATAATTTCAACAATAATCAATCTGAAACTACTTTGAAAGTATTAAGCCAAAATCACAATATCAAGTTTGTGGGAGAGAAATTTAATTTTATACACCAATGTTCTTTAAATCCACATTACGTTGCTTGGGGAATAGTGTTAAGTGTTTTTGAAGGAGACATTGTACAATTCAAACCACTAAATGTTGGTGAATTTGGTATTTTAATTCATAAAGTCTTCTGCAATTGTGAGGATTGTGGTGTATTTGAAGGCTCTCTTGTAAGATGGTTTGCAAACAATTTGCTTGACCTCAATGATGTTCCTTTAAATGTTATACTAAGAAAGAACGAAGACAAAGACATGGTCAATGTTTGAAATATTTTTTGAAGAATGTCCTTTATAGATGATCCTTCCAGGTATTCCCCATTGTGAATATACAGATGTTAATGGTAATGGAACAAGGCCATACAATTTCATAAAGAGGCAAGCTGGAACTAAAATTTCTGAAAGAAATTCAAGCTCAGTACCTTACAGGATTGGAATTGATCAGGATGCATTCCTTTCAAAAATTGTCACTGAACATTGTTGCTCAAATCTTTGTATATCAAAAATTTCACTTCAATCGATAGTTGAATGTGTGAATAAATTTAATATTATGTACGGAAATTCAAGAAAACAATATGTTATAAATTCTATGGGATCAAATGCTACTGTGGCCAAAGATTAGACAAAATAGACGTCTGTCAAAATGCATGGTATAAATTCCATGGGATAAAAGGGAGCACTTTCTAGAATTATAAAAGAATGTTTTTGAATGGTGATGTGAGAGTTGTGCATGGTAATAGTGGCTTGGAAAAATCAAGGGCAAACGCTGTTGCACTAGTAGCTACTATTAATAAAATTGTAGAAGAGAATTCAAACAAATCTCCACATATTACACAATTAATCAGTGAAAATGGAACACAGACAACCTTGAAATTCTTTCCATCTAATATGTCCCATGGTTTGCTATGAAAAATTGAAAATGAAGAAATTAAAAGTATTGGTTTGGCTCCAGTATCATAATCCTCCTTTAGCAAGATGATGAGAGAAGATTTTTATTTCTAAAGCAAAATGCTTTGCAAGGTGTAATGAGTGCATTACAATACAAGATAGGCTAAAGGGGACCATTGATCCAATAGAGGTGGAAAGTTTGTGAGGATATCAGGCAACTGATAATAAATATCTCACAAGCTATCACCAAGTGCATTATTCTCACATATTAGCTTCACAAAAAAATCCGAAGACTTTTCTGAGTATTGTTCATCACAAAATGGATAAGTAAAAGACATCTATTCCAAGGATGGGCAAGACGGAGAAATATTTTAGTAATGTTATGAATATTCCCATATCATTGACTGGAATTTTGAATAATGGGCACAATACTGGGGGTTTGGCCATTTCAACCTCTCATTTTTAGAGATGGGATCGAATTTCACTGTGACATCCCCGACTAAATGCTTGAAGAGTCTTGAATAATCAGTGGTTGATAAATATGGTGATTTTCTCTACACAGGAGGGACATATAAGCACCAATTGCATGATGCTCTATTGAAAGCAGCATCATATGAAAAGTGTGTGATATACAAACAAGGTGTAATGCAACATGATATATTGTGTGTTGATGGTATTGATCAATGCATGCAAAATAGAAAACTACCACCCATATTTTTGTTGCAAATGGATAATTGTTTGGGCGATAACAAAAACCTCTTTGTATTTTCATTTTTATATCTCTTAACAACAAGGAGAGTGTTTGAGATTGTTGAAGTTGGATTCTTCCCAGTTGGACACACCCATGAAGACATAGATGGAACTTATGGAAGGTTAGCTGTAAAGCTATTACGCAAGGATATATTTTCACTCTCGAAAATTATGGATACGTATAGGACATGTGAAGATAAAAATTTCTATGTTGCTTATCTAATTGATGAACTTTATGATTTTAAGAGTTATGTGAAACCCCACCTTTTGGATGGAAATGCCAAGATCATCGGTATCAAAAAATGCCATTTTTTTAAATTTCAGCTCATAGATAACATTCCAGTCATGTAATGGAGGGCATCACTTCAGGATGAAGCTTGGATATATCATATTTATATGTTGCGGTCATTTCCATATGGTAGCATAGACTTGCCGATGGGGCAACCTAGGTTATTAAATCTACAATAAAAAAAGACCTTCAAACATTGACAAAATAAGAAAACGAATAGAAACATATATTTCATTATGGAATCGAGGGATTGATAAGGGAGGTGAACAATTTTGTCCTCCCAAGTTAAATTATTGGGATGTTGTATATAAAGCTTTGGGTAGTCCCTTCAAGAGTGTTGATAAGTCAACAACTAAATTTTGGATATCAAAAAGCCATGATATTCATAGTAGTGAACCTACAAGATC